>CM053168.1:38668123-38745916 GCA_012977825.3 Pteromalus puparum
CTCTCGTACCCTTCATATCCGCGATATTAATCCTGAAAAATATAAACAAACAATAACTTGGACATCAGTTAATGTTTCTTTGGGGATATTCCGACGAATTTTGTAAAGGAAACCATTCTTCACTTGGCCAATGTTCTTTACCTTAAGAAAGGTTTCTTTTCGGAGATACTTATATAGACACACACATTTGGTCGCGGATAGGCTGCAGAGTGAGATAAAAACTACTCCCTATGGGAAGAAAAAACTATTTTTTGTAAACAAGCACGATTTTCGTCGGTTTTTCTGACCTAATAAGCGGCGACTAAAGTCACTTTTTTCACCGACCGCGCGGGCAAAAAAAAACAACAATTTTTCGGCGAAATTTTCCTTATGTATAACATTATAGACAGTACATACCTAATATAACTAGGGGGCTACACCCCTTGCTCGCTTCGCTCGCCACAGCCCCACAATTTCAATTTACGAACTGCTACTTCAACTTTCTGTTTATCGGCAATGAGATTGAAATAAGAGGTTTTTCGCGCTCTATATAAATGGTTACGCTGTCACAGTATATCTTTAAATAATGTTTGAAATAAAATTTTACCTTTGGAAATAATTTCTCACCTTCTGATAAAATTATTACTAAGTGCGAGAACAGATTTGCGCAATTTTTGACATCAGTTCTGAATCTAATAACGATAGCTTCAACAATTCACATATTTTAACGCCTAATAAAAAAAACCAAAGTGATTGCTGAAAACAGAAAAGCTTTAGAAAATAATTTAGTGAAAATATTCCATATAAACAAAGTTAGTCTCATAGACTTCTACAAACTAAAATTCGTCCTGTAGAGCATTAAACCAAAGCCCACAAATATCCACCGCTAAAAGATTCTCCAGATTTTTTGGCGAAGAAATGCCACTTTTACATGTCTAAAAATGTGTTAGCCAGCTATATTGCGCCCAAGACGGAAAAAAGCCTCAAATCTACTTTCTGTTGCCCATAACGCGCAAAAGTCTTAGGCTTATACATCCCTTCAGAGCCACAATATAACAAGATCTCAAAAGAGCTACCTTTACTTACATGAATAATCATTTTCCAGACACTTTCAATAACGATCATTATACATGTTACTTATTCTCTTTTCGCAACTTTTAGTGCCAATAGCCTAAAATGACGAAAAAACAGTAAGCTATTTTAATAATTTAAAAATTCTCAATGGTCAAGTTGTGTCACACTACACCAATCTTACATTGATAACCTATAAATAATGGAACCTATATAGTGGACAACTTGTATTTTATGATGACATAACTTTCTTATAGAAAAGAAGCCACTTTAAGAACAATGAGAAATGAGCTGAACAACATTTACAAGAGTTTAACAAAAATTTTTAAATAGAAATCCATACGGCCAAGAATTTTAAATGGCTTTAATCAAATATCTAACATACCAAAACTTACCAAATTTACATAATTATTTTTTATGTCGTGAAACGATCAAAAACAAAGACACAGATTATAATGAACCATTAACTGCAGAATGTGGGCGGCCTATTATTGTTTCCAAATCAAATCCTTGAAAACACTATTGATCTTTGTGCTATATCCAAAATAACTTGATATTGCTGCAACATTAAAGAATATGTTATATTGAAATCAAATTGTCACATTCACGTAGCATCCTAGCCGTTTTTCGTTAATGTTTCCATGAAGGTGATGTTGGATGCAGTATTTGGATACGAATAAAAAACCAGATTCTAAAAGAAACGATTATTAATATTGAAGAATCTTACCTTCTAATCTCAACCAAAACGAAAGGCTTAAGATAACTTGACTCTTTACAATATTATAATTATAGACTTCATATAGATCCCAATTGTACAGAAACCTGTTTCTCTAAGTATTCTATTTACCGTTGGCTAGACTAAACAAACAATATTTTTTAACAAGCACTGGTCTTAATCGCGTGAGAAAGTAAATAGGAAGGAATTTCTTCCGAAGTAATCCAAAAAACAACTTATGGTAGAATAGCAATGTTACAAAGCGGTGTTATATGACCACGTTACAACTCAGCCACAAACAATTTTCTCGAAATTTTTTGAAAAGAAAGAAAGGGATTTTAGGAAATTGTTTATTTACCCGCCCCAACATTGACATAGTAGTCCTCGATACATGCAACAGCATTATCAAGATGCTATGGCAAGTAGTTAAGAGCAAAAACACAAACGCTGAGTTTATAATTTTACCATGACGTGTTAATCCTAAATGGGCCGCTAGAGTCTAAAAGAGTTTTAGAACATTTTATCCAAAGGTAATTCTTCAAACTGATATTCCAAATATTACAGTAAGATTTTTATGACAAAATTCATTGATCTCATTACTGATGAATATAGTTAAAAAATAAATATGTGGAAAAGTAATTAGCTTACGTTTATACGATAGGAATTTTTCAAAAAAGGGCGGATTACCCACACGCCCATATAGTTGTTCTACAGCTACATCCAAAAAACAAACTCATGACACCTCAATTAATGTTGATAAATATATTTTCTGCCTTTGGAAATTCGCCGATGTAGATATAGATGTGCCAAAAAATTAAGTAATTAAACACATGTTACATGGACCACTATGTTATAGCATCATGACCAAATGAATAAATCTCCTTGCATTGAAACGATTTGAACCTATGTGTAAGAAAAAATTTCCAAAACATTTTCCAGATACCACAATTTTTAAAGAAACACTTGATGCGTTTATCGCTGGCAATACGAAGGAGAGATATACTTCACGAAACCATACTTTACATGAGTGAAAAAATTAAAAAATTATTCCAGTCGAGTGAAACAGAATTGGTTGTTTCCATATAAAATAACCTTTCTATTAAAAAATGAGTCTATAATGAAAGAAAGAAGGACCCGACTAACGATAAAAGAGAACGTGTCACATTAACGTCGAGAATATTGTAGTCGTTCAGAGTGTCAATGAGATATTGATGGTGTCCTATACTGGTAGGTACATTATTTTATAAAATAAAATATTTTTTACTTCAATTCTTAGTTGATACAATAGTTTAGATTCATAAGTAAAATTCTAAATTACTCATCTTCCTTCAAATTTCAAAAAAACATATTCAATCATATACTTTTAATCCATAGTTCAGAAGTCATTAGAAAAATTTTTAAATTTTAAAATCTTGAGTCGTTTATTTCAATATTATATGGTTTTAATTATTTAAATAGTTTCTGAACCATGGATTAAATGTATATGATTGAATATGTTTTTTTGAAATTTGAAGGAAGATGAGTAATTTAGAATTTTACTTATGAATCTAAACTATTGTATCAACTAAGAATTGAAGTAAAAAATATTTTATTTTATAAAATAATGTACCTTCATGCGTATAATCCTGAAAAATATAAAAAACAATAACTTGACATCAGTTATGTTTGTTTTGGGGATTTCACGACTTTTGTATAGAAACTTTTACTTGCCAATATTTTACCTTTAAGAAAGGTTTTTTATGAGATTTCATTACTTTTATAGAGACTTATTAGAATTATACATGTACTACATTATACGGTATCAACAGTAAAAATATGTAAAACTGTCTACCCCGGGCACCAGGTACCTAGGAGACCGTTGCCGTCGCGATATTCGTGTTCAGCGATCCCAAAAACCCCCGAGTAACGAGTTTCGACTAATTAGGTTTTAAATTTCCGTAAAATTCGAGGAGGCAACGTTAGTACTGTCCACCCTGGACACCAGGTATCTCAGAAACCGTCGCCATAGTCATTTTCGAGTTTAATAACCCCGAAAACCCCCGAGTACCGAGTTTCGGGTAATATTTTCTTGTACTATATTATATATTACACCTATTACACCTATTTCACCTATGACACCTTCAACCGAAAGTCGTTTTGGCTGATGAAACGTGCGAGATAATGAAAAAAAGAGGCCAAATTTCAATCTACTTTATTATATTAAAGATGTGATGATTTGTGAAAATACTTTTTTGACGTGAAAAATAAGTTTGATATCTTTCAAATCAATGCCAAGAATCACATGAAATGCTACTGTAGCATTTAAAAAATAGTGTTAGAAAAAAAAAGTAAGGTTAGAAACGACGATTTCAAAGAATAAAGGGCGCGGTGCTTCCCGAAGGCTTCGTATATGTACTTCGTACTTTATACTTGCCATCGTGGCGCTATCGCGCCCCTTGATTTTCAAAATTTTTCGAAATCTTGAAAATTTTGAAAATCTTATATATATACATATATATATACTAGTGGGGCTTCGCCCCCCTGCTCGCTTCGCTCGCCAACCCCCCATTTTAGTTTTTGTTTGATTTTTATTTTTCAACTGTTATTTTCGTTATCTGATGATTAAGTTCTAGTTGGCCAAGAACAATCTTATTGTATTATATAAAATTTGTAGATCATAAAAAGGTCAAGAATTTAATGTTTGTCGAAATAGAGAAAATCGAAAGAAAAAAAGTAAAAGTACTGAATTAACGCCGAACTTCTACTGCTTATGGCATTTAAAATATATAGTTTTTTTTTCATTTTTTTGGAAATTGTTTTGAAATTAATTTTGATTCTTCCCACTTTCAATTATATGTTACAATTATACATAAATCTGGTCCACGCAGCCTACTTTTTTCTTATAATAACTTCTCATTGCTGAGCGGTGTTCGAATGACCTGTGCTGGCCTCCTAAAGATGGTGGTGATGATGGCGATCTTTTTCCGTTTTTACCACGTAGCATAAGTGAGGAAACAATATATGTTTTGTCATTTATCATATTAATGTTTTAGTTTCTAAAAAACTCAATTATTAAAAAATAAATTTTTGTTTCGCTACCTAGGAAGCTTGGCATTTTAGCAGACCAAGTTAAGTAAAGAAATAAGCACAAATCATATAAAAACATTTGGATCCGGGACGTATTTCTTGTTATCTCAATTCTTATTTCTATAAGTAGAATTTATCGATCTCTGCAAGTTAAATATACTCTCTTAAATCTTTACTTGTAACTGCTCATGTAGCTTTATTTAATTTATTTTTTGCCAAAATTTTTTGAAAAACTTAAGTTTAAATCTTGCAGCTAAGTAACATGAGTTACAATTTTACTCCAATAAATATTTAAGGGCCCTCGAACAAATCGGCTATAGTAGTATATATCGATTGGCCTATCGGGGATACCACTATTTTTTGTTAAGACTTTGATATATAATTCATCATTTATATCTTATAAAGTTTTTCAAGCTAAGATAAACACGCAAAAGTGAATATATACAAAAGCAAAAGACAAGCTTATACTAAACACCATCAACTGTCAACAATACATAAGCAAAGTCAATGCTAAGTAACGCACATCAAAGTGAACAATACAAAAGCAAAAAAACCTTATAAGAATTATTTACTTCAAACTAAGTCAACTTTAAGTCAAACTTTACAAAAAATATAAAAAAAACGCTCCTGTCTATTTACCTCATAGGTGTGTGAAAAAATAGAAAATAAAATTAAGTTATATCTCTTATATAGTTATCTCTACTGTTATATTAATTTGATACTGAGTGCTTATGAGGCTTGTTATGAGGGCTTGGAAAAGTTTCTACAAGATGTAGGATCTTCCGAGGCTAAAGCATTATTTATGCAAAATGTATTGTATGCTCAGTCGTTCGGTGTAGAGTCGGAGGAAAGTAACCTTTATACATCATCTTAATATAGTGCTAGCTAATAACTAAATATTTTTAGAAATCGAATTATAATACGCGTCGCGAAGTGCACGACAAAAATGTCGTTAAAGATGATTAAAAAAAGTGTGTCATAAATTGATCCGATTTTATCCGATGTACTATTACAATTGGTGTTAGTAAATTTTTTTGCTAATAAAAAACTTTAAATAAAAAATTGACTAACAATTAATAAATTTTAGAGAAAAGCTCTAATAGGAGTGCGGGGGGCTGCGGGGGATGCGGGGGCTGTGCGGGGGGCTGCGGGGGGGTGCGGGGCTGCGGGGGCTTTTCACATTAATCAAATCACATGTAAAATGAAAGAATTTTTGCCTTATTTCGGGGGGCAGCGGGGGGGGGGGGCTGCGGGGGTTTGCGGGGTCGGTGGGAGTACTCCAAAAACTATATAATTAGTAAAATATATATAATCTTGTGTGTGTGTGTGTGTGTGTGTGTGTGTGTGTGTGTGTAGTGGTGTTTTTTTTTGATTGTGGTATGTGAGGTGGTGGTGTGTGTGGGTGTGTGTGTGCGTATGTTAAATAAGCAAAAAATAGAAATTTGTTATACTTTGAGAAGTCCTCGAATTTTCCATTCCTTTCATATGCATGATAAGTGGCCTATTCATGTACTTATCATAAAAAGTACAGTGTGCAACAACGGGGGAAGTGGAGTAGGCGCCCGAGACTCCCACTCGTGCTCAAAACATCACCCTCGCTACAAAAAGTCAATTTTTCTCCCCTAGTTGCACAATATACTATTTTAAAACTATTCTTATCACTTATTTTTTTCTTGTTTTTGGGTATAATAATACTTTTGTTTTTTGTTTCACTGTCCGCCGTAAGGAATTGCATTTCAAGGTCATCAAGGTCATCATAGTGTAGTCGTAATGCTTCAAAACAGAACAGTTGTTGATGACAAATTGTTTTTATTTACTATTTTTAGTATTTTTTTGTAAGTTCTGTAGTATATCTAGGTTATTCTAATACACACCTTCCCAGGCTATGATTCCATAGCTTATTACGCTATAAAATAACACATAATAGACCTTACGCAGAGTTTTAACTGTCATTGTTCTCGCAATTTTGTAAAATATATATACAAGGTATTTTGTTTTTTTGACTATGTATTGGATATGTTTGTTCCGTTTTAAGTTATAATCAATGACAATCCCCAAATATTTGACGCTTTTACTCGGGTAATATTTTTGTCTCTTATTTGAATATTTGTTTGAGCTGGTACACTATCAAGGTAGCTACCGAAAGTCATACAAACAGTTTTATCTACATTTAATGATAATTTATTAAATGCTAACGACTAAGATATTACTCCTAAATAATTGTTCTTATTATTTTGTGCATCTTCCCAATCTTCCCCTGTCGCCACTATTGCTGTATCGCCAGCGTATGCCATAATTGCCTCCTGTGGGATCTCCCACAAGATATCATTAATGTATAGGAGAAATAGCAATGGTCCGAGGATAGTACCCTGTGGGACTCCTGTATTTACTAATAAGAATTCGCTATCCCTTCCATCTACTTTTACCCTTTGGTATCTATTATTAATATAGCTTGCAAGGAGATCCAACGTCTGGCCTCTGAACCCAATATAATACAGTTTGTCCAACAATGTATGGTGGTCAATCGTGTCAAAAGCTTTCGCCAAATCCAAAAAGGTTACGATTGTTGGTATTTGTTTATCAAACATTATTGTACAGGATGTTCCTAAACTTATTTGGAGCATTTCTTGTGCCAATCTTCCTTATAAAACCTAATTGTTGCTCGGATATTACATTATGTTCTTCTACAAAATCATATATTCGATTGTACATAATTCTCTCGAGATTGGTCTATAATTAATTATGTTGAATTTTTATTATAGTTTTTATTATAGATTATTTATTATAGTTTTTACTTCTGTCGAGTTAGTAGGTTTTAGAAAAATTAAATTAGGATTCATTTCGGGCAATATGAGTTTCGCATTATTTGGTTTTACAATATCATCATTTAATTGCGACGCTGTGCCTCCCAACACAGGTGCGCAACACCTAGCACCTCCGTAGGCACTAGGATTTCTTTATTTCGCGGGATTTTACACGCGATCGCCGACGTATGGGAGTACGCTGGGGAGAGGTAGGAAAACAGGAAAGAAGTCAAACACAAACAACACTATATTCACTTTTCGGGCTCATGTATTTCACCCAACCCTTCCCTACAACGTGGTGGCCGCAGCCGCCCACGCAAGGTAGCCACGCAGGGCCCGCAGACTCCGCACACACACACTCTGCCACGCTATAGTCCTGAAGCTCTCACCTCTGAACACAGCTGACTCTCTCTCTCTCTCTTTCTCTCACGTACACGCGCTAGTCCCCAAGCCGTAGCCGGTGACGACACGCAACTCTCCGTCTCTCTCGCACACACACATGCGCCAGCCGCACGGCCGGCTCTCCCTCGTCTCGTTCCCTCTCTCTCTCTCTCTCTCTCTCTCTCTCTCTCTCTCTGGTTCTTCGCTACTCCGCGCGCGCAGGCTATGCCCGACGTTGACGGCAAGCCCGTCCTGCTGCTACACACGCACAGCGTTCCCGCGCTTTCTTCGCGTCTTCGCTCTCTCTCACACACACACACGCGCGAGCACTGGCTCGACGCCTCGCGCAGATGACGTCGTGGTGTGCGCCCGCACCACACACCGACACTCTCGTCTCTCTCTCTCTCTCTCTCTCTCTCTCTCTCTCTCTCTCTCTCTCTCTCTCGCTCTCTCTCACTCCCAAATGCAAGGTAGCCTCGCTGGCCTCGCGGCCGCTGGTTTCCCGCTTCCTCTTGTCCTCTGTCTCTCTTACTCTCTCTCTCTCTCTCGCGTAGACTCGACGACGGCGGCCTTCCTCTCGTTCCGTCGTCCTTCCTCTCGTGCCTGCTCGACGGCGGATGGCGACGGGACGGCAAAGGCTCTCCTGCCGACGTCCTTCCTCCCGTTCTGGCTCCCTTCCTCTCGTGCCTGCTCGACGGAAGATGGCAGCCGGGCGGTGAGGACTCTGGATTGCAGCAGTGGCGGGCGGCTGGATGGTCGTCTCCGGGGATGGACTCCTTCCTCGGGATGGCGGTCCAGGTCGTGATGCTGCTGCTGCTCTCCTCACACACTCTCTCTCCACACACTCGCACACTTAACACTCGCGTGCGATTCTCTCTCTCGTCGACGTGTCGCGTCGACGGGATCCAGACGAGAACTGCCGAGTCACGCTGCGTTCGCGCGCTCGGCGACACTCTCCCGGCCGTTAGGGCCCGGCCGATAACGTAGTCCGATTGGCCAAGCGAGGCGCGAGACGGGCTGATTGGCTGCTCGTCTCGCGCCAGCTCGGACCGGCGAACTTCTTCCCAGAGCTCACGACGGCTGGCAATTTCCGCGAATTCCCGGGACGTAGCTCACGTCCGAGAAACGCGGGCTTCGCACGCGCCGACTGTCTCTTTCTCGGCCTTATGCGTTAAGGAGAATTTGCCGCGCAAAACAGCAACACACGTTTTGCGTGGCTGCGACGTTTGCAACGTCGCATAATTTACGTCCTATCTCACAGAAAATTTTGTTCATATTGTTCGCTATCTCTGAGTTGTTAGTGATTTTGTTATTATTAATCTTTATATTATTTATGGCATTATCATTGGATTTTTTTTACCTAATTTATTGTTTATGATTTCCCATAGTTTTGAAGTGAATATTTCTTTGGGCCCGTTGGGTACATTTTGCTGGGGAGTGAATCGGCGAGCGGCGAGCGTCACGGCGGCGCGACAGATAAATTCGTCACGAAAGCGACAGCAGCTCTCTCCCCTCCACCGCTCTCTTCCCTGCGCGCATGGCGTTCTCTACCTAGTATAATCTGATGTAAAGCTATGCTGCGTCTCCGCGCGCTCGGCGTTCTATATCTAATAGCGTCAGTTGTATGTAAACAAATCAGTTCTTTTTTTATTATAGCTGAAATATGCTCTGCTCACTGCATTTCAGAAGATGGTCAAATATGTGTCATGTCGGCGATTTACATTTCACTAAATCAAAAAATTTCAGACATAATTTAATTCATCCACAGATCACTACTTGCATTCACTGAGGTGGGAGCTCGGGAGCTTGGTACAAATGACCATGAAATGCCACTGATTTGTACTGTGCACAAACATTAATTACGTTCCTCAAAAATAAATTTCATTTAGAAATGAATAATGATTCGCAACAATCAACAACCAAGTACGGCACAACATTAGACGCAGTATTTTCAAGATTTTTATATAAGATAGATTCAAAAACATTCATATCATATTTTAGTTACCACAAACCAATTTTTTCTTTTATTGAGTCAAAAAATGAAGCTGTCTGTGATTCTACTGTAGATAAATGTTGTAAATAAAGTCTGTACAAAATAAATTTCTATCCAAAAAACGATAAACATATTTTCATTTTTCACCTATTTTCAAAAAATAATTGAATTCCATAACACCTAATTCATTATTCACTTCTATCGGCTGTCCCCGAGACAGCCACATTTTTTAAGGATTATTAACATTTTTTTCAACTATGCCTTTTTCATATCTAATTTTGGCGTCTTTAATAACCTTTGTAACGGGGCTGCTCTGCTCGGTGTCGATAGCCGCGCAGACGTTAGCTGCGTGCAATGCAGCTACCGGAGCGGAGAGACAACCGCGCTATAATCGAGACAGGGTCTCGTTTCCTCAGATGTTTTCGATATCGTAGGTGGATCGGCCAAGATCGTGGGTTGGCTAGCTGCAGTTTTATGCACGTGTATCGAGAAGCGATACGCGTGCCCGCGGAGGCGGCGGGGATCTTATAAGGAATCGGGCTGGGATTCTAAGTCACAACACAAGAATTAGCGTTTAAGAAGTGAAAATATATTGTTTGGTAGATAAAGGGTTACACGCGCACACACATGGGTGTGCGAAACGCAGGCGAGAGGACGAATAGAGACCGGGAGGAAGCTGGCGAGAGAGAGGTGGATAGAGAGCTGACTTACAGAAGTTGGTAGTTGACTCGAGCCCAGGACGTCTCCTTCGGGGCGAGATGTCAGCGCTGAATGGAAGCCGGGACGAGCGTAGTCGCACCAGAAGCTGCACGCACAGCGGAGTCACGACCGGCCCTGCGGAAGGTTTTCGTGGCCGTCTGGATCGATGGCACGCACTCTCCTCGCCAACGATTAGTCGCGCCGGTATCAGGAAGTCTCTCACACACGATGCTCACACGTTGCGAGCCAAAGCGAATCTTACTGCAGGCGCGGTACGCGCGCGAGCTCTCTCTCTCTCTCTCTCCCTCACCTACCGTGCTTTCTCCCGCTCCGTTCTCTCTCCGCTCGCCTGTAACATGGCTCTAAGGTGTTAGAACATATTCTAATATTAGTTATGTTTATGCTGGGGAGATTATGACGAGTTAACATCGTTCCTCGTCATACCTTGTCTAAAGTTTTTGTATAAGTTTTATATTCATACTTGTTCATTATTAATATCCATTTGCCATAATTTACATAAAAATTCTTTTGTTTCGCATGATCTTACGATAGCATTTGTGATCCAGCTTTTTTGCAACTTTGTTCACAATTTCTTGGTTTCGTTTTGGATAACTCAATACACAATGTTTAATTTCGGATATCAAGAATTTTGTTCTAGTTTCTATGTTCTATTATGTTTGCTAGTTTTCTATAATTTAAATATGCTGTCAGTTTGTTATCTTCAATTTTTATTTTATCAAGTGCAGTAAATATTGGGCAATGGTCAGTTATTAATAATTTAAGTTTGTACGTTACTGTATTTAGGTTATCAGTTTTTATAAATATGTTGTCAATGCAGGATCCTTTTGATATTCCTATAGGCGGCCTTGTGATACCAACAAAATCTGGAATATATCTTTTTTCAAAGAAATTGCATAAAAATTCTTGACTTGCCTTATCGCATTCTAATAGATCAATATTAAAATCTCCTATTACTAGATGATTTTTCATATTTTTCTTTTTCATTAAGTATTTCCCTGGTGGAAAGTTCACCAGATTTTCTGGGCGCTTCACTACTTGGTACCCAGAAATTTCTGGCGACAGATAGTAAGCGACACTGCACAACCGCGCACCGAAAATCGAACAGTTATTGACCTGCAAGTCAGCACTGGCGCGCGTGGTTGATTGCAACACCTTCATGCGCGTATCCTCACAGTGGCAGAAGCTGATTAGCTACGAGTTGCCGCGTAAACGAAATAAAGTTAGCTGCGTGTATCTGCACCGAGGCTTTATAAGCCTCGGGGTTGATCCACGCAGCGCCTTTTGTTGAACATCACTCGGTGTAGCGGCAGTGTAACTAGGGTCCGTCTTGAAGCATGCCAAATCCGTCCAAACACCTTGGGAGCGTGCCAAATCCGTCCCTTACTGGAAACACTGGAGAGCCCTCGGAAGCTGTGCCAGAACCTAACGATGGATCTAGCCTAAGGACCGTTGAGTAGAATATCCGGCGTTAAAAAGAGCAGCTGACCAACCTAAATTTATACTGCCACGTGAAAGCGTGTAGATATTAACAATCAACGACAACTTATTTACAGCCAGCCACTCATTTATCACAGATAAAATCTTGTTCATTCTAACTTGGGTTTCTAACCAATCATTACTAGACAAATTACAACAAGAGCGCAAGAAACGAGTGTACCCGTTTTTATGCATTCGGTTCAATTGAATTTTCCCTAATTTACAGATAACTATCGAGGAAAACCTCCATTCTAATTCTATACGGAATCGTCGTTATATGAGACTACACATGCATAAGGAGCGACACCGATGTGTGTGTGTGTGTGTGTCCTACACGCGTATAAACTCCGTATTCACCGGTAAGCTCGTCGCTGCGTGACTATGCGTCAAGCGCGAGGGCGAGAGAGAGAGAGAGAGAGAGAGAGAGAGAGAGAGAGAGAGAGAGAGAGAGAGAGAGAGAGAGATATTTAGATTTAAGTGTTTTATTACGTACATTATGTTGTACAAATAGTATTATAGAAAATATTTACAGATTAATTACAAGTTTGAGCGATAGATGATTTGAAGTATGTTAAGTAATGAAGGTGAGATGAGATAGCGAAAAGTTATGAATGAGGTGTTTGTGTGATAGTTACTATTGTTTGTGAAGGTGTTTGAGAGAATGTTGCGAATTTAGTTGTTTCTACTCTGTTCTTCTTGAGCGAAAAAGTATTGTCTAGCCTGCGTTTTGAAATAAGAAGTTGAACTATTGTTACGTAAGTGAGATGGTAGGGAATTCCAGAGATATGAGGCGCTGATGTGGAATGATTTCCTCAGCGTCTCTGTGGCGGAGGGGGGGATGTCTAGAGGACTCACTGAGAGAGAGAGAGAGGGAGAGTGAGAGAGAAAGAAGAGAGCAGCAGTGGCCGGGCCAGAGCATATCATTTTGCCTGAATGTTGAATGCGCTGCTCACAACCAACCAAACCAATTTTCAAGCCAGCAGTGATCCACCGAAAAAATCGGCGCAAAGCTCGAGCTGTCTCGAGTTTCTTGTGGCTATTTGTTCGCGTACGCCCGAAAGCTTGGACGGCCAGGGAGAGATATACACGCGAGATACACGCGAGTCTCGCCGATTTTTCGCAGAGAGTATAGTGGGCAAAAGCGCGCGGAAAATTCGCATACGCATACGCTCGGAGATAAAAATCGACAGTGCGGCTGCACAAGTGTGTCTGCGCAATTGCAGCGAGGTTTAATAAAAATTACGATACTGTTTAGTAAAAATTAATAGATTGTCAGTTTGTGAGTAAATTACAAAACTTTGTAGTAAAATTTCCTATTTTATAATTCTCGCATCGCTATAGGTATAGGTAGCGCGCTGCGCAAGAAGAAAACCCGACAAAAATACTCAGCCTATATTATGCGCATTTTTATCGACGCCGCTATTCACCCTCTGCCAAACTATTACGACTCTATTGTGTAACGGTTCGACTTTCCCCGGGTGTTGAGTAGTCGGCCGGACGCCAGGATTTGGTTAGGGGCAAGGTTAATTGATGAGACTGTTTATGTAAATTATTAACATATATATTTAAGCAAATAAGATAACAAGTCGTTCGTTCAATTGTTAGTCTCCATCGGTAAAAGAAATCAAGATCGCGGCTTATTTAGAATATTTCGCCATTTGTTATCTCCTCAGCCCCGTGTGCTCACGGCGGAAGAGAAAACAACAAGTCCCTTGGAACGGGGCTCAGGAGTAGACGGCGATGTCGGGTATCGGCTACTTGTGCTCACGTAGGCGAGACTCGGCATTGTTCGGCTGTTCCTGGTTGTCTCGTGTGCTCACGACGGCAACTCGGAGTTCCGGGTTCCGGTAACGCTAACTTTGTCGTCACGTGTGCTCACGAGGCGAAGATAAGTCCAAAGATAAATCGCGAGACCGAGAGATAAAATAAACCCGAGTGGATCGAAATGAGGGTACATGCGCTAGAAGTCGGCCAAAGATCCGTGGTCAGCGTGTAACAGGTTGCGCTGATTCGGGATTTTCCTACTCTCATCCGACTACGAAAGCAATGTAGCCGTAAAGAGATTGCTGAGAGTCATGTACACTGATCCGTAACGGGGGGCGATATTCCCCTAGATCCAAACATAGACTGCTACAGCTAGACAGACGTCGAAGGTGTATCAGGGTGCCTTCTTAGTGTGTCTGAGACCGAGCTCACCCTAGATAGTCACGGGGGCATATTGCCCGCTTTACTAGAGGTGATTCGGTGGGGTGAGGAGGGAAGGATTTGACACAATCAAGGTATTAAGTATTCACTAATATTTATTGATAACTTCTCTGCATATTTACAGCAAAAGGAGGGGATGACAAACTCGAGTATCCTTCATACGAATGCTTACGGCATATGTATATACTAAACACTCGGGTAGTCGGAGCTCGCAGCTGAGTAGTATGATCAGCGTTGAGAGTATCTGGAATGAGAGCCAGTCGACGAGCAGAGAAGGAATGACTAGCTGCTGTTCGCGGAGCTCCTTATATACTCGAGTTTGCCCCTCTATGCAATACATTATGCGCGCACGCCATCTGTGTCGGGTTTACTTATTATGATGACGCTCGCGTGGTGACCGGCCGCTGTCGGTAACTTATCGGTTGTCGGTCCTTTACCGTGTAGGTGGTGCGGCCGTCTCAAGTCATTGACTACAGCAAATTAAACGCAAAAACATTAAAAGACCAATATCCGTTGCAAAATATTTTAGACATTCTGGATCAGCTGGGAGGTGCGTAATATTTCTCGGTTTTTGATTTAAAGTCAGGATATCACCAGATAGAAATTGCGGAAGAATATCGACATAAGACGGCTTTCGCGACACAAAGCGGGTTATATCACTTTACGCGTGGAAGTTTCGGACTGCGCACAATGCCAGCGACATTTTCACGTGCACTTGCGATCGCGTTAGCAGGACTGTCAAGCAAAGAATTGTTTGTATATATGGATGATATTATAGTACATTCAAATTCTTTCGAAGAACAATTAGAACGAATTAGACATTTATTTGAAAGATTTAGTTTTAAAATTACAAGCAGACAAATGCGAATTTTTGAAGGAGGAAGTTTCTTATCTTGGGCATGTGATATCATTGACCGGGGTAAAGCCGGACCCTAGAAAAATCGAGGCAGTAAAACGGTATCCGGCACCAAAAAGTAAAAAGAATATTAAACAATTCTTAGGCTTCGTGGGGTATTACAGGCGATTCATTGACAGATTTGCCGATATCGCGCTACCGCTAACAGAAATGTTGAAAAATGAAGCAGAATTTAAATGGTCGGAGGAAGCTCAAAAGTCGTGTGAGATATTGAGAGATAAGTTATGTGAAGAACCAATACTAGCATTCCCGGATTTTTCAAAACCATTCACGCTCGTAACTGACAGCTCAGGATATGCGCTGGGAGCGGTGCTGTTGAATGGCGAAGCAGGGAAAGAGCATCCGGTAGCATACATGTCGCGATTTTGCCAGATTGGGCTATAAGTAGCGAATTGGGCTATTTCAAATGTGAAGTTCGCGGGAAAAAAATTGAGATCGCTACTTATAGCAAATTGGGCTATATTGAAAAGGGTATGATAGCAAATTGGGCTATCTCTATTAGAAAGAAAAATGCGAGAAAAAACTTAGTTAATAAATCCTAAATGCTCAAACCCCAATAACCCACGCGCAGCGAGTTCGAAATGGAAAACGAAATTGCTAAATCCTAAATGCTCAAACCCCAATAACCCACGTACATCGAATTCTAATTAATCCTTTGTAACAGACGCGACTTCTATCTCTAGAAAAAAAGGAAAACAAAATTGTCAAACCCTAAATGCTCAAACCCCAATAACCCACGGGCATCGAGTTTTACTTAAATGTAAGTTATTTATAACACGATTAGTCTTATATTTAAACTTTGAGTTCATTTAAAATACCGCGCATTTATATTGACCAATCAGTGCGTATCGATCTGCGACTGCGCGAGTTTTTCGACAGTGTTACCATACGAATTTCTAAGAGAAAAAAACAAGGTATATGTTAAGTCCTACATAGCTTCATCAACGTTCGTTTGTCGGTGTTTATACTCCTTGCTTGGACGAGAGCGTTAAAACTTTTGATATCAGATCATGGGTAAATGGGGAAAGTATCTTAAACATTATAAACCCGAATGGGAAAAAGATAAATTATTCAAAGGTAAGTAAATAAATAATATGAAACAGAAAAAAATATATAGGTTAAACTCTTTATAGGTTAGGTAGTATACACTGATTAGAATAAATTTAAACGGAAATTGTTAACGTATTTTTATAGATTGGCTTCAGCCTGCTAGTGAAAATGATGTCTTGAATGGAAAGCAAGAGGCTTATTGTACTTTCTGTCAGCAGCACCTGCGACCACATCGTCATGATTTGCTGGTTCATAAAAATACACAAAAACACACGCAGAGAGAAAAAGCTTTAAATAGAAAAAAACAACCCACTCTACAAAACTTCGGTAAGCAAATGATAATTATAGGTTTTTATATATAATCAATTTCGAATAAGCAATTCAAATCGTTTTAGGCTGCGTGAACGTTAGTGATGAAAATAAAGTTACTGAGCTGAAAGTGGCAATGTATGTAGCAACACATTGTTCTTTGAGAAGTGTGGATCATCTTGGAGAGCTTTTGAAAATATTGGGAAAAGGAAGCCCTTTAGAAAATATTAAAATCCATAGAACGAAGTGTTCTAAGCTTATTTCAGCTGTGATCGCACCCGTATTTTTAACCGAGCTGGTGCGGGATATCGGAGATTCTCCGTACGCGTTGATTGTAGATGAGGCTACGGATGTTACTGTAACGAAATTTATGGGAATATGCGTTCGTTATTTCAGCATTAAACGTGCAACATACGTAACTGATTTTTTAGGTCTCGTACAATTAACGAATTGTACAGGCAGTGCTTTGGCTGATGCTGCTAAAAATTATTTAAAAGTTATAGGACTTCCCTTAAAACAACTCCATTCATTAGGTACCGACGGAGCTTCTGTAATGGTTGGAGAACATAACTCCTTTTATACTCACATGAAAAAAGATGTGCCTAATTTGATTTTGTTTAAATGCATATGCCATTCCCTCGATAAATGCGCAGAATATGCATTTAAAAAAATTCCTGATGAGTTGACTTATATTTTATCGCAATCCTATAATTGGTTTGCGCATAGCGCAAAACGATGGGATGAATATGTTATGTACTATAAGGTAAAATTTGTCATGTAAATTAATTTTTAATATTGTTTGATTTTATATTAATTATATATTCGAAATTCTAGACAATAAATGATGGAAAAGCTCCAAAAAGAATTATGTCGTTGTCGAAAACTCGATGGCTTATCTGGTTGCCCGTGACAGAAGTAATCCTCCAACAATATAATGAGTTGAGAGATTTTTTTGCCCTTCAAAACAAAGATTATGCAGCTACTGAGCTTACTCGATTATTGAGTAATAAAATCAATAAGCTTTACTTGGTAATGATGCAAACAATATTGAAACCCGTTGACAACACCAATTTGGCATTTCAACAAACCAATGCCGACGTTACCAAGTTATACTCCGACCTTCGAAGGGTTATCTTCTCTATGGCGAGTCGAGTTTTAAAGCAACAAGCTATAGCTGAATCAAGCCGACCAGGGATACTTCGTAACGATGAAATTCAGATGTTAAAAGCAGCTTTAGCTGATCCAGCGAATCATCGGCCATCGGACACATTAATATTAGGCGATAATTTTAGACAAATTTTATCAATTTCAATATTGACCAACGAAGAGCGCAGTAATTTATTTCAAACGTGCAGACAATACATACTTTGTTTATGTAACCAACTAATCGAGAGAATGCCTACAAATCTATCAGCTGTTGAAAAACTAAAATTTTTATCGCCACATTTAGTTTTAGCCAAAGTTGATAGGCCTGTGTTCCAACAATTATCTATTGAGTTAGCAGGTACGAACATTTAACAAATAATTCACATGTATGTATATCTATACTACTTGCATCTATATAAAAATAATTTCTTTAGATTCATCGGTAACCAAAGATAATTTAGAAAACCAATGGCTGGAACTGGGCACAACAACAATTCTCGACATTTGTCCGCACACGGAATACCATTCTGATATTCGAAATATGTGTATCACTCATTTTTGGAGCTGCGTACTAAATTGTACAAATGCAATAGGAGAAAGACCCTTTAAAGAACTGGCAATGTTCGCTTTGAAATGTTTAACGATGCCAGTGAGTAATGCTGTGGTAGAACGCTTATTTAGCGTAATGAGCTGCATAAAAGACAAACGCAGGAATAAATTACAAATTAATATGCTTGAAGCATTATTAAGAATGCGGATACACATGAAAGTACGTATAATCAAGTAATTTTTAAGACGCATTCTTTTATATATTAAATTTTTATTCAATCTTTTAAAAGGTTGATAGCAAGTGCTGCAAGGATTTTCATCCGAATAAGGAAATGCTTTCGCTTTTCAATTCTCAAATGTATGCGGCAAATGAGAAAAAGATTGAAGATGACTCGTCAAAAGGCTGTAGTCAAAATGACTTAAATGATGAGGATTATGAGGATGTAATCAGAATATTTAATGAAGATAGTAGTAACTGTGTAATATTCAATATTTAATATTACACAGTTATAAGTAGAATTAAGATAACTTAATTTTAATATATTTATTTGTTAAATCAAAAAACAAAATTACTATACTATATTAATATTACTATCCTATATAACTTAGAAATTAAAATTAAAACTAAAAAGAACAGATAAATGTGTTGATTTATTTACTTTAGAACTCGCTGCGCGTGGGTTTGAGTATTTAGGATTTAGCAATTTCGTTTTCCATTTCAAACTCGCAGCGCGTGGGTTATTGGGGTTTGAGCATTTAGGATTTAGCAATTTCGTTTTCCATTTCGAACTTGCAGCGCGTGGGTTATTGGGATTTAAGCATTTAGGATTTAGCAGTTTTATTTTCCTTTTCGAACTTACTGCGCATGGGTTATTGGGGTTTAAGCATTTTGGATTTAGCATAATTTGATTTCATATTTAAAACCCGTTACGCGCAAATTTACGTTATCTGAAATCCGCGTTGCCTCTGCTCGCTATATTGGGCTATATGAGCGCGCTCTACCGGCGGGTTGAACCTGCTATCTTCTGGCAACATCGCGAACGCTGACAGAGGCAGAGAGGAAATGGGACACATATAATAAAGAAGCAAACGCATTAGTCAGCAATAAAGCATTTTAGACCGTACTTATTTGGAAGGAAATTCGAGTTGATTACAGATAATATCGCGTTACAATGGCTAAAGTCGCATAAAGATCCAAACTCGAGAGTTAACCGATGGCGACTATTGTTGGCAGAATTCGAGTTTAACATACAGTACAAGCCGGGGAAAACGAATATAGCGGACGCACTTTCACGAAATCCCGTGGAGGAGGTAATAAATATCGTCACGACAGAAGAAGGCGTAGAAAACGCAAACGCAGAAGGGATCGTGCAGGAGGAGACCGCACGGGGAGAGAGTGCGGCGCCGGCACACTCGATGATGACGCGTACCCGGACAGGTAGGCAGCAAGGTGAAAAATATAAAGAAGCCATTAAAGCCCTCATGCTGAAGAAAAGGCGAGAGAAAAAGGCACCGAGTATTGAACAATTGTCAGAAGAAAGCCGTCAAGAAGGTAATAAAGATGACGAAGAGATAGAACAAAGCGAGGGAGAGGTGCCGACAAAAGGCGGCGAGTGTGAAACTGAGGGAGACCAATGACGAAGAGGGGGAGGAGCCAGATGAAAACCAATGGAAAGAAGGACAGGCCACAAGTATAAGAAGAGACGCCATTATATGTAGAGAACAGATGTTTATGCGAAGGGACAATTTTTTGTATTTTATAACAACAAAGGGAGAACCATGCGACGATGGTGCTCGGCAATTCAAAATTCAGGGAAAACTACCGCTCTTTACGCAATTACAAGTAGGAGTTCCTAATTCGGTAAAAGTAAATAACAAACTACACATTGCGCTCCCGTTAAGAGAATAAACGATGATTGGACCTACGAAGGCGCTAGAAACGGTCAAAGTTTTGTGCGCCAACTGAACTCCGTATATGCAAACTTTTGAGATTCCGTCAATAAGCATCGCAAAAACAGATCTGATCGAGGAGCTTGACTGGAGTAAAGTGAATAAATTGTTAAAAGATGTTTTCGCTCAGCTCGACACCAAGTTAATTATACGTCTAGGGATCATTAAATGTCCGCTACCGGAAGATCGCGAGGAGATAATAAAGGCAGCACATGCATCAATAGTCGGAGGACATAGAGGCGTAACAAAAACATACAAGAGGATAAAGCAAAGTTATCTATGGGAAAATTTGAAGGTAGATATTCAAAACTTTATTCGTAAGTGTTTAGACTGCCAACTAAAAAAATTAGTGAGGGTAAAAACTAGATTACCTATGATAATCACGGACACACCTACTGTGAGTATGGAACTGTCGATGGATGTGGTCGGACCGTTACCTATCACTGATAAGGGAAATGAGTATATACTGACATTTCAAGATAATCTAACGAAATTCGCAATAGCCGAACCCTTAATGGACACGACGGCGACCACGGTGGCAACTGTGTTGATCAGAAAGGTAATCTGTTTATATGGAGCTCCAAGGGTCATATTGACGGATCAAGGGACTAATTTTTTAAGTAAATTGATGAAGAGGGTGGCAAAGCGGTTCCGAATTAAACAAATAAAGACGACGGTTTTTCACCCGCAGTCAAATGGATCATTGGAAAGGCCACATTCTAGTCTTATGGAATATATTAAATTTTTTGTGCAAAAGAATAAGAAAGATTGGGATGATTATATAGACTTGGCAACATTTAATTTTAATACGAGCGTAAGCTAAGCTACCAGGCACACGCCGTTCAAACTTGTATTCGGGAGAATAGCGCGCACTCCGGCCGAGGACGAACTCGAAGCGGAAGATTTATTACCCACCTTCAACGGTTATATGAAGGACTTAGTTACGAGGCTAAACGGGCTGCAAGAAACGGCAAGGGAAAATGCAATAAAAGCGAAAGAACGGGCAAAAATATATTATGATAAACGAGTTAATCTAAAAACATTGCAAATAGGCAACTACGTGTGGCTATTGAAAGGTCCAAAATC
This sequence comes from Pteromalus puparum, assembly GCA_012977825.3. Lineage (NCBI taxonomy): Eukaryota > Metazoa > Arthropoda > Insecta > Hymenoptera > Pteromalidae > Pteromalus > Pteromalus puparum. The sequence continues at coordinate 38,689,540 of CM053168.1, forward strand.
ACACAAAAAAAACGGGAACGTTAAAATTCAAATAAGCGCAACGAAGGAAAAGGTCATGCATGCTAACCGCTTGCGCATGTCGCATGTTGAAAGTACAGAGAAAGCTAAATAAATGTGCATGCTGGCTCATAACATAATCATGCATAAAACTTAAAGAAAACAACAATAGACATAATCATTAGCATTAAGTACAGAAATTATAGAAATTTTTTTTGTCATCATTCTTATTAGGTAAACAAAGACACTTGTAAGTGAACGAGCAGACAAAAAAAAACAACACAATCACTCGCAAACATAATTTAATACAATTATGCATGTAAAGCATAGCCGACAAACCAGGCTTAAAAAGCATGAATTTATTGGGATAAAAATTAATATAGGTTCAAATATTTTACAGATGATTAGCAAACTACTCGTATGGTTATCAGCGTTAAATCAACTAAGTATCATCGGCGAGGCAATAATCGCATATGACTGCTCTCAACAAGTTTCAAACTTGACAACGTTTTCATTAATCAATGTAGGCGAATGCGATATAGAGGTTCCGGTAGTAAATACTACACGGGTCTTCGTGAAACTGTTACAACTGAACCAATTTTCGAGTACGCATGTGAGATTTTGTAAAGTCGAGATTAAGAGGACTGCAAGGTCATGCGGAGCGTTTTCATACTCCAGCGATGTATTTAAAGGAGAAATAAAATTTTTAGACGAAGTAACAAAAGAAGAGTGTAAAACAATGCATAATCACAGGGTGCATAGATTCCATGAGGAATTAATAACAAACTTAAGGATAAATGCTACTACAGTGCACCCCATGACCTTCGCGGAAAAACTCGACCACAAAGGTAATTGCGAAAAGGCCGGAATATATATGGACCCATACGGAGTCTACGACGACGTAGTCGTATCAGGATATCTAACAATTACATTAAATGAATATGAAGCATCAGTTAACTTAAATACTAATGAGATTATAATGAGGTTGGGAACACGATGCACACTAACGCAGGATCAATGTATAGACTCGGAAGACGGCTACGCATATTGGGACCCTATTCCACCGACTACGTGTGAGTTTAGCAAATATGCAGAATTATATGCGGGTGAGGTAAATAAAGTAACTGAGGAAGGAACAGGACTGAGACCGGTGTACATGATGGAATCGGAAGAAATCACTTTCGCGTTTACATCGGTCGGCACCGTAAACGTATGCGGGTATGATTTAGTGCGTACGGAACACCCTAAATTATTGTTTTTAGAAGGCCTCCAAACTGAATATTTTCGCGCAGTAAAAGCACCGTCAATAAATAATTTAGATATCTTTGCATATGTAAATTCGAAATTCGTTTACGTTGAAAAACATATCAAAGGGCAGATTAAGAGACGGTATCATGACTTAATATTACAAAAATGCGAACTCGAAAAAAGAGTCATAGCAAATGCAGTGAGCATCGCAGCGGCGGCACCGGACTTGTTCGCTTATCAAGTCACGAAGCGAAGCGGGTATAACGGACTGGTGGCAGGAGAAGTAGTACATTTAATGAAATGCGTACAAGTGGAAGTCCATAAAAGAGAAGAAACTTCCTGTTATCAAGAATTGCCGGTAATGAAGGACAACAAAAAATATTTCTTAACTCCGCGAACACACATACTAAAAACGTTCGGCTCGGAAACGACGTGTAACCCACTCATACCACCGATGTTTCAATTAGAGAACGAATGGTATACGGTGCTACCGGGATCAGTAACTAAAGGAATAACACCAAACGCGCTTAAACCGCAAACAAAATTAACCTGGAATTATACGGATCCAACGAACCTTGCAAAAAGTGGTATATATACACCGGCGCAAATTCAAGCGTTAAGGCATCATCTGATGTTCCCGGTAGAAAAGCCAGCAGTGCTAAATTCCATCGCTATGAGTATTGCAGGAAGAAGTTCAAGAATGAACGGATTATCGGTAACGAGACATTTTGACGAAAATGCGATGGCTAAACTAGCAGAATCAACATGGGGAAGAATTTGGGGAAAATTTTTAACTTTCGGATCGGCATCGGCAGGGGTGATTGGATTATTTATGATTGCGAGACTTATTAAATTTGTGGCAGATACGATAATTCATGGCTATGCATTGCATTCTATATACGGTTTTTCCGTTTATATTTAAGGCAGTTTCTGGAATTCGGTTACGCAGTTATTACTGCATCTTGGCACACGAAAGGGGACAAAGGATCAGGCTGCCGCAGAAAAGAGGGGACAAGCAGACGGACAAGAGAACCCGAAGGATCCACACCCACAGGCTCCACCCACGACGCCGAACGACGACTTCGCTCCCGGAGCAAATATTTCGAAAGGGGGGGGGACTGCCCTTGCACTATCACGTAGTGGCTAATCAATTGTACCCGGTATTAACGGATAATAACGGAACATTTCCTCCGAGAAAAATGTTTAAAAGAAATTTAGAGACAGAAGTTTAAAATGACAACCTAGAAATTGTAAAATTTTCCGTTTAATTTTCTTTTTATTTATTTTTATAACATAATGCTAAGACTAGATGATAATGCAAAAAAGAGATTAGTAAATTAGCTAATCGAAACTAGACGAGGACTAACGTGGATGGCACAAGGTCGTGGAGAAACAGCAGAGAGTTTTGGGCAACGCGTAGAAAATACCTTGCAAGATTATAAAAATAAGGGTAATCTAGCAAAATCGGAATTTTTCGAAATTTCAGATTCACCAGAACAACGAGAAAGACTCGCGATTTATACGTTATTAAGAAGAGTCAGAGGGGAAGTAAAAAGATACCTGTGCGAAGTAGCAGTATACAGAGACTTAGCGCACGCAAGGAAACACGCAAGACAGATAGTACGTACATTGGAAGATATTGAGCAGATAAAAAAGAACATGGTCACGCTGTTCTAAACAAGGAGAACGATGGATCTATACGCAGTGAGTGAAGCGCTGGAGGGATATTACTCATATACGACCTTACCAGACACGGAGACTTACTTTATCAAGAATCATTCAGTATTGTATTGTCCTGATTGCTACCGTAATAAAGTAAGTGATCAATCCGCGATTTACCTTAAAATGAAATACGCGCACATCCTATCAAAAGTTAAATTACCGACAGCTTGCAATAAATGTAACCAGGCCATTTTTAGCGAGACACCGGCGAGAGAATGTGTGCAATGTCACGAAAGATATAGGCATGACGAACACTTTAAATTAGATTGTGTTAGTTACGTAATAAGTGGATTCAGGCAAGCATGAACGAGGTAATTAGAAATTTCGAACGGGTGGCGTATATGTACGCCGGCCGGACTGTCTATTCGCGGTGCTACGCAAGGATGCGAACACTCGATAAAACGGAATCCGCACTCAATGTGACTAGAGCGACTAGCTGGCAACGAACGGGGGTACCACACTTATTTTGTAGTAACTGCCATGAAATCATCGACTTTATAGCGTGCTATATCGACCAGTCGACTAAGTCGGGAGTACACAAGGTAACGTTGTCAGGAAAGGTAAAAGTTAAGGTAGAAATGCCCGGATTCCTGGGAACTAAGAGGAATGGCATATCGCATGCGCAACTCAACTTGTGGAACCGGGATTTCATTTTTGAGACCAAAATGCACGAGGCCAAAGATAAAGCAGAGAGAGACGAAGCAAGGAGATGGGTGAAAACCCCGGTGGTGGGACAAGAAGCAGGTAGCTCAAGAGAGGCCTGGACTTGGGATACGCGCGAAGCAAACGGCGCGGTCAATGAACAGGTAAACACAGCAGGGGGGGTAAATTACGACTGTATGTACGCCGGACTAGAACAAGGTACGATAAATGGTACTAACGACGGAGAAAATACCGGAATAATAAAAAGCAACTGGGCGCTAGATTACCTTAGACCAGAGGAAGACGGGGGAACGGAGGTAGTTCAGACAATTGAAAAAATTATTGACGGTTTAGAGAATAGCAGGAGTGAGGACGGAGACGAGCGGGAGTATGTGAAATTCCAATAATGCTGAAATTCATGTAAAAATTATCAAATTAAAATAAATTACAGATGAAACACGCGCTGGCAACAGTGGTCCTGATTTTACTCGGACTGAAGGAAACCATAGGAGGGATTCGCGTCACCGAGAGGAGCAACAATCCAGGACTGATGTACAGGCGCGACGCAGACACCCGACTGACATTAGGAGAATGGACGTTCGTAACGGGAATCAACGTAGACAACGTATTTCGACAACATAGGGACTTTCCAACGAGCAACGCGATTATTAGTTCAAACGGATGAATACAGGAACGCAACGGACACGATTTTAATCGGACAAATGTATACCCTCCAAGATAAGATAATGCAGTTAAACACGCAGACTATAATATTTAAAATGATAAGGAAGCTGTACGATATTGGTACGCATAAGCATGGAGGACAGATCATCGAGGCCCTGGGGCAGGAAGGAGTGAATAATTTAATCCTGCTCGAGGACTTGTGCCAAGGAAATATGGATGAGTTATATCAGTTTCCGTACTACAAGGTTGTAGTGTAGAATGACGTACATCTGGATGCAAAAGGGTTGAATAAAAGGGTCAAGGAACTAAAAAAGAGATTAAAGCTGGACGAGGAGGAAGGAGAAGAGACCGAGATCTTGACACCGCCGTCAATTGATGAAACTATCCACATAATAAACGAAAATATAGATTTAGCAAGTAAAATCATCAATATCATGCAAACCAAAGAGTACGCACTGGATACGCGAACCATAAGGAATGCATTAGCATTACTAAGAAGACACGAGGGTAGAGATTTCACCACGCCCCTGGAATCGGTAAACCAAGGAACTCTCTCGTAATACGGGCCAATGGATATGTTTATCATGCAGGGACAATTAATTTTACAACTCAATCTGCCCCTCGTCACAGGAACAATCTATCGAGCGTACGAACTGGTCCCAATACCCGTGTTCGACCCAGTGGAATTGCCAATAAACACGGCAATGACAATAGTACCGGCAGGAAAATTGATGGCCATAAACCATAAGGACAATGAACATTTCTTCATGAATGACGAGAAATGGAGAGAGTGCTTAAAGATTAGTTACGGTAGAATTTGCCAGGCAGTCAAAAGAACTACAACAAGACAAGATTGTGAAAGTAGTCTTAAATCAGACCCAGAGTCCTATCAAGCTCATAGTCTATGTAAAAGGAAACTAATGACTGGACCGGATCATTATCTCATAAAAAACGCAAACCCAGCAAAATGGATATACTCGACCTCGGGACGATTAAACTGCACGGCAAGGTGCAAAGACGATGATACTTTTTTAATACTCGAAGGCACAGGAGAGTTAAGAATTCCGGAAAAATGCCAGGTGAAAACGGGCGACGAGACATATTACGGAGGAGCAGATCAAGGGGAAGAAGAGCGCGAGTACTTTCTACCAAACGTACACCTCACAGCGGCAAGCACGGTGTGGGCGGAGAAAGCAGCAGGGCAGGTAAATATACAAGGGCAAACAGCTGTACCAGGCCAACTAGCTACAGTATATACTGCACTGACGGTGATAATTGCCGTCGTCGGAACGGTAGTATGCGCAATCATATTCGTAGCCATACGTTGAATAGTGGCACCAGGGAACCATAAAGAAGCCGAGGGAATATACGTTTAAATGAAACCATTAGATCATTCAATAAGATGTGAATTCACGGGGCCCGGACAAGTAGAACGTGTGTATGCTGTCCCGAGAATCCCACTCACTGCGGTGAGGACCATATAATTACACACAATTGTGGAGGGAGACGAACCCGAAACTGCAATGCAAGAAACCAGGGAAGAAGGAGAGGGAAAAGATTCCCCGAGTAGGTAGGTAGAGGGAAAGACAAAAGAGTAAAAGCGATCATCAGCGACTACCTACAAGAATGCAGAATGACCCCGCATCAGATTCCCAGATCTGGGACCATATATGATAAATATACTCTCATAAAGCAATAAATAAAATAATAATCTTAGAAATTAAGCAAAAGGCAGGTGAATTAGGTGGTTAAAGTTAGAATAATGAGCGTGCAAGCAAAAAATATATACTCCTACAACTGATATAGAAAAGTCATAAGAAAAGAACAAAAAAAGGTGAGAATTAATATCAAATAAGCAAGCAAGGTAGAATAGGAATTGGATCAATGTATACGCACTGCATATAATATCAAAAGACGCACATATAGTAATCAATTATGTAATCGAGTTACGTATTATCGTGTACTACATTCAATAAGCAAGTGGTAATATAGTCGGTAAAATAAATTTTTCTTTTATCTCCAAGAAGCGATGTATTAGGGAATAGAAAAACATTGCACGTGTGACTAAGACACTTAGAAAATTAAAGGCAACTTCTCTTAGGCAAAGAAGAGCTAACAAATCTATATGGTACGAGCGACACTTCTGATCACGAGTTAGGTGAAGGAATTATAATAATCATGTACTTTATAAGAGAAAAAGGAAATAAAAAAAAAAACTCAAGGCAAAAAAAAAGGGAAAAACTCACGTTACGATTAGCATTAAAATGTAAGCGAGCAGGGTATGAAATATCTACTAAGCCTATTTACATGTTAATATCTAAGCATATCTAGTACTAGAAGGACGAGTAAGTCCCTGCATCAGCGTTAGAGTTAAGCAACTATAATCTGTGTGAAGATTATTATTGGCAAATAATCAGGGCTTGAAACCGCGTAAGCTAGACGGTCCATAACCGATAGGTAACGCGATAAGCAGTTCTTTTAAGCTAAGAAAATGAAGGACGGACAGGAAATATAGGATAAGTTATAATATTTTAGCACGAAGTCGGAATCAAAAGAAGTCGGAAGACAAGGTGTAGTTAGAAGTAATCAATAGGAGTAAGCAAACTTATGTAAAGGTTTACAACAGAATTGCACAAATGGACAAGTAAGCAAACTGTTCTAAATCTCAAAAAAAACGAACAAAAAAAAAAAATCAAATGTAATCTCTAATGTAACCAAACTGAATATCCTCTGAATGTTGTAAAATCATTGAATAAAATCGGCTATTATAACGTGAAAACTATTTTGATCGTTACAGCTGAGCACTAAAATAATTGAATCTGGAATCATCTTCCGGCGAATAGAGGGCACCGTTCGGAACAGGAACCCACGGCTGAAAAAGAGCAAGGATTGTTACGATTTTGCTCGTATTATCAAGTAAATCAAGAACGAAAACAAGAAATCAGTACTTACTCCGGTGCCGGCGAGCTGAAAACGAAGGGGTGAAGCCTCATTTGGCGCTAGGCAGACGGAACATATCACATCTGCGCCCTCGGGAAAGTTCCAGAAGATACAATGGCAGTAAAGCCATGTGATATTTTGAACCTCGGGGGCTAAGGCACTGAGTTCCGGATGCGAGTGAGCAGAATAATAACCAAACTGAAACCGGAAGGAATAGAACATAAACATACTTGATTCTAAGAAATAAATAAATAGTATAAGTTAAAACAGGTAGCACTTACCGAACGAGAATTATCCCGGTCACTTTCGTAAACATCAATGCAGGAAGGATCGGAGGCGCCCTGACCACAGATCAGACATGTTCCGTAAAGAATACGAATACCCGAACCAAAACGATGACAAGGGAAGACGACCACGCTCGACGTATCCGAAGAGGAATGCGGCTCGGAGCATTCTGAGTCCGAAGACGAGCCGGAGGGATCGTCCTCGGGAGCAGTTGACGCAAGACTTGGCGGAGGAGCAATCGCACCGAATTCAATATTCTCGGTGCGAGGAAGTGATGTCCGCCGGGTAAACCAAACACACCACCAGCACACAAAAAGAATCGAACAGACACATAGAACTGCGAGCATGAGGAATAGCATGGTGAAGGTGACGGAGCGAAAGGACAAACGAGACTAACAGAGATTCACAAAAAACTACCTGTGCAAGGAGAAGCACAAAGGGAGAGGAAAAGCGGTTACGTCGCAAATACGAGAAAAGGGAGGATCACGTAAGAAGCCAATCCGGAATCACGGAAAGCACGACTCCAAAGAAGAAACGGAAAACTTGGGGAGACGGTAGAGGGGATGCACCTGCATTCTGCATGCTCAAGACGAAACGACTACGATACGGACGGACGGGCCCAAGAAAATGGGATGGAACGCCTACACAAGAGGGTGCAGAGAGAGATCGAGCGGGACGAGATGTCATTCCACATCTCAACAAAGCCAGGAAAACACTGACTGACCATGAAAAAGAGCAGTAGGACGGCCGAACTTAGAAGGGCTACGGGAGAGCCCGGATCAAAAAAACCCAGGAGAGAGGCGAAGATTGTGACCAGACCGCGGCATGAGGAGGACATAACGGAGATGCTGCGGTGCTGGGCAGCAAGGTACTACCACGCGGGTAGAGAAGAAGAAGGTCCGATCGCTCATTACGATCAGGATCCTGCAGATATCCAGGAGCCAAGTCCGGGATTGCCATCGAACTAGCAAACTGCATCACATACTGGAAATAGTATGTGAAAACAATTTCGAAGTACGAGGGATGGCAGGGGACCTGCACCGAAAAATCCGCATTCCGCGGGAAATGATAAGGGAGGCAAACAAACAGAATCAACACCCATCTTACCCAAGAGAAGAGGGGGAGTGGGTGAATTTATTCGACAACTACGTCTACAAAGGGGATGATCCCTTCGCAAGAAGATTACAAGAGGAAATCAACAGCGATAGAGTACGGATTGGAGTGCTGCGGCAGCTAGACCAGGAGGAAGCTAGGGACGAAAATGCAGGTTGGACACATGGAGGCAGACTCGAGAGAGTACAATACGGCGAACGACTTGAGGAGCACCAGCCAGGACCTGAACCGATGGAGGAAGAGAGTTGGGACTCCGACGACGAATAAAAAAATGAATGCAATTTTTTTGTTTTTCAGGACATTGGATGTAAAAAATTTTTTATTGTAAAAAAATTTTAATAAAGACAAAAACCACACACAGACACCCACACACACACCCATTCAAACAACACACCCACACGGAAATCTTTTTGTCAACACACAACCCTGACGAAGGGTAAACACATACACTTAACATTGTAGACACATTCAAAAATATATATACATATCCAACACACAATCCTAATAAAAGAAAAACACACATAAAATTGCCTTGTACACCACACAACACAAGCCCTGAAAAAGGGACAACAAAAACAAAAAAACACAACGACAAAAACAAAAACAAAAAACAAAAACAAAATACCACAAAAAAAACGCAATCACAACGGTTCACGTTTATCAAGCTACACGATAGCACACACAAACAAAAAAATCCAAAAACAAAAACTCCAAGACCAGGGCTCGAACCCACGACCCTTGGAACTCTAGACCGACACGCTAGCACCACGCCAACGTGTACGGTTTCTATTCTAAAAGCTAATATTAAATGCCACGTAAAGAACTCAGCCGCCAAACACGGACAATTCTTTCATTTTTTTTAAATCTAATTACTCATCATTACACAATGGGATATCCACTATCCTTAAACAGTGCCCGGCACTGGCACAAACTGGGCGGGGGAGTGTCACATCCGTCGGTATTACAACATACTTCAATTACCAAGAGAGCATACGGCGCAGCGAATGGTACAACGATCGAGAACAGCAGCAGTCGATACGGCAGACTACAACTACACGGCAGAAATTCGTCGTGAACAGAGACACGTGTTATGACACCGGAACTAATCGCGGGGTCATAAAGTGGAGCACGAGGCTGACACGAAAACTAAGCCATAAATGTCGCCTCAAGTAGATAAGCTATAGGCTTACCAGATCACACGGATTCTAGATCACCCCCTCTCGTCCAAAAGTGATCTAGAATCCGACGTGTGTATTTTAGATGGAGAGTTTTTTGAATCCCCCCCTCCTGCCCAATCATATGCGAGCCCCTCCTTAGGATTACCCCCTCTCAAGGTGATTTAGAATCCGAGGTGTGTATAAGCCCTATCCCTGTGTTGTCCCCTTCTTCAATTTTTCCAAGATGTTTTAAGCCTCTCCCCTGGATGCCCCCCTCTCGAATTGATTTAGAATCCGTAGTGTGTATAAGCGTCATATAGTCCCCACTCCTGAATCTGTAGGCCCGATCCGTTCGACTCCCACCTCTTTTTTTCATCTGATCGGAAAATCTATTGGTCAGTTTTTTTTTCTGGTGCTTGAGAAGAGAGGGAAAGGAGGAGCTATCCTGCTATATTATTCTAAGATGCGTGGTGGAAATCCTATGTATGCGTCCCACTACTTTTTTAAAGAAAGGTGCAGTTTTCCCATGAAAGTGAAAAGATCGGGATGTGTATGGGAAAAAAAAAATTTCGAATCCTCGCAGTAAGGTGCATCATTAATTTCAACGAAATTGCGTATGCATGTACAAAGCGTGATGCTGGACAATAGTCACACCAATGACTATGAAAACATAGGTGGGTATGCGCGTGTGAACTGATGCTTATATTAGTAGACGCACTGACCGAAGATTCTTATGCACCCACACGAGAAACAGTCTTTTTCAGCGGTCAATGCATTGAAAGATGTGGGGAGATTTTCTCTCTGTTTTATTTTCTATACGGGGAAAAAATCTCACACCCTCACAGTAATATTTTTTTCTTAAGATTCGACTGAGTGAGAGATGTGTATAGGACAATAGAAGCCAATGCTGGTCAATAGATGACTTTGTGCAATAGTACCCTTGCACTGCAGGTATATGCGGAAATCGCCTTTTGCTGCAAGAAAAGTTATATCCTTTCAAGAAAATAAATAAGTTCAGAGGCACGTCTCGCGCTCTTTTCATAGGAAAAAAAAAAAATTTCACGCATCGATACAATGGATGATCGCATACGAAAGTGTGCAGGTGGATGTGTATAGATTACAAAAGAAGTAGCCCCCCATTGACTGTGCGTAGAAGATCCATGCACAGGTATACATAGATCGATGACAATAGGAGGACCACTGACTGCGCGCACCGGCCCCTTGGCTGGTATGGACCTTTTTTTATTTCTCAATTTGAGGAAAACACTGAAAACAGACGAAAACGTAAGCGCATACTGGCAAAATCGAAGGGTGACCAAAACTCACTTGTTGACATTGGTCAAATGTGTGGAGGCGTGTTTCTTTTAGAATATGGGAGGAAAAATTTTACTGACTCATCTAGGATTGGCTAAAAGCACAGCAAGGGATGTATTTTTGAGAACTCGGGAGGAAAGTTTTTCCTCCAATCATATGATTTTTCACAAAAAGTNCAATCATATGATTTTTTTCAAAAAGTAAAGGAAAGGGAGCGCCGTGATTTTCTGAATAAATACCACGGGTGTTGCTGCAGAGCATCAGTTCAAGAATCTTCTCCGATTTTCTCAACCCAGTGAAAATTAGAAACAGGCAGGATGGCTCTTCCAAGGCAAAGTGGACTTCGTAATATGCGGGAGCGCATAAGGACGCTGATGTCTAACGCACCAACATTAATGATGATGTTGGACCACGCAGCATGGGCGCTAGACGCCATAGACTCATGTAAGTAGATGTTCCTTAATTAAAAATTGAGATATTATATAATGCTTATATGATACATTTATTTTTTTTTTTATGCAGTCCTATTTTTATAGTCTTATTTTATTCTTTTTGCAGTGCCACCGATACCTCCAATGGCTGCGATGCAAAATTTGTATCCAACAGGCAGTCCTCGCAATCCCACTTCCAGTGCGAGTCCGAGAAGGGGCTCTCGCTTACGTTCGAGTTCAAGCTCGAGTTCGAGCTCGAGTTCAAACTCGAGTTCAAGTGCGAAGTCAAAGAAACGCGGATCGAGTAGCACGGTTTGGCCGGAAAAATCGTTGGTCCGTGCGAGTTTGCCTAAACTAGAGCAAATGAGCATCAGCAACAGCAACAGCATCAGTAACGGCAATGGCAACAGCAACAACAGCAGCAGTATCGAGAATGGCAGAAAAGGAAAGCTGAGGATAAAGCTGAAGGTCAAATAAAAAAGCCTTGCGATGAGGTGAAAAAATCAGAAAAGCCTTCAACGCATTCTCATACAGGTGAGTCAAAAAAAAAATACCTTTTAAATATCAATTTTACGTGTTAGTGTCTAGTAAATGTCATTTTCTCATGCGCGCGGATGAGAAAATAACACTTACTATCCGCTTAAGCACATAAAGTATACTATTAATATATATATGTAATTTTGCAAAAAAAAAATGTTATTGCTTACAGAAGTCAAGAAGGATGTAAGAGTTCCTCTTCCGCTTTCCATGCTTTTTGATACAGGTAGATATTAAATAAATTGTTTTTTTTTTCAATACCAATTTTAATATTAAAATTATAAAACTAATCATATTTTTATTTTCTGTTTGTTTTAGATGCCAATAAGGATATAAAAGCGCCTCTTCAGGTCAATAAGGATCATGCCCATTCTTCAAAGCGAGGCTTGCTGAGGCTAGATCGCAGTAAGGGGAAGGAGAATGCACCTGCTCCACCGAAAGCAGCAGTAGCAACACCATCTCGACAGAGAGCTGCATTGTCATCTCATCACAAAACAGAGGCAGGTCCATCCCAACCAAAAATCCTGCCTCGCATAATAGAGGACATCACGTTTCTCGACTAATATTTTAATAATGGTGTAATAGATATTAAATAAAATTCTGTTTTTTACTGTAGATAAATATATATCTTCAATAAAAAAAAAATACAATTAATAAATAAAATTATCTTTAAAACTGAATATATTATTATCTCTAAAAAATTACTATTGTTTACTTCATCTTGATAGGAAAAAAATATATTATTTTCTCTAAAAAATGACTATTATTTACTTCGTCTTGGTAGAACAAAAAATAAGTAAGATCTAATGGATTTTCTTCTCTAAAAAAATGACTATTATTTACTTCATCTTGATAGGAAAAAAAAATAAAAATGCTATGAATGAATAAAAGTATCTTATAAAAAATATATTATTTTCTCTAAAAAAAATGACTATAATTTACTTCGTCTTGATAGAACAAAAAATAAGTAAGATCTAATGGATTTTCTTCTCTAAAAAAAATGGACTATTATTTACTTCGTCTTGGTAGAACAAAAAATAAATAAAATCTAATGAATTGAAAATCGAAGAGAGGAGAATATCGCAAAGGAACGTCAGGACAAGTATTCAATTTAGGTGCGCGTGCTACCGCCCCTTTTTCGTAACTCGCTTCCCTGCGTCGATTACTGGTGAGGACTGATATATTATCTCGTTACAAAGTTCGTATTGCGATAAATAGAAGGAAAAAATAAAGAACACACGATTTTTTTTAATATATATTTTTTATTCTTATTTAAAAAAATTTATTTCCTATATAAGCATGAGCATATATTCGGTCTCTCAACATTACTGCTATCTACTTCATCTTGGCCAAATGAATCATGTAAGCATTCTAGTAGCCAAGTCCGTATTCCAACGACGTTATAAATGGCGCACATGGGTTTTCGACGAATGCAGAGGTCATGATTGAAGCAGAAGTATTGGATTTGACTTCGTATTTCTTCGAGTGGTGGACATCCATAGTCTTCCACATTTGATATTGATCTGCAAATAATGTAAGAACACAGTTGATACTTTTTAATACTTTCTGATACTTTTCAATACTTTTTTGATAATTTTAGATACTTTTGACAAAAGAAAATTTAAGTTAAACTTACATGTTTGGTAAAATATTTCTCATCCATTGGGCTTTCTGTTCTCCCTTGATAAATATTTTCTCAACTCCTTGCGTACAGATTTTTAAAATATTATTGAGACGGTGATATGGAATATCTCCAGAACTCCACGCTATTCCATGATGTTTTCTCTAGCCATCCTGTCATGCATTTTTCTTCCTCAGTTAATTCTTCCCAGGCCATGGGAGGTTTGAACAGATAAGCAGTCGGTAAAGCAGATTTTTTCAGATTGAGAAAACTAATTTCTTTAAAAATAAAAGTGTCTTCTGCAATTCTTTGAAATCCTTGTATGTCGCAAATATAAAATTTTTCTTCTTCACATTGCAAAATAGTATTTTTAAACATTAAATCGTATTCACGTGTTCTAGTCATCTTGCAGCTCTGTAGCTAGTTCAAGTAAGAAGTGATCTCGGAAAAGTTTACACTGCCTTATTTATAATACGAAACTCCGCCTCGTGCTCGTGGCTATACTGAATAGAGATTTTCGGTCGAATCAAAATCGATCGTGCTCGTCTAGGATTGGATGTTTCCAGAAAAGCACAGCTCTCATTGGTTGGTCTGAAAAGATGATATTTGGTTGGATAAAAATCATCCCTTCTCCTAGAAAATCTTCCCCCTCTTCATATCAACCAACTTTCCATTTTTACTATTGGTCAGACATTGAAATATTCCACCTCTCTTACGCTGATTTCTCCTTTATAAGAGAGAATTTTTTCTTAGTCGAGCACACTTTATAAATCATAGTTATCGAAATTCAGTCTTAACTTCAGTGACAGTGATATTTTAAAGTAAAATGTCTTCAATCAGTATTTTTGAACGACTTGTAAATCTTCTTCGTGATGCATTACTATCCATACATGATATGCAAAATGAGGATATTAATTATTGGCTAGAAGTTTGTAATTCTACAATCAAAGAATTGAATGAAAAAATCATCAAATCCAATCTTACGAGAGGAGAGAAGCAAAAGTTCCAAACTTGTATGACACATCTGTCATGCATTCAAGTTGATTTTGAACACCATCTACACCAGGGAGGCAGTCTACAATCCGAGGAAACAGATGCTAGAGTTGAGTGGCGAGATGTACAGTCGGCTTTTGAAAACCGAATACGCACTGGTGTAGTAGTGAACTTAAAACATGTGGACGTTTTAAGTTTCTTAAATGATGCACAACTGCTCTTCAAAGATAAGGCAAAAACATGTCTGAATGAGTATAATGCTTTAAAAGTTAATTCTGATTTCATCGCAGAATTCTCAATGCAAAAAAATGGAGAAGAAACAACAGTTATAAAATATTTTAGGACTGAAAGTACTGCTGCATACTTATCAACAGACTTAGAAGAATGGTTCAAAAAGTAACATAAAAGAGTCTATTCTCACACAATTAGAAGAATTTCAAGAACAGGACTCTGGCTGGACTCTCAAGAGTATCATAAGTTTGTGCATAAATATGAAAAAATATTCCCCAATCAAGGGCACTTCTTACATTCCTCTACCAAAGTTTATAGAGAAGAAAAAAGCATGTCTAAATGTTCGTAACAATGACAATCAGTGTTTTAAGTATGCTATACTTTCAGCATTATATCCTAGTGAATCAAATGCTAATAGGGTTAATCAATATCGATTGCACGAGAATGTATTGAACTTTGATGGTATAGAATTTCCAGTAAAACTAAAAAGTATACCGAAATTTGAAAAACTGAACAATATTTCAGTAAATGTATACATGCTTAGAAAGTACGGAGCGAAGTTTGAAGTATCATCTTGTTACATTTCATCTGAAAAGAAGGAAAAACATGTAACCTACTTCTTATTCAAGATTTTTAAATAGACGAGCGTGAAGAAAATAATTGTGCTGATGACGGAATCGAGACTAAATACCACTATGTTTTGATCAAAAGCATCTCCCGTCTTCTGAGTGCTCAACTGTCTAAAACTCATGTAAAATCTTATCACTGTGAAAGATGTTTACAAATATTTTATAGTGAAAAAAGATTGGAAATTCATGAAAATGATTGTAAACATTGGAATAATTGTCGAATCAATCTACCTGATTCTAAGAATAACATTCTCAAATTCGAAGATTATCATAAGAATGAAAAAGTTCCTTTTGTTATTTATGCTGATTTTGAATGTTTATTAAAACCTACTGAGAATGAGAATGCTTTTCAACTTCATGAAGCATACAGCATAGGATACTATATGAAATGTAGCTTTGATGATAGATTATCTGGCTACAAATCTTATAGAAAAAATATTGGAGATGGAGGGACGCCTGCAGAATGGTTTGTTCAAGAATTGAAATTGATAGGAGAGAAGATTAATCATCTGTACACGAATCCGAAACCAATGAAACTTACAGATTTAGAAGAATTATCTTTCCGAAGAAGTACAGTCTGTCATATATGTCGAAAAGCAATTCGTACCGAAGAACTTGCAGTCCGAGATCATTGTCATCTTACAGGACGGTATGCTATCAGTTTGTTTATATATTTTTTAATTAAGATAATCAATTTCTTTTGGTGATTCTATGAAAGTCTTCTTTTCTCTTCAGTTTCAGAGGTGCAGCTCATAATTCATGTAATTTGAATTATAAGGATTCAAGATTTATTCCAGTGGTTTTTCATAATCTCAATTATGACACACACTTTATTTTAAAAGAGATAGCCACTTCTACATTAATGAAAGGTCGAGTCACTCTACTACCACATAATAAAGAGAAATATATTTCTTTCACAAAATACGTAGATGGGTGTGACATTAACTTTAGATTCATTGATTCTTGGCGTTTTCTCCCATCATCTTTAGAGAAACTTGCTTCATACCTAGAAAATGTGCCAATAGCAACGAAGGAGTTTCAATTAGATGGATTCACAGATGAGAAGATTGGTCTTCTTCGAAGGAAAGGCGTATTTCCATATGATTTCGTAGATGGATTAGATAAGCTAGAATCGACAAAGCTGCCAGAAAAGAATGAGTTTTACAATAAACTAACTGACTCTCATATTGCTGAAGAAGATTACAAGCATGCTATTCAAGTATGGGATAAGTTCAATACAAAAACGCTGGGAGAGTACTCTGATCTATATTTAAAAACTGACGTTCTACTATTAGCTGATGTCTTTGAAAGTTTTCGAGAAACATCTCTCAAAGCATATGATTTGTGTCCTGCACACTTTTACACTACCCCTGGGTTGACATTTTCAGCTGCTCTTAAAATGACCAAGGTAGAATTGGAACTTCTTACGGATATTGACATGCTTATGTTTATTGAAGCAGGCATTCGGGGAGGAATAAGTCAGTGTTCTAATCGGTATGCTAAAGCCAACAATCCGTACATGGGTGCTTCATACAATGAGAAAGAAAAAATGAAGACACTCTTATATTATGATATTAATAACCTTTATGGCTGGGCAATGGTACAGCATTTACCAGTTGGAAAATTTAAATGGATTAAATATGAGACAAATCCATATTTTTTCAATGCAGCACCAGATTCAGATACAGGTTACTTTGCTGAAGTGGACTTGGAATATCCTGAAGAGATACACGATGAACATCAAGATTTCCCTTTTTGTGCAGAGCACCGTGCACCACCGGACTCAAAGCAGAAGAAACTTCTCACTACTTTGGACGACAAAACAAGGTATGTCATTCATTATCGAGCACTTAAACAGGCATTAGATAATGGCCTCCGATTAAAAAAAGTGCACAGGATTCTGAGTTTTGAGCAGAAGGCCTGGCTCAAACCTTATGTCGAACGTAATACAGAGAAGAGAAAGCAGGCCAAAAATGAGTTCGAAAAACTCTTCTACAAATTATTAATCAACGCTGTCTATGGTAAGTGCATCGAACGAGAGCGGTCTCGTGTAGACGTACGTTTAGTAAATAAATTCACGGGAAGATATGGAGCAGAAGCACGCATAGCTCTTCCGAATTTTCATAGTTGCGCTATCTTTGATGAAAATTTGGTAGCCATTCAGCTGAAAAGGACAAGTATCACAATCAAGAAACCAATCTATGTAGGTCTTTGTATCCTTGATTTGTCTAAGACATTAGTTTACGATTTCCACTACTCATACATGAAACAGCGAGTAGGAGATAAATGTAAACTTCTCTATACGGATACTGATAGCTTAATATATGAAGTTGAAGATATTGATATGTATAAAATTATGAAAGAAGACATCCACAGGTTTGATACTTCTGATTATGATGAAAATAATCAGTTTGGAATTCCACGAGTTAATAAAAAAGTTCTTGGATTGATGAAAGACGAATGCTGTGGCAAAATGATGACTGAATTCATAGGTTTACGGAGTAAAATGTATAGTATTTTAGTTGATGGAGGCGAGACAATAAAAAAAGCCAAAGGTATAAAATCCAGCGTTGTGAAGAAATCAATTACCTTTGAGGATTATCGAAGATGTCTAGAGGATCATGTTATTATAAAACGCGAGCAGTGCAACATTCGTTCAAAATTGCACATAGTGCATACTGAAAAACAGAATAAAATAGCTCTAAGTCCACACGATAATAAAAGATTCTTATTGCCCCATAGTACGGACACTTTGCCTTGGGGTCATTATAGAATTATTGAGGAACAGATGGCGCAAGCAGCATTTCAAGTAGAGGGGGAAGCAGAGCATGAAAAAAGAGAGGTGGAGATGGAAGCAGAGAGGGGGTATGAAATATCCAATGAAAGTAGAGGTGTGGAAATTGAGAGGGGGAATGAAGAAACCAATGAAAATAGTGAAGCACGAGTGGGGATGACAATTTATGGCAATGAAGGTGAACAAATCAGGATTGAATATGATGTGATGGGGGAGTTAATGCACGACTGGGATCCTTCATTGGATGCTATACATTCTGAACGGGAACGGAGAAGGGATATATTACAAGAGGCTAGGGAAGGGGCAGAAATCGTGGTGGGGAATGGGCTATATCAACAGACGCAGCAAGATGAAGAGCACATTCGAGCAATCGAAGCCAACAACCAACCTTGTAAAAAGAGACCAAGACTCGCTTAACTTCATAATAAGTAAGTTCTATTTCTTAGTTCTCCCTCAATTCTTACCAATGAGACATTTTTCACTAACATACATTTTTATTTTCACTTTTCAGAATGGATCTATCTGCACTCAATAAGATTGCTGAGCAAGAATTCTTGCCAAGGAAAAAGGCTACAGACTTGGAAAAAAATCAACAGTACATGGTGACAGCACTGAAACAGGTCAAGACAAGATTCGGTATGAAGATTGTTGCCGAACTTGATAGCAGCTTTCAAGTCTTCTTGCCAGAGAAGATTTCATCGGTAATTCTAAAAGATGAAGCGTTATTCAACTCACTTTGCGGCACTGCAAACAATCTCTGTTTATTTTTTAAATATCAGGGTGGAAGTTCTTTCAAGTTTGATAGTAGCACTCAATAAATAGTATACAAAATGTTTTTTTACAAAAGAATATATATTTATTCAGTAACTTGTACATAATAATACACAAATAAATTTATTCAAATAAACATAATATTTTTTTTATTTACTACAACCTAATTCCTTATCCATATACATAGTTATTACAGTTATATCAAAGAATTTCATTTTTATTTATCCAACTATTATGCTCGTCACTAAATCCTAACCATTTTACATATACGCGTTTACCACTTTTCTTTAAAACTTTTTCTACAAGATAAATTTCAGGAAACATAGTTTTGTGAATTTCCGTCTCATAAAAGCCGCCGGAGACTGGTTTATCATAATAATCTTTGAGGTGATAAGTTATCGGATTTGTTTTTACAACTCGCGTTATTGTGAAAATTTCAGTAGACCAGTTTGGTGTATATCCTTTTTCAAAAATATTCTTGATCTTACTTATTCGTACTTTATCTCCTACTTTGAATTTAGGTTTTTTCACTGGTGACTTTTCAGTGGGAAATCGTCTCTTGACCTCTCTCTCATTTGCCTGTGTAACGTTTATAGGCTTGATTCCTATTGTACGATGTTTTCTCGAATTGTAAGCTTTGACTAAGTCAGGTAGAATATCTATCCATTTGTAGCTTCCTTGTTTGCTGAATTCTATCCACATTGCATTTTTTAATGTTCTATTAAAACGCTCACATATGCTAGCATGGACATTACTATGTGATGAGTATAAGTTTATCTTATGCTTTTTCATGAGTTTCTGAAAACTTGAATTGTAAAATTCTTTTCCTTGGTCAGTTTGTAGATTCTTCGGTTCTCGTCCATCTTTTAATATCGACTTCATAGCTGCAGTAACATCATTACCACTCTTTGACTTGACAGGGACGGCCCATGCATACTTTGAAAATATATCTATGACAGTTAGTAAGTAATGAAAACCTTTGTTCTCTTTGGAGTAAGGTATCATTTCAACAAGATCAGCTTGCCAAGTCTCATCTATGCCACGAATGTCATATTTTCTTCTCTTGTAGCGGCGTCGTGCTGGCTTATGAAGCTCTTCAGCTACTCTTTGACGTTCCATCTTTATCGTCTATAGCGGATGATAATCCTCTGGAAATTCTTCTATACGATCTTTTAATTGTCTATTCACTTCTTCAATGATATAATCAACACCAGCGGAATTACGTTGAGATGTTCTATAGAGATATTTCAGTTTTTCAGCCACTTCCACTTGATGTTTTTCAACTTCCTCCTTATATTCATCTATAACTTTACTTATTCCAGAAAATTTAGAAGCTATATAATTTATTTCAGTTTGTAGGCTAACTTTCAGTGAATGCACGTTGATTGCATCGTTTGGATCACGCGGGGCTCCTAGATTGCAAAGCCGCTTATTTTCTAAATCAAAATCACCGTCTGATGTGAAATTGAAACCAATGCCTGGAGGACCGCGACTCACTTGCGAGCCCTCAAGTTTTCTTCCAAACACATCGAGACTCATGATGCTACTGATCCAAATAAGAGAGTTGTGGATTAATATATATGCCCAGCTTCACGTAATTCCTCAATAATTGATTGGATTTCATTGACGTGATTGTTATTTCCAGCAGATCGTTCGGCAATCAATAATCTGAGTCGATCGATAAGCTCGTTTGGATCATCCCAGTAGACGAGATCAATAGAAGAATTTTTCTTAGCTATTTTATATTTAGGTATAAGTCCTCTGCCACTGCTGCTGATGTTGTTTTTATTTGGAGTGCTACGGAACATTGGTGCCAAGACATTCTTAAATTTATTACTCCTCGAACCTCGCAAGGATTCATTTTTGCTATATTTTTTCCGATGAGCATTTGTTGCTTCCAGGATCTTGCGATAATTTTCACGATCTGATGAACTCAAAAGAAGTTCATCCGGATATTTTTTAAATAGCAATTCCATTAGTCCACTACTCTTAGGATAACTTTCACCTCTGACTATGACATATTTATCATCAAATTCAATTTCTGAATCACCTATCATATACACTCCATCAACTTTCCGAACTCCATATATATTATCAATACTGCTCGTATACTATCAGGCAGCAATTCACCATGTCGCTTCTTTCTCTTCTCTTTTCCAAAATCGAAGTTCGCGACGGGGAGTTTGACGTTCTGCTCTGTAAAATCCATGTTCACGTAACAGAGACAGATTCAACATTGAGCTCTTGAAATATAAACGCTTGTTTTATACCTTGATCGTCAGTTGAAAATCAACACTCGAAGAGAGATGATCATACACAAATCTCAGAAAGGGCCGAAAGGCAATGGATTGCTTGATAAAGTTATCAATAACTTACCTATTGAAATGCATCATCCAGGATATCAATACTGCGGTCCCGGTACCAAATTAAAAAAGCGAATGAAAAGAGGTGATCCTGGAATCAATCCGCTTGATCAGGCATGTAAAGAACATGACATAGCATACTCTGATAAAAACGGAGATCGTAAAGCAGCTGACAAGAAGCTNAAAACGGAGATTATAAAGCAGCTGACAAGAAGCTTGCTGATAAAGCTTCACAACGTATCAGAGCCAAGGATTCTAGTCTTGCTGAAAAAGCATATGCTTTTACTGTTAACAGTGCTATGAAATTAAAAGGAAAAACTGGAATGGGACTGAAATTTAATAAGTTATTGACTGCGGCTAAAAAATCAATGACTGCAAGTAAATCTTCTCGCAAGGTTATTCAATCAGCATTGAAGGGTGCACGTCAAACTGTTAAGAGTGTGGGAGGAAAGAAAAAAGTTATCATTCCACGAGTTCTACCACTTCCATCGAAAATTGGTGGAGTTCTTCCTTTTCTCATTCCACTATTTGCAGGACTCAGTGCGACCGGTGCTCTAGCAGGAAGTGCTGCTGGAATAGCTAAAGCTGTTAATGAAGCTAAAGCCGCGCAAAAAGATCATGAAGAAAGTAAGAGGCATAATAAGACCATGGAAGCTATTGCTTTAGGCAAAGGACTCCATCTTAAGCCCTATAAAACTGGGATGGGATTATTTATGTCACCTCATATCGGTCGTGGTAATCAAGTGAATAGAAAAAAAAAAAACTTATTTAACTTTGCCAAATCGTCCACTGACTGACTATGATCTAAAAAAATATGCTCGTATGATGAAAATCTCTGATTTTGGAGGTGTTTGCATGAGAAATAATCTACCTCCCAATGGTCCATGGTATAATGAGTCTGCAGTGGTTAACTTGGATGACTATCAAAATAGAGGCACTCACTGGGTTTGTTATCGCAAGCAAGGTTCTGAAGTGCTTTATTTTGATAGTTTTGGCGATCTCAAACCTCCCAAGGATCTCATGATGTATTTTAACGTGAAAGAAGTGAAATACAATTACAAAAGATATCAAAATTTTGACTCATTCATATGTGGCCATCTTTGTCTCTACTTCCTGGCTGGGAGACTATAAAAGAGGTGCTCGCAGACGAATTGATTCATTATCATCCGATCAGTCATGGAAGATAGCTTCACTCTGAGTCTCTCAGGAAACACATCTGTCTTAGAAGCACAATATTTTCCTTCGATTGAACTACCACAGCATAAGAATTTTGTCTTGGGATTAGTTGAACTTTTAACATTCAACTCTATTCCCAATGTCGACTTTTCAAATAATAAACTTCATTTGAGCAAAAAAGATATTATTACAATCCCTACTGGCAGTTATGAGATTGATGCTATCAATCAATTTTTACAAGAAACTTTGAAATCCAAAGGAATTGAATTTTCTTTGAAAGCTAACAACAATACTCTCAGAAGTGAAATTCACTGCAGTCATCTGATAGATCTCAGACCTCACGATTCCATAGGTCGTCTCCTTGGCTTTGCTCCTCGCATTCTCAAAGAGAACATTCAACACAGCTCTGATTTACCTGTAAAAATATTGAGAATCAATGCACTCAGAGTTGAGTGCAATATTACTGCAGGTGCTTATATCAATAATAAAAAAGTTCATACAATCCATGAGTTCTTTCCCAGAGTGCCTCCAGGATACAAAATCTTAGAAGTTCCGTCTCATGTGATATATCTACCACTCAGTGTCAAGTGCATAGATCATCTACAAATTCGAATTGTAGATCAGGATGGAAATTTAGTGAATTTTCGAGGAGAGGAAATCACTATTAGACTTTACATCAAATCTGTATAATGGGCATCGTTTAGAATTCTGGAACATATATAAGTCAGCCATCATGTCAACGAGTCATCAGTAAATCGTCGACCGAAGAAACTCAAACCGTTAACACGGAAGAGCATTCAGTTTCTGAAAAGCCTAGGACTAAAAGTTCGTGGAAAAAGTTCACGTGTATAATTCTTTGCTGCTTCCAGAAAAATGGACGAAATTCTAAGCATTCAATCAGGTGTCGTATTCGATGAGTCTATTGCTCATTACGAGGTACGCGCCCATCAACCATACTCATCATTAAGCTTTGATAATAGTGATGAGATTCGTATTTCTATCCAACATCAAGATCTATGTCTCTTGCCATCACGTAGTTCTATCCATGTATGTGGAAAATTGAAACTCAAAGGTAGTTCAACAGCACCAGCTAAAACTAAATTCGTGAACAATGGCATTTGTCATCTGTTTGATGAAATTCGTTATGAAATTAATGCTGTGGAGATAGATAAAAGTAAAAATGTTGGTTTGAGCACTATCATGAAAGGATGGACTTCATTTAATTCGAATCAGAATAACATGCTAGAAAATGCAGGCTGGCTTGGCAATGAAGAGGACGACAAATCGTTTGTCGATGAAAAGGGAAACTTTGACGTTGCGATTCCGCTGAGTATGATCATGGGCTTTGCAGAAGACTATAAAAAAATTATAGTTAACATGAAGCATGAGCTCATTCTTACAAGATCGAGAAGCGACTTGAACGCAATAATCCAGGAAGGAACTACGACAGCTGGTGCAACTACTTATGAAGATTGTGAAGTAAAAATAACGAAAATAGAATGGTTAATGCCATATGTCATTGCATCTGATAAACAAAAAATTCAGCTATTGAATTTCATTGGTAAAGATAATCCCATCTCTATGTGTTTTCGTTCTTGGGAGATATTTGAATATCCTCTTCTCCCAAGCACGAATAAACACGTCTGGACAGTGAAAACTTCAAATCAACTGGAGAAACCTCGTTTTGTAATTCTCGGGCTACAAACAAAGAGAAAAGCTGTAAGAACTGCAAATGCCAGTAGATTTGATCATTGTGAGATAAGTAATGTGAAACTTTTCTTAAATTCACAATATTATCCATACAACAATATGAATCTCGACATATATAACAATCAGTATGCGATTCTCTATGATATGTATGCTAATTTTCAAAAATCATACTATGGTAGAGATCCACAGCCGATGCTGACAAAGCCTATGTTCATCAAGAATGAACCGCTCATAGTTATTGACTGTTCACGACAAAACGAATCTCTCAAGAGCGCTCCTGTCGATGTACGTCTAGAGTTTGAGGCTAAAAAAGATTTTCCTGCCAACACTTCAGCCTACTGCATGATCTTACACGATCGTATCGTTCAGTACAATCCCATCAGTGGGGATGTCAAGAAACTCGTCTAGGCTGCATAAAAATATGGAGTATGCAGTAGACATGACTGGTTTCAAGCAAACCGAAGGAGATTATATTCTAAAGGAAATTGCAATCATTCCTCTCAACGATAGTAGTAGTAGTGATCCTGTTGTTCTAATATTCAAAAATCCCTTCTCATGGAAAAAACTCTCTGACAAAATGCAAAGGGAAAACAACTGGCTTAAACATAATTATCATGGCATGAAGTGGAAAACCGATGGACATGACTACTGCCAAATTGGAAACTTGCTTCGTGACGCTTTACACGATGCAACAAAAATTTTTGTCATAGACGCATTAAAACAGAAATGGCTTCAACGATCCAAATTTCGCGTCTACAACATCCAACAGTATGGCTATCCATCGAAACCATCTTTCAAGTACGTCACAGTTTGCACAAACCATAATCCAATCTACAAGACTGCCTGTGCACTTCACACCGTCAAACTTATAAAATTATTCTATCAGTCATGCAAACATTTGTAATAAAAAAAAATTAAATAAATAAATAAAACAGAAAAAAAGAGAAAAAAAGAAAAAGTAGAAAACGCTATAGGCATACTAGATCACGTGAGATGGAGAGGGGGAATCTCACTTTCGGATTCTAGATCACTTTTGGAGGAGAGGGGGTGATCTAGAATCCGTGTGATCTGGTAAGCCTATAGCTTATCTACTGCCTCATAAGGACACCTACGAAGAGGGTGTATTAAGTTATGAGTATCGAAGCAGACCAGCCGGTGAACAACTGACGCACCAACATACGCCGATACATTAACTACAGCTATCACTCCTGGAAAAGGGGAACAGCCCATCCCGCTCGATACGCGAATGACCAGCGCGTCCGTAATGGGAAAATGCCATGAAGACACACCCTTCGCCCTATCCTTCCTAGACTCCTAGAATCCTATATAAGCCATGTGTGAATATGAGAAGGGGCCTTCAGTTTTCGGAGCTCTGACCGACAGGGCGAAGCTCTGCCTGATAGTCATTCCCAATTTCGATTCCAATTCTTGACTTAGAATCACGCGAGTAACTGAGTTCTTTAACCGCATCCGAAACTAAGATCTGTAAAACTATATTTGTATCTTCACCAGTTTAACTATAACTTCGAATAAACGAAACTAGTATATATAACAGCCAAAACTTGAGTTGCTTGTTTTATTTAAACTCCCCGCTCTTCGAAAGAGTCCACGCCGCAGCCCGAGACGAGAGGACGAGCAATACAGCTGTCACAAAACCAAGCAGCAAGGTCAGCCGATTAAAAGGTAGGTCACTCCGTACTCCAATCATATCTCAGAATATTTGCATGAATGTTAAGTGTCGTGATCATTCTCGTCCTCGCTCATATCTGCATCCATAATTACTACATTCGGCATAGGGTTCGGGATGCGGATCTGCTCATTGTGCCGTACTGACCTACGCGTTTCGTTACCTTTGCCCTCGGCGGTCGATCTACACCACTGTGCGGAACTAAAGGTCTACTCATTCCGGTCATAAATTAATTATTTCTTTTCACCGCGAGTATTCGCTCTGTGCGGACTTACCCGGAAGTAACAACTGGCTCTATCTGTTAATGTATGCTGTAAATATAAAATTATCCATACTGGGAATTATCCGTACTGAGCACATCTCCCCTATATATAGCTGATCAAAAATTGAAATGTTTGAAATGGTCACGACTTTTCTCGGTCCTGTAGTAATTTAGATTTATGCAAAAAATATGTAATTTAATGATTTTACTAGGGAAAAGCAGTGAATGTTTAATAGTCTGTGTCGTCTTTCTGACAGCAGACTAAATAAAATGATTTTATTTAATATTTATATTTTTAGTCAGGTCCGGGATACGAGGTAGTGGAAATTAACACAATAAGAAGATTATAATTTTAACAACATAAATATATTCGAATTATTAATAGAACTTAGAATATTGCATTGACTGTTGCATATATTCAATATCACCAAAAGAAATAAATTAATAAATCCGCTTTTGATTTTTACAAACAAAAATATAAATAGATACGCGTTTAATTGCGTTCTGTTTGGATCGCTGATCAAAGTCGTATTTTTACAAAGAGTAGTTTTTACGCAGATACGCTTAATTTGCGTTATCTGATTGATTCGAAGTTTTACAAATGTTTGATGATTTGTGAAATTTGTGTAAGTCCAAGACTGATACGCTTATATTGCTTGACTAGAAAATTTTATAAGTCCTTCAAGAGTGAGAAAATATTCTAAAAATTTTAGCTTCCAAGGCTTAATGGTTGCTCTTGGTAGGACTAGTGCGCTGATAATTGCGCTGGAGCTAGTGACTGGCCATAGACCGCGCGGGTCCTTATATAGGCTACGGAGAGCCGCCGAACAAACGCTTACATACAAATATATACAACACACATTTACACCTATATACAAAAACCATTCATACAAGCATACGGAGATGCGCGCGCTGCGCCGCAGCTACGTCATCATCCCACTCTCACGCTGTGCACGCCGTACCGCTCGCTGCGCTACATATATAGATATATGCGCTCGCTGCTACCGCTGGGTATATCTATAACGCGCTCGCTGCTGCCGCTGCCGCGTGGTGACTTCCGCTGCCACCGCTACTGCCTGATGGCGCTGCTGTTGATGCTCACAGCTGGCTGCCCAGCTGTGACCCGTAGCGTCGGTGAGAAAAGTGGGAGAGTACGCTTATTTGCGTGTAATTTTTCTAAAAAAACAAGTCGTGAGTTTTTTATAGTTTTAAGTTGAAAACTCTGCGGAGCCGATGTGGAATGTTACATGTTAATCTGAATTTTTAAAACCAAAGTAGAAGAAAAGAGCTTTTATTTAAGCCCCAGATAGTAGAAATTGACAGCTTGGATAAAAAGTTATATAGATTTTAAAAAAGAGAATAATCGCTGATTTTTGTAAAAAATCGAAAAATATTCCTGTATATTATGACACTGTTGTGGGAGAAGGTTGTCTACCTTGCTTAAGATAGAAAAACACCTCCCACAACAGTCTTATACGATATTTTATAGCACGACAACCTTAAAATCGACAATAAAGTTGGCATTTTGAGATTAGCGTGCTATAAATAACTTTTTCTAATTTCAAGTGTAGACAACTTTTCACCTCAACAACCATTTTTAACACACTAGCGCTCAAATTCAAGCTCTTTATCAATACTTCGATTCTAGTTATATGCATTTTCCGATTGCATTTCCAGATGTTAAAATTAAAATAGATATATGATCCTAAAAATTAAAAAAATTATCAAGCTCTCTGAATTTCCCGAGCTGCTCAAGTTTTTCGAGCTTCTCGAGTTTTTCGAGCTGCTCGCTCACTTTGCGTCGTGCGGATTCGCCTTTGTTCACTGCGCGCGCGCGCTCGCTTGCGTCAGCTGATTGACTCGAGGCTGCGTTCACGCTTGTTTATGTGCGATACTTGCGTCTCGTCACAATTGTTTTGCAAGACATACAATTATTCAATAGCGTATTCAAAATCAATATGGTTTTTTACGAAACAATATACTGTTGCAAGTTAATTTAGTTCGCTACTGGCAACTCAGGAATAAAGTTGGTCGTTTTTTTTAACTATTCGTTATTCAACAAAATAGAATCGTATGATAAAGAATTAATTAAAATATTAGTTTTATAAAAGAAAATACGTCGTATAGTAAATGAAATTAAAATTGTTTATTTAACATTTTAGTTTATACAACTATAAAGAAGACCCGACTTACACAAACTGCAAAGGTGTTTATTTATACATACTGAATAAATCAGATAAGAATACTTTTTTTTGATATTGCAACATATCTTGTATGCAATAAAGGTATGCAGATTATTTTTGGAAATAATTGCAACGATTTAATTCTACATAATATTGAACAAGATATGCATGTGATATCACTTAATAATGTCGAACATCGGAAACCTACCAAAAGTTCTTCTCAATCGGACGTTTTTAGACAAACGATATTGGGTTCGATTCCACCATTTTCAGTAGACATATTCAATAATGATGATTTTTCTATGGCATTCTTAAAACATTTACCAATGCCATCATTATTTGGAATTATTTTAAATATGGGGGAAAATTAAAGCAACAATGCAAAGATAATCAGATATTATAGTTATACTTTATGATAGATAGATGAATTATCAGAAAATGCAGAGAGACCTAAATCTTTAACCATAATATTTAGTACTCACAATTTATTAGAAGATAATTTGAAAAATGACTCGATCAAGTTATCAATACGGATAACAGGTGCACGATATCGAGTCGTTATGTTCCTTGCATCCTAGTAGTAGAGCTTAGCATGTTTGTACTTGTTGTATTTGAAGTATGATGAAAACTTCCACTGGGCAAGGAGCCTCGAAAAACCTGGACCAAACAAAAGGGTATAAAGTTTAGAATTTATTAATATAACTTCTTTCTCTCACATAATGCACATAAACGAACAAAAAAAAATTATGTAGTTAAATTCGTAAAAATTTATTAAGATAAATTTTATTAAGACACGTAAAACACAAAAAACCGCTGCCAATTCATTCGCACGTAGCTTCCTCCAACGAAATTTTCTGTTCCAATCAATAAAATATTATTTCAAAATACAGTATGTGAATGTTACTTTAAGTATTTCCGAGTTTAATTATTTTGCTGTAGAAGCAATTTTCTTATTGCAAAGGATATATAATAATTAGAAAGATCCGATTAAAATCTCTAAAATAGCAAAGTTGCAGAATCAATCTTTTAATTTTGAAGATATGTATGTATGTAGAAATCGTAACAAGGTGATCATAAGCGAGGGATAAATACAAAACCAAAACTCTCAAACTCGCTTCCCCACGCGTCATGAGCTTTAATGACAATAACATAAAAGGAATATTGATAAGTAGCGCATAAGTTACTATGGAGAAATGTGTGGCAATGAAAATAATCTCTCTTTGAACCGGATGTTTTGAAGCCGTTAATGAAACGATTTAATTAGTTGAGAAACAAAGCTAGTAATTTAAAAAAAAAGTGAATCGAAGTATTTTGCGTCGTCTAACTCAAGCTGTCGCAGAAGCAATATTGAGCAGAAATTTGATTACGATGGATTTTTTCTTATCAGCATTTTTCTGCTAGTTCTTGGAGGAGCAGATCATCCTGACTTTTGAGAAAAATCGGTTTTTACATTTCAGCTCTTTACTTGAGAACTGCTCAACGGAATCATTCAGAATTTCAACAGCAGATAGCTTTGTTAATGGTGAATTACCAGATAAAATTTGAAATTATTTGACTACATTGTTTTAGAGATATTAGGAATCAAACCATTTTAAAAAAAAAAATTAAAACCTTGATATCTTAAGAATCATAGGGGTGTCAAATCTGCGCAATAAACTCAGTCACAACTCGTAACCCACCAACATGATTTTTTTCGTGAGGTTATGATGCTTAGTTTCAAAGATATGAATTTAAAAAAAAATCACCTTTTTCATGTAATGAATGAAAAATAGTTGAGAAAATAAAAAAAATGTTTTTCCCGAATTCCGAATCCAAAAATAGATATGCATGTCAAATTTGATTGATATTGACGGATATTGACGGACGATTGATATTGACGGAGTTTTTGTGATGTAATGATGTTTAGTTTCAGAGATATGAATAATAAAAAAATATATTTTATTTGCCGAACGAAGCGGTCGATCCTGAGGACCAAACGGAGAAAAGTAGATAATTTTATTATCTTTCAAATGCATTTAAGCTCCATTGTTTGTAACGATGAGATGATTATAAAAAACGAAAAATAGTGTTTCTCAAAAATCAAAAAATGGCCATAATAAAAAAAGTAATTAAAAAAATAAAAAAAAAGTTTTTCCAGAATTCAGAATCCAAATATATATATATGCATGTCAAATTTGATTGATATTGACAGAGTAGTTCCAGAAATATTACGGTATACATACACACACACACATCCGCACACACACATACACACACACACACAGACAAACACACGCACACATACACATCCACACACACATCCATAGGGACATTTTCTAAAAACATGTAATTCGAACTTCAAACATCTTAAAACATGTTTCTATGAAGTTTTACTTCTTAACTGAAAATTTTACTATTTTAAAGCTTCCTCTAGGAGGAAGCAATTACGTTTACACGAATCTATGTCAAGAATGACCGATGTATTTGGCCAGCGTTAAGGTAGAACTCGATTTCGCTAAAATCATCTGAGTAATAAGCGCGCCAAAGCTCGTCACGAGCGCGCCCTCTGGTACTTGTGGAGACTTATTCCTAGAATAATCGGCGTACCGGTTGTCCCAAACTTCCTTTAGAGCTTGTCCCAATACACCGTTAGGATAATCCGTAAGGAAAAGAGAAGTAACCTACCGCGCCGCATTATTGACGTACATTGGACGACCCACTGGAAAGCCATCGTGCCACCGACTATAACATAAGACCATCGTGAAGTTGATAAATTCCTTCGTCGGACTCTTGCGTTCGGGCATGCGCGCAACGACAGCCAGCGCTGTTTCTTCGATTACTTCGGGGCCCTCGGCGACGAACACCGAAGGGAACCATTTTTGCACTAACGACCCCATTGTTGTATGGCTACTAACAGCACCATTTATTTATTTATTTATTTATTTATTTATCCTCTGCATTCCTGCAAAGATAAACAGGTTATCTGTCCGCAGGCCTGGCGAGAAAAAAACCGCTGCCAAGTCATTGGCACTTAGCTTCCTCCTATTCTGCTAGTGGAAGATAATTAAATGGGAAAACCAACTCATTCTTTGATTTAAATATTCGCTACTATTCGATACTAAAAGGATAGGTTTACTCGAATTCAAAATCAGAAAACATATATGCACGTCCAATCTTATTACGATCGATCACGTAGTTCCAGAATTATAACAGTATACGTACGCACGCATGCACGCACACGCACACACACCACACACACACACACAGACAAACTCATTCTGCACGGCATTTTATTAAACCATGAAGAGCCTCAAAATGATGAGCGTAAGCATTCAATAAATGGTTTAACAAAAATAATAATGTTCAGTCACACAGAGTATACAGGGTGATAGTTGAGAATTTGAATTTAATATCTTTTAAACTAAAAGGTTTTATAAGCTACAAAAAGAACCTAGCCGAAGTGATCAGAAAGATCAATCTTTCCTAAATTTCAACTCAATTTAAACCTTTTTACTCCCGTAATCGTACGACATAAAAAAACATTTTTTCTAGTTTTTGATTTTTATCTCAAAAACTAGTCGCCAAAATGCTTAAAATTTTTACAACTAGTAGATATCGTTGTTTTTTATGTCATGAATTTTTTCAAAAAATTTAACTATTTATTTTTTGAGTTATATATGTTTATCGAAAAATTACCTTTTATATCATAAAAAATGAACAGATCAGTCAATCTAGAAAATCTTGCGGGAAAAAGTAGACAAATTTATGTTCTTTTAGATACACTATTGTTGAATATATTGTATAAATCATATCATTATAAAAAAGCAAAAATATTTTTTCAAAAATAGAAAAATGGCTATAATATGGCCATAAAATGGTCAGAATCATAAAACAAAAAATGACCTAAATTCAGAATTAGAAAAAATATATGCATGTCAAATTTTATTACGATCCGTCGCATGGTTCCAAAATTATGGCGGTATACGTACATACACACACACATACACACACACCCACACACACACACATACAGCCATCCGCACGGACATTTTCTAAAAACGTATGATTCGTACTCCAAACACCTCCAAATGCGTTTCCACGAAGTATTAGCAAAACTGAAAATTTTACTATCACAAAGCTTCCTCTTGAGGAGGAAGCAAAAAGAAAATACCTTAAAATCTAAAACTTATTCTATATAATGCATAGTTAGTAGCCTCCTTACTACCTTAACATCATTTGTATATACATTTTTCAATATTTTAACATTTAACATTTTAACTCGTAGATATATATTTCAGTTATCAACAATTGGATTTAATCCATTCTTTAATTATATTTAGTTGACTTGGTTTGCTTATTTCTAACGCTTTTAAGTTGTTCGGCAAAGCATTAAATGTTGAGATCGCTTTAATATAACAATTCTTATTACTAATTCTTTTTTTATTGATCGGTACAATAATACTTTTATTTCTCGTAACACTAGATGATTTGAGGTATTGGTTTTTAAGATCATTATAGTATATCTTTAAGGCCTCGAGTGTAAACAGTTGCTCAAGATTGAGAGGAATATTTTGCGTGACAAAATTATTTTTGTTTATATTTTTTAGGATTTTTCTCTGTATTTTTTGTATTAGATCTCTGTTGTTTTTATAGGCTCCACCCCAAGCAATTATACCATAACTCATGATACTATGAAAAAAGGCATAATAAATTAACATCAAAGTTTCAGTTGACATTGTTCTCACAATTTTGTAAAAGATATACACTAAATATTTAGTTTTCTTAATAATATTTAACATATCCATGTCCCATTTTCTAGTCTATTACTATGCCCAGATATTTGTAGTTCTCAACCCTGGTTAATTTTTTATCTAGTATTTTTGTATCTATTTGGTTAGGCACGCTGCCGACATAGCTGCCGAACGTCATACATACAGTCTTATCAACATTTAATGATAACTTATTTACCGCAAGCCATTTGTGAATGTGTGACAGGTAGTTATTCATATTATCTTGTGCTTTTTCCCAACAATCTCCTGTTGCAATTATAGCAGTGTCGTCAGCATACGACAAAATAGCTTCCATAGGTATCTCTTGGAGTATATCATTTATGTATAGGATAAACAAAAGTGGGCCAAGTATCGTACCTTGTGGTACCCCAGTATTTGTTAAAAGTTCGTCACTCACACATTCACAAATTTTTACACTTTGGTATCTGTTACTAAGATAACTAGTGGGCAGGGTCAGAGCTTGCCCCCTAATTCCCATGCAGTATAATTTCTTTAGCAAGAGACTGTGATCTACTATATCAAAAGCCGGTCAAGAAAAGTGACTAGAGTAGGAATACTCTTATCTATATGGTTGTACAGTGTGTTCATTAAATAATTAAGCGCATCCTTAAATTCATTTTCATTAAATAATTAAGAATTAAGCGATCTAGACAATTAATACAAGAAAATAATTAATAAAAATACGAGCAAACGTTACAAAATAGGTCGAAATAAGCAATAAATTGTAAACACTTACCGAATTATGAATAGAGAGAACACTGACACTTGACTAAAGAACGGTTGGACTACTGTCGAACAGCCTACGACGAAGTCGTCAAACGGAATGAGACGAGTCGGAAAAAGCCGATACGAAAAAAGCCCCGCGATACTCTTGATGCACCCATAGATATACTTGACACTGCTTTCCCCCTCCACGCTCACACTAACGAGCGCATTACCTCACGCTCTCCTCTCGTGTAGGAGGCTGTGCGCGGCGGTACTTCGTGGAAATAGCGTTGGCATCACGTGCCTTCCTATCGCTCGCAGAACTACCGATGTCCTTACTGCAACGTCTTCTTCACCCGAAGCTACAATCTCGAAGCTCATACAAACGTACATTCTGTATTTATGATGACTTTATCTTCAATAGAGGATTTTAGGCGCTTGTCCCAATTGATGCATCTCGAAGCAAACAAAAAGTGCATTTGTAAATGACGTAAATTTGATAAAAATATATCATCAGCCTTTTGGTTTCTATTAAATTGAACAGCGTTGCCAAGATTGTTGAGTTTATCAGAACTGGCCAGAATCAGCCGCCGCCGTCACTGATAAGTCATCGGAATCAGTCGCCGCCGTCGCTAATGAGTCATCAGTGTGTGAGGTGTAAGTGTAAGTGATGCACTGCACTTTTTTTTGTTCATCCGGAGAGTTGGAGAAATGCATAACGCACCATAACAGGAGCCGTGCGAGACTCCCCGTGTGTGAGGCTCTCCTAGCGTAGGACGGACGCCAGGCATACTCACTAAAATACCCCCGGCAGCCGCTCTCGCATTCCTTCGGGGGGTCGCCTGTCTTATACTATTCTAGTCGTCAGCTAATCTGTCAAACATCCGTCGTTGTTTTTCGCGCGGAGGACCGTCTCCACGTACGCCGATATCACGTCCCATTGCTGCTTGCTGTTAAGCATCGTGCGAACTATTGTCTCGGGCGTGAACGCCCCTATTATCAGCTCTAGTACTCTACATCTATCTGTCCATCGTGGGCAGTCAAACGACGTGTGTCTCACTTCGTCCCGTTCGTCACCGCAGTATTTACACGCCGGTGTTGCCACCCTGTTCATCGCGAACAGGTGGCTTCCAAAGTAGCCATGCCCGGAGAGAAACTTAGTAAGGTAAAAGTTCACCTCCCCCCACTTCCGCTTCCCCCACGGACCTATCTCCGTAATCAGTGTTCTCGTCCATTGCGCTTGCTGGCATTGAGCCCATCTTTCTTGCCATTTTCGCATTGTTCTCTCGCGTTCTTCGGCGGCACACAAAATGTTATCCGAAGTCAGGCGACCCTTGTATATCCGCTTGCGCTCGATAGCAAGCAGGTCGACCGAGATCACCCCCGCTATTATCATTACTGCCTCTCCCGAGACCGTTCGGTAGGAGCTTGCGACTCGTAATGCCCCTCTACGTTGCACCGCCGTTAGTTTCTTTCGGTATTTCTTTACTTCCACAGCGCCGGCCCAAACCTCAGCACCATATAGTAGGATGAAATTAGTGGTTGCCATTAGAAGTCGCCTAACAGTTGGTCTCGGCCCGCGCACGTTGGCCATTAATCGGCTAAGCTACTCTTATCGTCGCTTTTCCGCATACGCGATCAAAATACGCCCCGTAATTCAGCTTCGTATCCAGCGTTACACCCAGATACTTAGCCGCTGGTTTAGACATAATCATTTCTTTGTCTACCTTCATCGGTATGATGGTCGGTATACGCTTCCTAGTCAGGAACAATTTCCGTTTTGTGTAGTGCTAAGGTACGACGATTAGTCTTGCCACGTGGCAGGCTAAATCCGTTCTTTTCACCGTGTCAGTAACCTCTCTAGTCGCTCCTATCCATAACCGCCCCTTTCTGAAGCCGTATTGCTTGTCAGAAAGGTCGCCTGCTTCTTGAACGGCTCCCAGTATTCGACGTTTGATTAGAGCTTTTCCTGTCTTTCCCATTGTATCCAGGAGACTCAATGGTCGGAACGACGGGCCCGCTTTTTGTTGACCTTTCAGTTTCTCGATAAGCACTAATCTTGCCATTTTCCATCTTGAGCTAAATACGCCCTGCACTAGACACTGGTTGTACATTTCCAGGAGTAGCTCCAGTCGTTGGGTTGCAACGGCCTTGAGCACCTCCGCAGGAATGTCATCCGGACCTGGTGCCCTGCCGCTTTTCAGGGATAAAGTTGCCGCGATCAGTTTACCCTCAATGAAAAGGGGTATCTGTTTTAACGGCACGTTCGTCGTTTCTGTCTGAGGTCTGATGGGGTGTGTAGGGAATGCCCGTCGATCACTTTTTTTATCACCTCTGCCTCCATGGGTTCAGTTTGTTTCATCTCGCCCATCTTTCCAGTCACGATCGCGTATCCGTCTTCAAACGGATCTTTCTCTACGACGTCGATAATCTTTGTCCAGCAGTTACGCTTACTATCTTTTATCACGTCCCTTAACCTTTTTCATGCCTCGTCGTATCTCATGCCCAGGTCCCGAGCTTCAGGCCGGTTTTGTTTCACGGCTTTCTGAACCCTCCTCCTAGCGCGAAAGTTATCATTTCTAAGCTCCGCGATTTCGTCCGTCCACCAGTATACCGGGTGCCTTATATGGCTGCAAGACACCCTTGGCATAGCAACGTCGCAGAGCTCTATTATAAGTCGTAGTGCGTTCTACCAGCACTTCTGCATTTTGGCGTTCTCTCTATTGATGAAAGAGCTCAGATGATGGGAATTCAGCCATCTGAATCGCGTCCGCAAGTCTTTCTGGGTTCATACGCTGGGTATTCCAGCGTGGTGTCTGCTTTTTTCTTGCTGTAGTCCTATTTCCGCGATTGTACTGGATGTTGAAAAGGATATAATGGGGATCACTCGCAGTATATTCCTCCGTGACGCGCCAATCTCTAACTTGGGGGATCGTCGCTTCGCTCGCGAAAGTTACATCAGGTATGGATTCTTCAAAACCTGGTCTACGGTAAGTAGGGGTATTTTCCTCGTTTGCCACTACCAGCCTTATTCTAGCTGCCATCTCTAGGATGGCCCTGCCTCTGCTGTTCGTTGTCGGCATGCCCAATTCTCTTGTCCTAGCGTTGAAGTCGCCCCCTATCATATTTTCCCCGGATACATCCCTTATCGCGTCTTCTAGTGCTCCTAGCTTTATGGCAAAATCCGCTGCAGCTAGGTTCGGTGAGAGATATACGATAAAGTATGTGATGCGGCCCACATTTTACTTTCGCGTATTCGTCTCCCATCCCCGTTTCCACGATCCCACGCCTGGGAACCCAGACAGCGGCGGTCCCTGCATTGTTAGACACCCAGCCAGGTATATCACGATCCATGTATTGCTCGTTGACTAAAACGATATCCACTTTCTGCTCAACTACAAATTGTTGTAGCAGATCGTGGGCAAGCTTACTTCTGTGCAGATTGCTTTGAAGTATTCGCGCCATTATGTTCTATTCTTACTCGCGTTCAAGGCTGCTCAAAAGACCGCGCATGCACCGGTGCCTGGAGCGTGCGTCATCTTCTTTTCGGGTATCTTAGCGTCTCTACACAAGAAAAACCTCATCTCCTGGATCGGCGCAGTGCATTATGCTGCTCTAGGCCCATCCACGCCACACTTCCAGCAGTTAGCGCTCCTGTCTGGGCCTTGAAATCTTGCTTTCACGTGTCCGTAGCTTAGGCAACGATAACATCGCGTAACATTTGCGCGAATCCTCACCCGGCAGTTAACCCACCCGATACGGATCTTTCCTTTTTTGAGTAGAGCTCGTGTTCGGCTCAAATAAATGAATTTTGGGCTCTCCTTTGCCCGTCTCGGCTGTAATAGCGCTGCGGACATCTTTCTGCGTCGAAAGGCTGTCAATGTCCCTGATCTCCAATGTAGTTCAAGGGATCTTGCCCCTAACTGTACCTGCATGCCCTATAGCGGTTCGTAAGGCCGTTTTGAGTGATTCCATTTTGTATTCACTCTTTCACTCAACCAGAACGCCACCGTCTTTCGTTTTGCTAAGATACTTAATCTCCGTATTCAGCTCCTCTGGCTTTACCATTGGCTTGATCTCTCTAAGACCTCGGCGTAGGTCTTACCCGTTTCTGGTCTTATGAGGATTGCGTCTCCCCTCCGCCGCGAGCCCTTCCCTGCGTTTTTCCTTAGTTGCTCATGCTGGCTATGCTCCTGTTTTTTATGTTTTTTCTTCTTTGCTTTCCTTCCTGCAGCTAGTTGCCAAGCTCCTTGTGTATCTGCAGTTTTCTCTTGTGTTTTGCTTGTAGAGGGTGCAGATCTGTCCTCCTTCTTGTCTTTTTGGGCGGGGGTAACGGCACCTCCGTCGGATGATGTCCGTCTCCTCTTCTTCGACTTGCGAAACTTTAAATGGTCTTCTCCGTTGTTGGATGTTGAGATAGCAGCTTTTTCACGCCATCCTTCATCTTGTCGAGAAGCATAAGAACTTCAATCATGATGGCTCCTATTACAGGCAGTCCCTCTTCGATCGTATTATTCACATTCTTCTGCTTGTCCAGAGTTGTCATCTCTCTGTTCGTTCGTCTTATTTCCAGTAGCTTTTCTCGCAGACTGGCGTGTTCTTCTAGCCATAGCCCAATCCCTATCTTGCTCTCATATTCGGCAGCACTCATCGCACTAGCTATACTAGTGCTGCTGTTTGTCTTGTGGATTAGGTATCGAACGTCCTGCCGTGCTGGCACCTTTAGGATGTCAACTCTTTAGTCACCCTGTGACTTTCCTTCCCGTATGTTGATAGCATCCATGTTTGAAGAACAATTTTCTGCGCGTGCGCCCGTGTGTGTGCGTATGTGTGTGTGTGAGTATGTACGTATAATTTTGGAACCACGCGACGGATCGTAATAAAATTTGACATGCATATATTTTTTATAATTCTGAATTTCGGTCATTTCGGTATCTAAGAGAACATAAAATCGTCTACTTTTTCTTGCAAGATTTTCTAGATTGACCGATCTGTTCATTTATGATATAAAAGGTAATTTTTCGAAAAATATATATAACAAAAATAAATAGTTAAATGTTTTGAAAAAATGAATGACAATAAAAAACAACGATATCTACTAGTTGTAAAAATTTTAAGCCATTTTGGCGTCTAGTTTTTGAGATAAAAATGTTTTACTAAAAAAATGGGTTTTCTATGTCGTACGATTACGGGAGTAAAAAGGTTTAAATTGAGTTGAAATTTTAGGAAAAGATTGATCATTTGATCACTTCGGCTAGGTTCTTTTTGTAGCTTATGAAACCGTTTAGTTTAAAAGATATTAAGATTCAAATTCTTCAACTCTCACCCTGTATACCTTGTGTGACTGAACATTATTATTTTTGTTAAACCATATAATTTGATATTTAAAGCTTAGTATACTTTGAGAGCTTTCATGGTTTTATAAAATGTCCGTGCAGATGGTTTTGTGTGTGTGTGTATGTGTGTGTGCGCGTGCGTGCGGGCGTGCGTACGTACACCATTATAATTCTGGAACCACGTGATCGATCGTAATAAGATTGTACATGCATATATGTTTTCTGATTCTGAATTTGAGTACATTTTCTTTTAAGATTTGGACTATTTTATGACCATTTAAAGGCCATTTTTCGATTTTTGAAAAAATATTTTTGCTTTTTATAATGATATGATGAGCGGATCTCCAGTGAGACCTCTCTCTCAGGAGCTATTCCAACGTCTGTTGGATCTCTCCCCGGGCTGACCAATTTTGGATGATGCACGCAAAAAATTTTCCAAGCTCACTAATCCTTGGGACATCAAACAGCTGCTCTTAGCAGCATGCACATCGTAGATTTACCTTACTTTTTCTTTAGTACATTTGTGATGCTAATACAATTAATAATGGCTATACATTGTCATTGACGTGCGTCAAATAACGAATAATCCACGGCTAGTTGATGCACAAAAATGCATGCAGGAAAATACATTATACCTCCCACTCATGGAAAAGTAGAAAGTGCAACTCGTGTGGCGTTAGCACAATCTACTATTATATTTAAAGCATTAACAATAAACGGAATAAGAGGAAGCTAAGTGCCAAGGTCTTGGCAGCGGTTTTTTATTTATAATTATGTTAAATTATTTACAAAATTATTTAAACAATGCTATAAACACAAAAATATTTTGTCTAAAATGTAAAAATATGCGATAGCAAAATAACAATAATATTATAATTACATTAACGATACCTTCATCTCAAAAAAATTGTTATTTGCAAGACATAATAAATCATAATATAGATAATTACAAAACATTAGATATAAATTGCGATAACTGTAACATCAAATTGAAAAACAAAACTAAAATAGTCATTGGACAAAATAAAATAATTATTTTGCAATTAATGTTATTTTGTATGGATACGTCAAGAAATTAAACTGACAGATTGTAAAATAACAAATATTTCTAATTCAAATGTGTACATAGACAACAAAATGTATAAAGTCACAAATGTAATATTTCATCATGGTTTAAGTATTGATTCAGAGCATTACACAAATATGATAAAACAAAATAAGAAATGGTTTAAAGTAGACGATTCAAATGTAAGTAAAAGCAATTGGCCAAAGAATAGAAAAGATATGTATGTAATATTTATAGAAGAAATTCAATAAATGATGCTTAGTTAGGTTTAAAAATACTGGAGTTAGATTAAATAATATGTAAATAAATGGAAATACTGTAAATTTTGTAAATTTTATTAATTATAAAACACGTGTTCAAAACAAAGAGACAATAATTTTTTTAATAGTTAGTTCTAAACAGTCATAGAAAAAAAGACAGGAGAGAGAAAGAGAATGTTGTAACAATTTTCAGAAATAATTCAAAAATAATTTTCAGCGTCAAGACCCTCCACTTACAGTAAAGCAATTATTCCATTTAGAAGCTATATCTTATCATTATGCTACGTTAAGAAATAAATATATAAATAGCAAAAGCAATACTAGAAATAAGAGTCTTCAATTGCCAATAATTGATAAAGCTATAAGCAAAAAAAATAGCTACTTTGTTGCGTTAAATATTTTCAACTTGCTAACAAATGATCTGAAAGCACTTGTGATTAGCAAAGTCGCGATTAAGAAGAGACTAAAAGTATTTATAAGAGAGAAATATTGATTGATCAAAGAGAGATTTATTTTGTACTGTTACTTAACTTTTGCGTTAATATTTAAACTGTTATCAGGAAGATTGGCTCGACATCTTCCTGTACTTATTTAGTTTTTTTTAAGTTTAGATTCTAAGTTTTTTTTTTATGTACCATCCCTATGTACAGACAACTAAGTTTGTCTCTATAGGATGTCTTTTTATAAGACATATGTATATGGTCTAAATAAATAAATAAATAAATAAATAAATAAAATAAATTAAGCCATACCCAGCCATTTCGATAATCAATATCATATACCTATTTATTATTATTAAAAAACTACATATAATATTTTTGATGCGTTATAGATGCAGGAGAATATCTTTCCATTAAAACGACTACTCAACCTTTCGATCCATCAATCCAACCTGAATTTGATGACTAGATTTAGAAATTTAATAAAGACAACTGCCCTACTCGCGGTTATTTGGACCCATGTTTTTTTAATAATCGGATCTATGATGTTTTTGATCCATTATAGATGCAGGAGAATAATTTTCCATTAAAACGACTATTCAACCTTTTGATCCATCAATCCAAACTGAATTTAATGACTGGATTTTGAACTGAAATAAAGACAACTGCTCTACTCACGGTTATTTTGAGCCATGGTTTTTTCCGTGGGGGCAGAATAACACCCGTCTTATGTCCAAATATAATTAAGACTATGAACATCAAACCTGACTTTAACAATTGACTGGTGTTGGCTTAATAAAATATGAATTCGTTACAAATAAAATGTCATTTACTTACATACAGTATTTACAGAGAATCATTAGACAGTAGTATGTAAGATAAGTGCCAGAGGTTATTAAGCCGACGACGCACTACAATCGCCTGCAATCACAGCGACTAGCTGTTAGACGGGCGCTGTTCCCGTCCACTATCCATCACAATACGATTATATAATTTTCATCAAAAAATTTAAACCTCAATTTTTTAAAATGACATGGGTCAAAAAAAAACACAGCCATCCGCACGGAAATTTTCTAAAAACGTATGATTCGAACTCCAAACATCTCCAAACACGTTTCTATGAAATTTTAGGGAAACTGAAAATTTTACCATTACAAAGCTTCCTCTAGGAGGAAGCAAAATTCAATTTTTCTATTTTTTGATATTTGAAGGTGTATCCATCCCCTTAAAGTAGAAAAAGAAGAAACTGAGAAAGAGAAAGGGAAGGACAACAAAGACAAGCCCATTACGTCAAGTACCAAAAGCACGACGAAGGGCTTACTATCATTATCATCCTCTCGCAAGTCCAATGAGATGAACCTCAGCACGCCAAAGGCTCGTCTTTCTCAGAACTCGGGCACGAATTCCGTGAAGGCCATTAACCTTGCAGTGACAACACCTGCTTCTATGACTGCTACCGATGCCGCTATAGGCAAATCGACATCGGAAGAAACTGATATTAGGCAGAGCCGGATGCCGGGCATTATTGCACCCTGCCATCAAGCATGCTTGACTTGTTTAGCTCGCAATTTGAGCTGCTAGAGAGTTGAAGATCTTTGGTTCCTCATCTCAAGTAAATTCGATGCCATGATTGACACTACACTCGCTGCACCAGGGGACAATGGACATTGGGAGGATTTTGCAGCTCGTATAGCATCTCTAGAGGGGAAAATCGACGTCCAGTCGACCAAGCTCGATGGTCTCGATAACGATAGGATGCTACTGCTACAAGAGAA
Source organism: Pteromalus puparum (assembly GCA_012977825.3). NCBI lineage: Eukaryota > Metazoa > Arthropoda > Insecta > Hymenoptera > Pteromalidae > Pteromalus > Pteromalus puparum. The sequence continues at coordinate 38,732,381 of CM053168.1, forward strand.
CACCGTCCTAAAGAAGCAACTCAACGGCCTCGTGTAGAAGATTGAAGGTATGGCGGACAGTGTAGCGTTGAACTGTTGTGCGCATGACGTGAGTCACTCTGACTCTGACGCGGGTGATTCGCGTATTTTGGTCTGCCTCAGAGACATCGATTTCTACGTAACTAGTATGAAGGTCGTGGTTCCTCCGGAAATTAACACGGCGAATGAGCAGAATCGTGCTGCTCCGAGGTATTGGTCAAACGGTCGACGTCATCGCAATAAAAATGCGCGGTTTATTTCTCTCGCGGCTGAGGTCGTATTGAGATCTGTTTCAAGGGAAAGCGGGTCTGGTCTTCGCGGGTTCTAGCTAGAGTCTGAATCTGGAGACGACAAAATGTGAAAGGCTGTCTCCTATTAGTACAAATACTTTCGAAATGGGTGGAATTCGTGGTGGTGAGAGCAACGCGGATTCAATTATTACAAACGTAAGCGATGGGACAGACGCGCAGCGTCTAAATGTGGTTCACTCCGTCCTCGCTACGATCATCCCATCCATTTCTAATGATGACGTACATAGGCGGAAGCAAATGTGGCTCCGGCTACGTCGGATCAGGATTGACTGGGCCGGGTCAGCGCGAGAGAGGCTCGGAGCGAGGCATTGAAGGTGGGATTTCTCAATGCGATCTCATTAAATACGCACATGAAGGTGTTTAGGCAGCATCTCGCGACTGCTCGTCCCTCTTACCACCTCTTTGGCGTGGCTGAGACGCGCTTCGGGCACGAGGTTGATGACGCGTTTGCGCAGGTTGACGGGTACTCGATTTTGCTGCAGGATAGAAACAAGTGTGGAGGATGCGTAGCCCTGTTTATCAGTAATAGCTTCAACGCGACTATTCTATGCTCATCGCAGTCAAAGGTAGAGGGAAAGCCAGGTATCCCGAAGTATCTAATGTGTAGCGTTCAGCAGGGTAATAAACCACCAATCTTTGTTGGCGTAATCTATCGTCCACCGTGTGTCTCTTTCGTCTCTTTCTTTGATAATTCAGAGCTGACGATACTCTGTGGGATATGATTACAGGCTAGTAATGGGTGATTTTAACGCCAACATGTTATCGACCTCGCAAGACGCGGAATTCGTTAGAGACCTAGCCTGCGAGCTAAACCTAAAATTAGTAGATCACGGCGCGACTCACCACGTCGGAGATTTTCACACATAGGTCGACGTGATCTTTACTGACGAAGACAATGTACTGCGGAAAGCGAATAACTCACCGGCGAATTTCAAAAGCAGCCATACCATCATTGACGTCGAGATTTATTTCCAGACGACAGAGCCTCCTGCTCTCAACAGTTTTACATACAGGGACTTTAAATCGATAAAATCTGAAGAGCTCTTATCCCTTCTGGCTGCTTGTGATTGGTCGTCGGTTAGTTGTTCCGATAGCGGAGTTTACAGCCGACTAGAACATCTTAGTCAAAACCTTATGACTGTCATTGACCAACTAGCTCCACTTAAAGAATTTAAACCGAGACGGAAAGGCTATCCTTTATGGGTCGACGCCGAAATGAGACACTTATACAGCCAACGTGACGCTTTAATGAGACGACACAAACATGCCCGCCGAGGCTCTAGATGACGTGACGACCTATGGACGGAATATCAATCTCTCGCCGTGAGGCAGAACAGCGTACCAATCAAGCGAGAGAAGAATTCATTCAAAATCGAGTTTTTGACGCACTGGAGGGCAACAAAAACGTATTGAATGAATTACGGATTCTCAGTCTTATTTCAAAGGCCAAAGAGGACTTACATGGCTTTACCACGGATGAATTAAACAATTATGTCGCTGGGGTATCCATATCTGATGCCGAGCGCGAGGTTGATCTGGCCGGGGCTAATGAGGATGGCTTCACTTTTAGTGAAGTCACCTTTGCGGACGCGGTTCTGGCGGTCGCTCACTTTTCATCTCAAGCAAAGGGCGAGGTTGGGATACCTCAAAAGTGTCATAGCAAAATCTCTCCCAGTCCTAGGACATCACCTGGTGACATTATTTAATGCCTCTCTTTCCTGTGGGATCTTTGCCGGTGCCTGGAAGAACGCTCATTTGGTGCCTCTTAAAAAAAAAACCATTCCATCTACTATTTCGGACTTCCGTCCAATAGCTCTTTTAACTTTTCTCTCCAAGGTTCTGGAGAAAATCGTACATGAGCAGATCTCCGAGTATTTAGCCTCAAAGAACATTCTTGACCCTTTCCAGACCGGTTTTCGACACAACCACTCGACGCAGACAGCGCTACTAAAATTGACTGAGGACATAAGGACTGGCATAGACAGTGACTTCGACAATGATTCCATCGAGTAAGCACGAGGAGGAGCCAACGCTTCTCCAGGAGATCGGCAGTGCCAAAAACATTCAGCATCAAGCTCAGCGTACCCACGACACCCTGCAACAAGTCCAAGCCTATCACCAGTACTGACGCCCGCCAGCATCACGTGATGGTCACCGATAGCGTACCTCTCGACAAGAATCTGTGTCTAATATAAGCGCAAAGCGCTCGCTAGCAATTCATGCACTTGATTTGTCGCATATAAAGATATTGTTACAAACACGACGTGTACGTGAATGCTAGGTACGCAGAGAGTAAACACAGCAGCGTGCTCGGCACCCCTGGCTCACATCGATAGACTGCAAACTATGACTTGCTGGACTGCGACATATAGAGGGCGAGTCGACAGCGTGCGTGATGCGCGGATAATCTAAGCTGAACTTGCCAAGTTTTCGCTACTAGAGTTCGAAGAATATCGTGTCGACGCAACTCTAACCTCAACGACCATTTTGGCTTGCAACAGAACCATACACACTTACTCCGTGGCTGGTCGTTCGACTTTTATATCAGAGGCTCCTTAACGGCAACTAAATACGTCTAACTCCAAGACCTCATACGTTCAATTATTCCTCTGGAGTCAAAAATAAATTACGAGATCTTCCTTCTTCCGTTAAAGCTGTTTCAACCTCGGCATAGAAGTAATTGTGACGAGGAAATTAAGCGATTTTTAGGGTTTTAATCGAAAGTTATCGCGAAATTTTCTAAGTAATACCACACTGGGCACATCTCTCCTATCGCCGCGTCTTACGAAGACTAGGATAACTCAGATTTCTAACAAAGAGTAGTGCAACTCTATATTTTACCGTTTCCCTTACAACAATAACTTTACTAACAAAAAGAGCAAAAAATTTGCGTTCTGCAAGTCTTTGTTGGAAATCAGATTTGTGCTAGTTTTCGTAAAAAGTGACAATATTAAGTAACATCCTCTTAAGAGATTGTTTGGGTCAAAAACATTTCTTTATAAGTTTATTTCAAACTCACTAAAGGTTATGAAATCAGTTAAAAAAAATACCTTTTACAAGGTAAAATGTTGGCAACTATAAGTTTTGTGTCTATCGCTCACCAATTTGTATCTTAGTAATATAATTATGATTTCTCTTCTAATAAGTCATGAAATCCTTTAAGAAATTGTCTAATGTTTATAGCTTACAAATATTTTTCTGTATTTTTATCAATATACGCTAATGAATGTAGTGAAATTAGTTTTGTAAATGTCAAGTGTTAAAAATCAGCACACTGACAAAAATCATTACTCACTCCAAGAAGAATCAATCTTACTATAACTTTAGAGTGCGTCCGTGGCTCAGTTGGCTAAGGCACACGCCTTAACCGTCCGAAACACGTTCGCTCTAGGGTCGTGGGTTCGATTCCCGGTGAAGTCACTCGGATTTTTTTCTGAGTTATTTTTAACGGGAAAAGTACCCAAGACACCGGCTGTTTCGAGGCAGGTTTTTCCCCGGAATTTTCCTTCAGTGTAATTCCGGGTTTTCCCTGCCTCACAGGCGTAAGCCTGGGCAAATGCGAAATAGTGGTAGGGACCATAGGCAAGGCAGGAATTAAAGGTAGCTAACCCGATGCACTAGGCAGGGAGCGCCGGCCTTACCGACGTGGAGCTGGGCTAATACACGGGACCTTCTCCAGGGAAAGCTACACTGAGAGACGGACCGATGCCCTCTCGGAGGCAGAGAGTGCTGGCTTAACCAGCAAGGTGTGTGTCTGAAAATATGGTCCTCACCGGAGAAGTCTCTCAGGGTGGAAAAAATAATAGGTACAGATACATTGAGGTAAAAAGTGGATCAAATAGGATTGGGCACTACTTCCACACAGAGGTGGTGGAAGGCCCCCGCCAGCAAGGTCTGAAAGGCTGCGGCGGTAATAGGAGATAATAATACTATAACTTCATGATGAAAATCCGCTTTGTGTTTCATGATTCTTCCACATCTAATCTTAATTTTCTAAAACTAATCCGAATCATTTCGTGCAAAGAAATTAGTAAAATCATAAATATAAAAAATTCAAGTAAATTCCTCCAAAGTATATAAAAGAATCATTAATACAAAGCGAATTTTCATCTTGAAGCTAGTGAGACTAATTCTGCTTGGAGTAAGAAATGATTTTTGTCAGTGCAGGTAAGCTAGAATCTGCTGACTAGTTTATAAAAAATAAGATGGTTGTACTTTTCAAAATTATTCTTTTAATGCTTACTTGCCGTCCCGTTGTCTCATAGTCTATCGATGAAACACTCGAATTATTACTTTCAAGGTGTGAATCTGTTAAATGATATTGATTAAAATCACAACATTTTTAATTATAATCTAAGGAGATTTACTATCAGGATGTTCTCGCAAAAATCTTCAAATATACCATGTTTGTTGCAAAGAAAAAATCTCAAAGCTAAATTTAATAATTTGAAAGTAAGTAGTTTTGATATGATAATATTATTTCTACTTTGATAATCTTGCTTTATGATCCGTTTCGATTGAAAAGGCGATAAGTTTTCATATTTATGTGGGTATTGATCGGTAAGTAATTAATAAGTTATTTTTAGTAAGTATGCATATGATTTACTCTATACACATCGTAGACTATATGATTTGTATATTAACATTAAATTGTTTAAGAAAATGTATTAAACAAACATATAAATTTAAAACACTATAGGGAACAAGAAACAATTTTTATATGTACCGAATACCAGGTGCAACATGTCTCCGTAGGCCAAAATTCACAATTTCCATTTTTTCACTCACCGCAGACTTACTTCAGTTCTAGGCATCGAAGAGCACAAAAACTTTACAAACATGTTTGAAATACACATAGTTCTGACATGAGTGTAGGGATTTGTAAGTAAATTAAATCTTGAAAAGTTATCTTCAATATAAACAAAATATTTGTTTAAAAATGTTAAAAATTAATTAAGATGTTAGAGACGCCCAGGAGGCTGATCTCACCCAGTGGCGCATCCGTCGTAGTATTCCTCTTCAGCAGGTCCACACGGTCCAGGCTGGGTGAACTCTCACGTCGACAAGTGAAAGTAGGAGAGACAACGGTGTGTGCTAGCGATTCCAGTGAAGCAGGCGCCTGAGAGTCGGTAACCCGCTCGATAGATATATTGTGGCTCTGCTGTTCACTATCTCGCTGCTCCTGATCTGCGATGGAGGGGAGAGAGCAGTCGAGTACTGCGTTGCCGTCGCCTTGGTTGCTCAATTTCTTCTTCACACGTACTGACGACACTGTGGGCCGCGTCTGCTGCGCGTCGTTGATGTATTTTGGAGCGCAGGCTTGAGATCGGCACGTGCGCTTAGCTGACGATTTCTTGCAGTTTGGGAGGGCCTTTTCAGCGGCAGTTTGCCGTTTTGCTGGGCTGACTTGGTGGCAGGCGTCGTCGTCGTAGAGGCAGAGCTCGACGCTGCATGGGTGGTGACTGTCGGAGTCGTAGACTTGCTGCTGGAGAGTATTCGGCACCTGTCATACATAACATTCTTCAAGCAATAATTCTGTTGTTTATTCCGGCAAAAAGTCAACAAAACTGCTGAGCGATAAACAGGCGCGTGAGAGATAGAGAGAAAGAGAGATAGAGAGAGAGAGAGAGAGAGAGAGAGAGAGACATCGCCCTATAGATTGTAACAATCGCAAAAGATTTGGAGTAAAATCATCGCTGGTTAGTGAGTCATACTTCAACCAGCAGCCTCTACTTGCAACGTAGCGTATCCCACATTTCGAGCGAGGTGCATGTACACCAAAAGAATTATATACAGTTACCTGCACATGTACATCTTGAAAAAGAGTAAGAATTGTTTTATCTGTGATAATGGCGATCAGTCGTCAGTCGTTTTTCGACAAGCTGTGATAAAGTTTAGAAGATGCAGAAGTGACTGATTCAGAACTTCAGCTTTAGATGTGGAACCAAAAAAATCTCTCTCGCTATCATTCACCATAGACATGGAGATAGTAAGCGATACGAAAGAGGAGCTTCTACAATTTTTACCGAATCCACTTTCAGATAAGGAAATCGCGCATGACAGCTACGAAAAGGAGGAGGAGAAAGTGGCAAAACCAAAGTTATTTTTTGTACGCAAGAATTTAGAAGTGGTACACAACGACAATGCTTTTGCGACAGCAGCTATAATATCTACTAAAAGACGCGTACGTTGCTATTGTTCGTGTTAGTGACGGTGATGCGATACCACAACAAAGTCACTTCGCGATTGAAGGTGCTAAAATACCACCAGTAGCTTGGCATCGTATTTTAATGCGTCGACGTCGTGCATATCCGATAAAATGTCTGAGAGAAATTAAAAATCATCGGTAGAAATTGTTATGTCCTAAACTTATGATAGTTGTCACTGGACAGTAACTCTACGGGTTGATTAAGCTTTATAAGCACGGACGATGGCAAAGCTTCGATACACAAAGTCATAGCGCCGTCGGTGCCTGGCTACCTTCGCGATCTATTCGAGAACATCCTTCAGTAGCCGCCGGTGAATTACTTTGGACCCGAAATAAATCGTTATGCATTTTAATCTGAATCAACACCCTGAACTCTGAGACGAACTAACTTTTCCTTAACTGTCAGTAAAATAGACCGTCACCCCGATCGTAAAGATAGAACCACGGACTAATATAATTTTAGGCTTTTGTTAGACGAGATCGACTATTTGTGCAATGGATTATGAAAGAAAGAAAGATAATATGTATGCAGACATACCGTCTGTTGATATGTATCAAGAGGCGCGACAGCGCCGCGCTGGCGAGTAAAAGTATACGAAGTATACGACATGATGACGGCGCGGGTCGCGTCCCTATTATACTTTCATATTGGGTTCTCTAACCTCAAAATAATTTTCCAAACGCATTTATATCATTATTGTTGCACCTAAGCCTGTTCTATCGCTATCGACTTGAAAGCTATTTTACCTAATCTTTCTGGAGAAAAAGATTCATTCTAAAAGATTACATCATTAGCGAAATATTGCAAGTTAAATTTTCGCTCAGCATATTTCTTTTCGCTGTGCATAGTCTTCATCCTTTCCCGTCGTCTGGTCACGTGGCTTCTGGTCATCGAGCGCGAATATTTGAATAGTCGAGAAAATAAAGCAATGAATCATAGATTTTTTAAGCAGTAAGATGGAATGCGGTTATTTGTGTTTGATTCGTGAGAGCATCCACAAACATTGTGAACTAAGTTTATCAATTACTTTTTAAAAAATGCATTTTTGCAAAAAAAAATGCATTTTAGAAGAGCATTGCGAAAAGACAATAAATTTACATTTCGGTAAATATTGATGCAAATGAGTCCAGTCTTGCTACTCAGGGGTTTTTGGGGTCGCTGAACACGAATATCGCGACGGCAACGGTCTCCGAGGTACCTGGTGCCCAGGGTGGACAGTATCAACGTCGGCCCCAGGAATAATCTCGATTATTACATATTTTACTGTTGATACCGTATAATGTAAGACATGTATAATCTCCATAAAAGTGACGAAATCTGCTTAAAAGAACCTTTCTAAAAGGTAAAATATTGGCGAGTAAAAGTTTCTTTACAAAAGTAGTGAAATCCCCAAAACAAACATAACTGATGTCAAGTTATTGTTTTTTATATTTTTCAGGTATATACGCATGCAGGTACTTTATTTTATAAAATAAAATATTTTTTACTTCAATTCTTAGTTGTTACAATAGTTTAGATTCATAAGTAAAATTCTAAATTACTCATCTTCCTTGGAATTTCCAAAAGCATATTCAATCATATACTTTTAATCCATAGTTCAGAAGTTATTAGAAAAATTAAAAAAATTATAAAATCTTGAGTCGAATATTCCAATATTATATGGTTTAATCATTTAAATAGATTCTGAACTATGGATTAAAAGTATATGATTGAATATACTTTTGTAAGATGCCAAGGAAGATGAGTAATTTAAAATTTTACTTATGAATCTAAACTATCGTATCAACTAAGAATTGAAGTAAAAAATATTTTATTTTATAAAATAAAGTACCTGCATGCGTATAACTAAGAAATATGAAAAACAATAACTTGACATCAGTTATGTTTGTTTTGGGGATTTCACTACTTTTGTAAAGAAACTTTTACTCGCCAATATTTTACCTTTTAGAAAGGTTTTTTTAAGCAGATATCACTTACCTCGTATTTATTCGCTTCTGACCTGTTCTGCTACCAGCGCGTCCTCTCAGTGGGGCGTTGGCTCGATTTTCAAAGCGAAATGTTTATACAAATGTAAACAGTCGCGTCAGAATTAGGAGTTAAAGGGTAAAATGTGCACTCACGATTTAATTATTTATTATAAGCAAGTTTATTTAAGAATTACTAAAGACAGATAACTGATGTATCTTAGACAATTATTATTTTCCTCAGAACGACAAACGACACAAACGAAAATAATATTCTAAGTTTTGTACTGCCAAAGATATTCTAAGTTTTTGAACCGTCGAAAATATTCTAAGTTTTGAAAGAAGTTACACGTAAAAAGTTTAAGTCCCGAGACGCTATACCGGACCGGGCTCTGCTCGGGCAGAGCTTCCGCGTGGTGAAATTTCGATGAGATACTGTTTGTCGGGCCCGGCGGACCAGGGCCTTATATACTCGAAATCGCCCTCACCGACACCCTTTACGTACATAGGTAGTAGTGAACATTTGTGAATAGCACATCTAATCAAAGAGCTTAAATGCTGTATATTTCCTTATATGGTTTCTCTGAACTCGGGTCTTGTTACTATAGGCATTTTAAAAGCCATTCTTTTGTACTTGTAGCAGTGATGGGTTTTTCCCTCGCTCCCCTATGTATAGCGTCTTTCCTCTTTTGTGGGTAGAGTCGCCTCCGTTGACTTCGAGGTCTTACACGAGTGCGAGTGATCTAGGACCCCTTCTATTTATGCTCGTTAATATGCATTCTTCTTGCAACGACGACGAAATTCACGTATGCTCCCGCCTTCTTCTGCACCCATGACCTCAGTGTAGTATTCTCATTGGTGCTGGGGGCGCACGTGCACTTGCTGTTCAGACGCGTGCCCTCTCCTTCACGATGTTTTCGTAATTTTAAGACGAAGCCCTCCTGCCGGCAAGAGTGCAGGTGCTCACAGTTCAGACGCATGCTTCCTTCTTCGGCAAATTCGGACGAAGCTCTCCTTCTGATGTTATATATGCACGTGTACTCGCTGTTTGGACGCGCACCTCCTTCTTCTTGGTACTCTCGCAGTTTCAGACGCAATTCTTCTACTAATGTGTTTGCTGGAAATGTATGTGTATCTATTGTTCACAGTGTCGGTAGTTCGTCCATATGTATGCGGATCAGGCTCGCGTAATTTTAATTTATGATACGTATATAAAGATGAAATATAATCTAGTTATCCGACTTTCACGATTTTCTCATTATTCGATCTCTCGCGTATTAATTATTATTAATGTGCTATATTACCCGATTTTTCTATTCCATTCACATATTGTTTGCTATTGTCGCTCGTGTCGTCGGCTCTGTTTTCTCTCATTTCCTTAATTTATTCAAGCGGCTGCGCTTCGGAGTTTTCCCTATGACCTATTGTGTGGTCTCGACTACCTACTCTTAGACCCGGCGCTTGCTCTCTCTTTCGTGTCATCCTATAGGGAAGGGCATTGACCTATATTTTGAATTCGACCCATTTAAATGCCTTCCTGCTTAGCTTTATTTAAATGCGAAAACTGAGCATTTCACAAAATTTTAATGTGGCCGAGTTTTTTAAGATTTTATTCATGGACTACGCATACCTTTTAGCATCCCAAGACAGTATACAACCTTCATCTAAACACACCAATTATTTAGCATAGTAGAATCACAAGCGAGGCTTTGAAATTAAAATCAGGATGTAAACCATGCTTCATTGTGCTGTATTTAAAAAACTACACAGTTTTTTTATTGTTTATCGAGAAGATCTTCGTAAACGGCAACGAAGGTTGTAGAAAAGATTTAATTATTGACTTAAGGGGACCTAACCACCTTTTATTGTTTAAAAAATGTATTGAACAAATATATAAACACAAGAAATACTATAGAGAACAAGAAACAATTTGTATATTTACCAAATACCAAGTGCAACATGTCTTCGAAGGCCAAAACTCACAATTTTCATTTTTTCACTCACCACAGACTTACTTCAGTTCTAGGCATCGAAGAGCATTAAAACTTTACAAAAATGTTTGAAATAAACATCAATATGGTCCGAGTGCGGAGATCCAAGAATAAATTAAAACCTAAAAACTTATCTTAAATTTAAACAAAGTATTTGTCATATTTAACATTTTTAAACAAAGATTTTGTTTAAATTAAAGATAACTTTTTAAGATTTAATTAACTTTTAAATCCCCACACTCGGACTATAATAATGTGTATTTTGAACATGTTTGTAAAGTTTTAATGCTCTTCGATGCCTAGAATCTAACAAAAATGAAAATTGTTAATTTTAGCCTTTGAAGACATCTTGCACTTGGTATTTGGTAAATATAAAAATTGTTTCTTGTTCTATATAGTTTTTTCAATTTTATATGTTTGTTTAATACATATTTTAAACAAACAAATGTTAATATAAAATTAAAATCTAATTTTTAGTTTTTTGAAGATTTAAGGTGGTTAGGTCCCCTCAAATAAATAAAGAAAGTAATTCACGTCAGAATTAAGATCATCTATTTTGTTTTAGAAGTGTAAATTCACAATATTCAAAGTTTCTGACTAGAAAGTGTTAAAAAATAGTGTAAGAATAAAAGTGTAAATAAACAATATTTAAAGTTGCTGAAGAGCAGGACATTGCCGACGTATGTCTTGAGAATTAAGAGGACATGCTTGAGCGCAAGGTTGCCAGTCCTACGGGTAATGGCTTCGATAACTTTAAACGTGAGTAAATTATTTTTTGAAATCGTTTTTTGCTTCCTCCTAGAGGAAGCTTTGTAATAGTAAAATTTTCGACTTTGTCAAAAATAGGTTAGAAATCCATTCTGAGGTGTTTGGAGTTCGAATCACGTGTTTTTATCAAATGTCCGTATGGATGTACGTGTGTGTGTGTGTGTGTGTGTGTGTGTGTGTGTGTATACGATAGCGTAGAGGAGAGAAAGAGCCATTGAATTTTTAGCCCGGCGTTTTATGCGCTGTCGATGTCAATGTCGATATTCGGAGCTTTTACGGCTGTGTGCCGTAGCTTTTGTGCGGGTACGCCGTGCTTTTTTTTCAGGAAAAGAGGGAGTAATTTCGCAATGGCTANACAAAACTATATTTTGCGTTCTTTTTATCTTCCCATTGCTACAGACAATTCAGCTATTACGCATTTGAAAGATAATAAAATTGCCTACTTTTTCCCGTTTGGCCCTCGGGATCGACCGCACCGTTTGGCAGAAAATTCGAAAATGGTGAATTTTTTTTGAAGAAGCCATATCTTTTAATTGGAATATTAGAACCTCACGAAAAAAATCTTGTTGATGGGTCACGTGTCAAACTATATTGCACTAAAATTTCAAGTGGTTTGACTACTTATTTTTTCAGTAATAAATCGAAAACTGAAAAAAATGAGTTTTCTATGTCCGACGTTTACGAGAGTAAAAAGACTTTAATACATTTGAAATTTTGGGAAAAGGTAGATTTTTTATGTCACTCGGCTAAGTTCTTTGCGCAGCTTTCAAAACCCTATGATTCTTGAGATATCAAGGTTTGAATTTTTTTTGAAAATTTTTTGATTCCTTATATCTTTAAAACAATATAGTCGACTGCTTCATAAATTTTTTGGCTATTTACCATAAAAAAGGCTATCTGCTGTTAAAATTTTAAACGATTTCATTGAGAGGTTCCTGAGTTATGAGCCAATCTCTAAAATCCGATTTTTTTCACACAGTTTTGCTTCCTCCTAGAGGAAGCTTTGTAATAGTAAAATTTTCGACTTTGTCAAAAATAGGTTAGAAATTCATTCTGAGGTGTTTGGAGTTCGAATCACGTGTTTTTAGAAAATGTCCGTATGGATGTACGTGTGTGTGTGTGTGTGTGGATGTGTGTGTGAGTGTATGTATACCGTAATATTTCTAAATCTAGTCTGTAAATGTCAATAAAATTTGATACGTATATCTATTTTGGAATTCTGAATTCGGGAAAATAAGTATTTTTTGAGTTTGCCAACTAGTTTTCGTTTTATGAAACGAGGTTAATGGTATTTTACCGGTCAATGACGATACGCTCTACGTCAATTGCTGCTATCAAGACGAGGCTCTGACATCCTCAGGAACATCATCAATGACAAACGTGGTCCTCGCTGCATTTACAACGGCAAAATCACGACTAAAACTATTTGACTACCTGCATGCTAGGGTGGTTCAAAATTTCCCGACTTTCGAGTTTTCATTTTGTAACCCCTTGAAAAGCTTAAATACATAAAAAAAATAAAGTAGCTGCAAGCAGGGCGCTGTGAGATGAATTTTAAAGGTCTTTACCTCCGAAAGAATATCGTTACTTTCCGTTTTTTTCAGTATATTTCCGTTCTTTTTTCTATTAAAGCTATATAAAAGTGTTTTTAGGTCATCAGAAGTGTTTTTTTCGATACACTATAACCTATTATATAAGTTCCGTCCCACAGATAACACAAGACAAAATTTTACCCGTTCAAAAGTGATCATTTTTGTCAATTTTGGACGAAAAATGCGGGCAATGCGACAATTCTCCGCTCGCTCATTCTTGTTTCTTAGTCAGAACAGGTAAGGGCTCGTTTAGAGGTGAATTTGTACTACTATTTATTGAAAAAATGTGAGAGAATGCGGGATATAATATGTTTGAAATGCCGAACGATTTCGAAATGAAACATAATACTGGATTTTATTGATCCAATGCACAATAGCTGGTCTCAACACAGAGAATATTCTGAAATTTCATTAGAAATTAATCTTCAGTTACCACAACTTAAGTTTCTGCTTCGATATTCACCTCTACGCTGACGGGAAAATCCCTTATACAAGAAAACTGCGAGTAGTCATTTTTATATCCTCCAAGTATTGAATTAAAAGATTAAACCTATTGCAAATTCTCATCTTTAATTTTGGTCCGGAAATTGCTGGATCCTCTTATTTAATGAAAAATGAGTTTCTTAATATTCAAGGTCGCTTATAAAAAGCAGATTCCCCCCCCCCCCCCCCCCCCAAAAAAA
>CM053168.1:38745937-38761092 GCA_012977825.3 Pteromalus puparum
CCTCCAAATAAGTTCAAAAAATCAAGTTTTGAAACATTAGAAATTACACATGAAATTTTGTAATAGGAAAACGTTACACGTGACGACGATTTATTCTTTCACTGACACCAAAACGTAAACAATTCATTGTGCCGCACGCTAAAAGAATTCGCATTACCCCATGCTCAATAGCTTGCGGGAAAAAAGCACATTGCGCAAAAATTCGTGTGCACGAACTTTGCAAAACTTTTTTGGTAAAGTGTACGATACGAGTGCACAAAGTATAGGTCGCTCCCACTCGAGCAAAGCAATAAGTAACATACTATTATGTAATTGAACATTTTTCTAAAAATAAAAATGCGAATATTTAAATCAAAGAATAAGGTGATTGTTCCATGTAATTATCTTCCACTATAGCAGAATAGGAGGAAGCTAAATGCCAATGACTTGGCAGCGGTTTTTCTTTTGATGAGAAAAAAAGTTGTCACAGCGTTTGTCCAAAATTTATGATCTGCAGCGTTATAATGGCGGCAACGCAAATCTCTCTGTAATATAACTAGTTTACATACAAATAAGCTTTGGCAGACTGACGCATCGCGTCATAAAACATCACTATGAAAAATTCAGAATGAAAATCTTTACGCACGCGCTCGAATGTTTGTTGCTTCCCTACCCAATATTAGATAATAATATGTAAATGATGATCAGATTATTATTAGGTGATGATCAGCTGACGATTTGGCATGATTATCAGGTGGTTTTCACCTGAGCTTTTTGCAGTAGAGATGTCTACTCGTCGCGAGAGAGAGAGAGAGAGAGAGAGAGAGAGAGAGAGAGAGAGAGATATCACAAAAAATAAATTCGATATCTAAATCAAGTTTTTTGCCGTCGCCGCTGATGAGTCATCAGCGTTTGCGGTAAGAGGCTTTCAGAATGCTGACGAAGCACTACTTATCCGTAGTCGTCGTCGTCGTCGTCGTCGTCGTCTTCAACAGCAGCAGCAGCAGTAGCATGCTACCAGCGGCAAAGTCGGAAGATGATGAAGACGGCAACAGCGGCAACGTCAGAATCAGCTACCGCCGCCGCTGATGAGTCATGAGTGTGTAAGGTGTGGGTAATGCACTGCACTGCAAATATGCTCTCGTCGCGAGAGGGCAACATTTTTTTTATTCATCGCTCTGTCGCGGTGCAACTCGGTGTTTTTCAAGGCGGACGATTAATTTCGAAGGACGCTCCTGTAAACTGCGCAAGGTGTCAATTTTTGAGTAGCGTGTTGAACTATTAAGATCTAGCGCGGGTGCACGAGCGAAGCAGGTGCGACCATAGAGCCCGCGTGTGCAAGAATAAAGCGCTGCATAACGCAAGGTTTTTTGCGCGCACGACCGACCGACTGCCAAGCTTCTCTCTCTCCGATTCGAGTATATAGTGTGATTTTTTCTTCTTCTTCTCTCTTATAATGCTTGACTATGCTTCTTAACTCTGCTGTTTCGAGATGAGCAGCAGATAAAGGCAAAAAAAACATTGCGTTATGCGGTACTATCCGAGCACGAGGGATAAAAAAACCGCTGCCAATTTATTGGCACGTAGCTTCCTCCAATGAAATTTATTGTTCCAATAAATAAAATGTTGTTTTAAACTACAGTATGTAAATAATATTTTAAATATTTCCAAATTTAATTATTTTGCTGTAGAAGCACTAGACACCCCTATAAGAAGAAGCCAAATTTTTGAGAAGAATCGATTTTACTTTTCAGCTCTTTACTTGAGAACTGATTAACAAAATCATTTAAAATTTTAACAGCAGATAGATGTTGATATGGTGAATCGCCAAATAAAATTTTGAAGCATTTGACTACATTGTTTTAGATATAGGAGGAATAAAAAAAAATTCAAAAAAAATTCAAACCTTGATATCTTAAGAACCATAGGGGTTTCAAAGCGGCGCAACGAACTTAGCCAAAACACATAAAATATCTACCTTTTCCTAAAATATCAAGTGCAATAAGGCCTTTTTACGCCCGTAATCGTGGCACAAAAAACTCCTTTTTTTCAGTTTTCGATTTATTACTGGAAAAAAAGTAGTCAAATCACTTGAAATTTTAATGGAATATAGTTCGACACGTAACCCATTAACATACTTTTTTTCGTGAGGTTATGATGCTTACTTTCAAAGATATGAATTTAAAAAAAAAATCACATTTTTCATGTAATGAATGAAAAATAGTTGAGAGAATAAAAAAAAAATGTTTTTCCCAAATTCCGAATCCAAAAATAGATATGCATGTTAAATTTGATTGATATTGACGGAGTAGTTCCAGAAATATTGCGGTATACATAAACACACACACACACACACACACACACACACACACACACACACACATCCATACGGACATTTTCTAAAAACTAGTAATTCGAACTTCAAACATCTCAAAATATGTTTCTATGAAGTTTTAGCGAAACTGCAAATTTTACTATTACAAAGCTTCTTCTAGGAGAAAGCAAAACATGAGCCGTCACGGGACGCCTGGCAGATTTGAAACATTAAAGGTTACTAAAAAATATAAAATTGAGTTTAATAAGAAAAGCATGCAATGAAAAGGAATACACGAGTATTGAAAGAAAAAAATATTTAGAGTTATGCTGCGTCTCGAAGGCTTATAGACTGCCGACTATTCTCCATTATAAGAGTATTACAATCCCTCGGAGACGCGGCTCAAATAGCTGATCGAAAGGGTGACGCAAATATCCAGGTATACAACAACGCAGTGGAAGCGCAGGCAGACTGAGCCTTCATTTTATTACCCCCGCTGCCGCTGTCGCTTACCTGGGTATTATCTAGCGGGCGATCAGCGAAGTGCGGATCCCTCTCTAATGCTTATATTAAGGGGGTCCGAAAGTCAATTCAAATCTAGATTTCGCGCCACAAAACAGCAGACGAAAAAAGTAACTAATTTGCTTATAACAAACAATAAAAGCAAAATTATGAAGAACTAGGACATCACTGCCGTCCGTTATGTAATTATCTACCATTTTACAAAGTTTAACACTTATAAATAAATATCTTACCGAATGGCATTTGAATTATATGATTTTGAGACATTATTCGAATGCCATTCGGTAAGATATTTATTTATAAGTGTTAAACTTTGTAAAATGGTAGATAATTACATAACGGACGGCAGTGATGTCCTAGTTCTTCATAATTTTGCTTTTATTGTTTGTTATAAGCAAATTAGTTACTTTTTTCGTCTGCTGTTTTGTGGCGCGAAATCTAGATTTGAATTGACTTTCGGACCCCCTTAACATACATGATTTTTAAAACCCGTTTTAAAATAAAGCTAAAGTTAAATCTTACACAAAAGTAAGTACAGGAGTTTCGATTTTCACTGCAATATTTGTTCAGTAATATTGATTTGATTCGGATTGCTAATGATACGTTTGAACGATTGAGAGCTCACGTTATCAATATAGCGGCGCGAAGGATGAAAATAGGGTGATTCTAAAGCAATGCAATATTTATATATCTCTGTAATCAGCGTGAAAATCTAAGCATAGAAAAATTAGTCCGAACATTTTTCCGCGGAAAATGAGCTCAGAAAAAGCCAATGAAATTGGCCAATCAGAGCGCGAGTACAGGAGAAAGAAACGCTCCGCCGCCAGCCGTACCATCGTGCCCCGCGGGGGGGGGGGGGAAGAGCGCCGTCGTGCTGCGGCAAAAAGTAGGGACAGCCGTTGCTAAGGTGGTCGGCGGAGCGGCGAGGAAGAGAAAAAGAGGCAATACACGAGCGCGAAAAATAAAACACACGGCTGATAATCAGCTAGCATGCAGTGTCATCGTGTTTCTCAGAAACATTGCACCCGGAATTGTTGCGTCAATGCTATCTCGGCTATGAGGTTTACAAATGCAACGATTTTGAAACTGCCGTCGGAAATTTCGATCGATCAGCTATCCCTTCCCCATTAGCATATCGCACGATAGTTGTCGATACATTATAGAAAACCTCGTTTATGGCGTCTACAGAGCTTCTGTTAAAAAGTTTAATCGATCAGCTGTGCCTCTGATTTTCGGAGCTTGCACGACAGAGGCCTCGTGTGCCGCGCCACAGCCGCATTCTTAGGCTAGGCTGCGTGCTAACTGCGTCTAAATTCTCATGGGTTACGAGGCGAGTAGCCCTGCAAAAGTTGAGCTCGTTTCAATTAATTTTTCAAGCTTGGGCGACAGAGAGCTCGTGAGCCGTGCCGCGGCCGCGTTCTTAGGCTAGCAGTGCGCTTACCTCGTCGAAATTGTTGTGGGTTTCGAGGTGAGTAGCTCTTTTAAAGTCGAGCTTGTTTCGTTCAATTTTTGGAGCTTGCGCGACAGAGACGACTAGCATGCTCACATAAAAACAAACGAGTATTAAGTGAGAGAAGGAGCGGGCGCTGCATTGCGCGAAATTGGCCAAGGTGTGACTCCGAAAAAATTCTGGCATCTAAAATCAACTATCACCTGCAGCAGATCTGTTATTGCCTGCCGTCTTCGTCGTCGCACCCGGATTCTTTGAGGAGCTGCCTTGGTGATCGGGCTCGCCGTCGTTACCTGGTGCTGTGGCTGCTTGCCTTTGGTTTGCGGCTGCGGCGGCAAGGGCGTTTGTGTCGGCATCAAGCTGTCGCAGAACAAGGATACGAATTTCGCCGCGTTGACGTCCAGCGTGAAAAGCTTACTCTTAAGGGACTTATCTAGGCCATCGGTGACGCCATTGTTGTCCGCTTGCTGCTCATACGCGCCCGGCGCTACGCTGTTCTCTAAGACTTCTTGCGCGCGCGCTCTCCCATCGTATCTTAGTATCTCACTCTTTTGGAAATCTTGAAGGGCTACTCCGCCCGCTAGGCTGCACTAGGCCCGCAGCTGCACGTCAACGATGACACGTCGTGCGACGCGCTGCGGCTGAGTTCTCACGTTAAGCTACGAGTTTATGCACCTTGAATGTGTTTTGGGTTACGAAGCGAACTGCCCTTGGAAAGTGAGACTCATTTTGATTAATTTTAGGAGCTTGCGTGACAAAGACCTCGTGCGACGCGCTGCGGCCTAGCTCATACGCTCAGCTGCGTGTTCTACTTCGTCGCAATTCACGAGGTGAGCTGTTATTCGGCAGTTCTGTTTTTAAATAATTTTTGGAAATTTGAGAAATTTATATGACCAATATTGTTTTATTCATGACTGTATAAAATGATTTTTTAGTCACGTTTATTTGTAAATTTTCAAGTAAAAAAACGAAAATTTTGAGGTGAAGTCTGTTATTTAGAATATTTCACAACTAATATGTGAAGTTGTCTTTTGTTGGTTATTGACTTCAGTTTTCTTTTCTGATGAGCTTTAATAAGTCAGCAATTTTGCGATAAGTATGTCAGGAAAAATGTCTGTAACTTCTCGCTTTTTTAAAAACGCAAGCAAATACAAGTGCTTTGTAAGTGTTTTATCAACGTTCGATGATCCGGAAAATTGCATTTCGCAACGTCTCCGCAGTCTTTACAAAAGTGTTTTTGCTTTAAGGCCAACAACCTCTAAAATAGCGCAGTTGAAAAGTTTTATAAACATTCACAAACAGGAAATATTGTCCCATATTCAGTAAGTTTTTTGAAGATATTTTTAAGTAAATTGGATAATTCCTTAAGTTGTATTATAGGTTCTACCAGAACGAGCCAGATACGAAGATTCTTCTGAAGGAACATGTTATAGATATTTCTGCCAAAATCAAGCTTTTTGACGTTGTGAAAAATTTGGATTTATAAACGGCCAACTACGACACTCAATTTCTGAAAATTGTTATGGAAAATGCATCGGGAACGCAAGCACCGACCAATGGACTGTCGCTCGCAAAATCTTATGTCAGAAATAAGTTCCAGTATGAGTAACTATAATAAATGTCAAACGATACTCAATAGACCGACAGTTATTTTATATATTATTTAAAACGATATTTTTATAATATAAAACTCACCTAATGAAAAAATTCAAACAATACTCAATAATACATAAGTATAAAATAATAATACTTAATATTAATACTTAATGCTACCTAGCGCTGACCAGGTTTCGGGGAGTCGATAACGGATGTAACTTTCGCTGGGGAAAGTACGATCCGCAAGATAAGGGGCTGGCACGTTACGGAAGAATTTACTGCTAGCGACCACCAGTACATTCTTTTTAATATCGAGGAAGAACGCGCGGAGAGGCGAAGTAGCGGAAACAGCCGGGATCCACGATGGAACACTCGACGTCTTAATCGGGAGGCGCTTACGGAGGTGATTCGAAGCGCAGAATTACCTTCTAATGGGCTTCCGGACGAACTAGGCGGACGTGAGAAAGCCGAAATCCTAGTAGAACGCACTACTAGGCTAATCACCGAGATGTGCGACGCAACGATGCCCCGAGTATCCACCGGCCACCTCAGACGTCCGGTTTACTGGTGGACGGGCGAAATCGCTGAGCTTAGAAAGCAAAGCCTTCGAGCCAGAAGAAGAGCTCAAAGGGCCCATAACCGCCCAACGGCTCAAGAACTTGCTCGCGGGTACGACGAGGCGAAGAAGAGACTCCGGGACGCAATCAAAGAAAGTAAGCGCCGCTGCTGGTACAAGATCCTAGATGATGTAGAGAACGATCCGTTCGGCGAGGGATACGCGATCGTCACGCGAAAAATAGGAGAAATGGGGCGAATGGAACCGATGGCGGCAGAGGCGATCGAGAAGATAATTGACAAGCTGTTTCCCACCCATCCCACCCGACCTCAATTAGAAATGACGGACGAACTGACGGATGAGATACCCCTTTTTAGCGAGGGCGAACTTATCGCGGCAACTTCTTCCCTGAAGAGCGGTAAGGCTCCGGGACTGGATGGCATTCCCGCGGAAATACTTAAGGCCGTTGCCAAACAACGGCCTGAGCTGCTCCTGGAAATGTACAATCAGTGCCTGGTGCAGGGCGTGTTCAGTCCGCGGTGGAAAAGGGCTAGGCTAGTCTTAATTGAAAAAGCTAAAGGTCAGGCGGGCGCGAAGCCATCGTACAGGCCGTTGAGCCTGCTCGACACTATGGGAAAGACAGGCGAATCGCTAATAAAACCGCGAATATTAAGCGCCGTCAGGGAGGCGGGAGACCTTTCAGACAAGCAATACGGCTTCAGAAAGGGACGCTCAACAATCGGCGCGATCAGAGAAGTAACGGACACGGTCAAGAAAACGGATGAAGCGTGTCATGCGGCCAGGCCATTGGTCTTGCTCGTGACACTAGACGTGAAAAACGCGTTCAATTCGGCTAGATGGGTCGACATTTTGGATTCTCTGCGATCGTTTGGGGTGCCTTGGTACATCATGCGACTCGTAGAGGATTATCTGAGGGAGCGCACGATCGAATACGAAACCGCGGAGGGACGTAAGAGCAGGCCCATAACGGCAGGGGTGGCGCAGGGTTCAATCTTGGGACCGGACTTCTGGGGCATTCTGTACGATGGGTTACTCAGAGTAGAAGTACCGGAGGATGTTAAACTCGTCGGGTACGCGGACGACGTAGCAGCGGTTATAATAGCTAGAAATGTGGAGATCGCGCAGGGAAAATTGAACGTGGTAATGGCCCGGGTGCTAAAATGGATGACCGACCACGGACTACATCTAGCACTCGAAAAGTCGGAGATAGTTCTCTTGACTAGGAAGCGTGTCTCGACCATCAACCGATGCGCGTCGGAGACGTAACAATAACGATGAAGCCGACAGCCAAGTACCTGGGGGTAACCCTAGATACTCTGCTCTCGGTGAGGTCGTGGGGCTGCGCTGCCCGTTTGGGGGGTAGAGAGAGATTCGATACATCGTCAATCATAACGGCGCTGCCACGTTGATCGGAAGCAATTTACTGCTAGCGTCTCTAGTTCACGCGAAGAGTTTTTGCTATTGCTGTGTTCTTTGGGTATTTCTTCTTTTTATATTATTCGAGGAGACGCGGCAGTAGAGGCATCAGTACGCCTGGAAAACAGCCCGGGACCGACGATGGTAACCCTCGACGTCTCTAATGGGAGGGCTCGCTCGGAGTGATTCGAAGCGCAGAATACCTTCTATGGGCTTCCGTAACGAAACTAGTTTGCGGACTGAAGAAGCCAAAATTCCGGGATAGTAGACTACATAGGCTACTCACCGAGGATGTTGCGATACGCCAACGACATTCCCCGTCTAGTCCACGGCCACCTTCAGACGCCGCGTTGTTACTGGGACGGGCATCAATCACTGAGCCGTCCACACCACACACACGTTTCTGCTTAGAAAGCACAGCCTTCGAGCCAGTAAGAAGGCTCATAAGCGCGCCGATAAGCGGCCCAAGCGTCGGAAGACTTCTCGTCGGTACGGAGCGAGGCCTGAAGCAGAGACTCCGGCGCATCAAAGAAAGTAAGGCGCCGATGTGGTACAAGATCCTCGATGTGAGCGTCGTCGCCGTAAAATCGAGAAATGGGCCTCGCGAATTGCGAAGCGATGCGGCAGATGCGATCGAGAAGATAATGATCAAGCTGTTCCCACTCTCATCCCCACCCGACCTTCAATTCACAATGGACGTATGTGCCCGAACTGATGGATGTAGATTTGATCGCGCCTGTGTTTCTTTTGATGCTCGGTATTTACTGTTTTTTTTTTTATCTCGCAACTTCTTTATTGTAGCTTGTTAGCCCTTGCGGGCGACTGGATGGCCTTCCGCGAAACATACTTAAGCCTTGCAATACAAAGCTCTGATTGCGGTGCTCTGGAATTATCTGGTGATCTATAGTCTCTAGTTTTTCCTGGTGCGCAGGGCGTTGGCGCTTCTGCGTGGAAACGATGGGCTATGGTCCTAGTCTCAATCGAGAAAGCTAGTATGCTACAGTTCGGGTTCTGTATTGCCATTGCGTTTCTGCTCGTTGTGGGCCTTTCGGTTGCTCTGTATCCTATTGTAGGATAGCAGTTGCCTCGTTAGTTGTCTTTTTGTGTTCAGCGTGAGTAAGAACCGCGTTCGGATATATTTACGTCGCCTTGTCAGGGTTAGGCTTAGAGCCGTTTCTCAGCCTAGCGGTTCGGTCTCCGCAATGGACGTTTTCTGCTTTCCTTCCAACAATCCGGGCGGCGTGATTCCTGCATGTTTAGTTATCCGGTATTCCTTCGAGTCCATTTTGTGGGATATATGAACTCTGTGTCATGCCGGTGCCTCGCCAGAGCTACTGGTGCGTTGCTCAGTTGACCATCAGACCTCGCGTGATAAATCGGCTTTTCAATTTCTGTTGCTATATGTGTTGTCGACATTTGTGGGGGTTATTCTCTGCGAGCGTTTTTGATTTTCAGCGCTTCATCCTCGATTCTATACTGGACGTTTATTTTTCTTTGCCTTATTTGTTGTTTTTTACTATTGTTTGGTTTCGGGCGCTGCGTAATTCGTCGCTTCTGTAATTAAATCGTTATTCGCTGGGGAGGGGAGCGTTTGCTTGTATACCTTGATTTCCAGTACTTAGTGGCCATTGGCTGTTTTTTGTTGGGCGACTGGGTTGTTTTTCTATCTTCGGGACGCTTATCTTTCTGGGCGCATGTCGTGTGACGTGATCGGTGTTTACTCTTAGTTAGGAGGAGTACGCAGGGAGATGTTATAAACTCGTCCGCGTTAGCTTTGCTACGTGACCTTTTTTGCGAGCTAGCGTTCGGTCAGTGTTATATATTTATTCCCGTATTGATTTAATGTGGGAGATGTTCGGCTCCGGTGAGTTGGAGTAACTTGTCTTTGCCATGGCGTGGTTCTTTTTTGGGGGTGTAGAGTGTCTTGGGTCGGTTCCTTGTTCAGTCTTGAAGTGTTGGACACTTGTTTGGTGGATTGTTTTTTTATGTGTATAAGTCGTCTACCTTCTGGTACCTATATTTTTCTAAGTTCGTTTCATTCGTAGTAGCGAATAGTCGGATTGGATTATTCTTCTTTTTTACAGTGATGGAATAGTCGTGGTTCTTCGTGTTATCTCTTTTGCTTCCCAACCGTTCTATTTTCTAGTCCTTGTCCGTCTCTTGGACAGATTTTTCGTAGTCGTTACGCGACGATGAGATTGGCTTTTATCATGGCTTGTCGCTCTCATGTATGCTGTCTTGTTGTGGTGTTGGTTGAGTTGTGAACCCCTAATTATTACTGAATGAGCTTGTTTGTCGTTGATGACTTCTCTGTGTTTGGTGGTGGTTTCGCATTATGAGCTAGTTTCGTATATTTAGTTGGTTTTGTTTGAGTGCGGTATATATGATGCGTGTTGGGCGTCGGTTTTTACGTGGTGGTGGGCGCAGGGCTTAGTCTCTGTTTCTTGTCGCGTAACGGTGGTGCTCTGGGGCGCTGAGTGGGCCGGGCTAGTTGTGCTCGAGACCGCGGCTTTCTTTTGATGGCTGTCGTGCTCTGGCGATCATAGACTCTTTTTTTTCTGTTGAGTCGGAATTGCGAGGGGTGTTGGTGGTGGGCTCTTGTTTGTTTGCCATTGCATTTGAGCTGTAGATCAATGTATTGCGTTTCTTGTGTACGTTCTATAGCGTCGGTTGTTTTTGTTCATGTGGTGTGGTGGGCCTTTAGCTCTGTAAGACGGTCGGGTGGGTGTTGTGCTCCGCTTCGTGGATCGGCGCCGTGCCGTGCGTAGTTCCCAACTACTCCGACGCGATTGTCAACGGTTATCACGGGGTGTTCCGCTTGTGGTGTTAGTGTGTCTTGCTTGCCAAGTTGAGCAAGGCGGATGCTTACTATGTCGTTCTGTTTGTGTGATCGGTCTTGTGGGTTAAAGTTTCCTGTATCGCTTGCGAGGATGGTGGGAACGCTGGGGGTTGATTTTAGTGTTGGTTTGTAGCTCGTTATTTGTTCGGATTTATTTGTTTTTGTGCTGTAGTGAGCGATGGAGTGAATGCCGCCATCGAAAATGGACGAGTCATGATTAAGGAGTAGGCCCGTGGGTAGGCAAAGATCGGGCCGGAGGTCAATTTTTATCGTCACCCAAGTTCTGTTCCGTGACACGCGCACTTCAAGACTTACCTTGTCCCGATGAAACAAGGTAGCGACCCGTTTGCCAAATTACTAGCGAGTGACGAACGGGTACGAACGCGAACACACGTCTTTTTGACTGCTCTGCGTGGGATGATAGGCGCCCTTAGAATCTTTAGAGGTTACCGGTAGGCTGCATTTTATCGCGACTCGGCCACGGTAGGTTTTTGAAAACGAATGCCTTGTTTACAACGCAGAAACTTTGGGACGGAGCATCAACTGAGCGTTTTAATTTTCGTGGGTGATGGTTGCTCCGCCACGGCTACAAAATCAGTGGCGCTTAGTTGAGCTTTACGGTGGCCTAGGACGACGTAGATGACCATAGGTCCGTATACAAACCGGCGCCCCCCGGCGAATGCGAAAGCTCGCTACCGGGATTCTTGCGCGCCTATGAGAGTGGAGTTTAGGGGGGTATGCTGGTGTCCTGTCCCGCGCAGAGAGTCCCACACACGGCGGAAGTCCGCACGTCTTTGCCATGTGCATGAGATTTCTCCAACTCGCCCGTATAAACAAAAAAAAAAAAAAAGAAAAAAAAAAAATAATACTTAATAATAATATAATAAAGTCAATAATTGCCTGACAGTACTTCGTGGTAGGTAGTGGCCTTGCAACTTTTTCCTCTCCTTTTAGCGAAGGATTCACAAGCAGAATTTTTCAGAACTGCCAGAAAATTTAAAAAAAAATATACAAATATATAGACAGGTTTATGAAAAATTGTTTAAAGGTTTTATGAAAATGAACGAATTATACAACGTCGCACCTTCCCGAGTTCCGAGAATCACCAACCACGACCGCTAAATATCATGCGTGTTTACAAACAGAATGTACACGCGTAAAATGTACATATATATGTGGATGCTCCGACTACCAATTCCAAATATATCTTACATGCGTACAGCGCGATTCGTGGCGAGTATTACGAGGATAGAGAGAATGTACTGAATAAGTTAGTGACAAATAAAATGTCAGGATTCGAAGGTAAGGAAAATATTATTAAGACTATTGAAGTAATAAGCAGCTAGAAATATATTTTTTTTTTTTTGCTTTCTCCTTGACAGAATATTTTGATAGTTTTTTAAAAAGACCAAGCTCACCGGTGCAAGTAGAAGATGATGTCAGTCAAGAGTCTACAAAGGATGCAAAACATGAAGCAGGTGAACGTAAGGCATTGACTTCAAATTACATGTGCTTTTAATTAGAAATAAATTTAATGATATATTTTAACTTACTTTTCTAGCATCAATTCTAGACATTTCAAATTGCAGTGTTGATATGCAATTGGTGTCACACGCAGAGGACAGTTTGTGCAGTTTCTCTGAAAAATTTGATCGGATAAGTAAGTTTTTGTTTTTGCTGTTTAATATATTATGCAGATAATATTATTTAACAAATATAAAATAAGTACAATTGAAAGTTATAATTATACCTGTATTATTATAGATGATTTCTTCACCAATCCAGAATCATCTCAATCGTATGGCTCGCACATTGACTTAGAAGAATTGATGATACATTCCAGCTTTGAAGATTGTAATTTCAGGTTCGGTCAAACCTCACAATCCACGAGTGAAGGTATGCCTTCTTCAGGGATTCCAGCACCGGTTCATAAAGATACCTATGACAAAACACAAAAATTAGGTAAATCAAAATGTTTTTATACAAGCTGTTATTTTTTGCTACAGGTGAACCTGGTTGTTCTGGTGTCAATGCCTCCAATGAAATTGATGAAGACTTAAGTGACAATGATAATCTTGATAGTGAATCTGAACATAGTGTGTTTAAAGAGTCAGAAAATTCTATCGACTCAAATGAAATAGACAATGAAATTGATGATTTAATAGATAAAGCGACTGAGGATGAAAAAATTNGTGATGACTTAATAGATAAAGCGACTGAGGATGAAAAAATTCGGGAAGGTGCGACGTTGTATAATTCGTTCATTTTCATAAAACCTTTAAACAATTTTTCATAGACCTGTCTATATACTTGTATATTTTTTTTTAATTTTTCAGGCAGTTCTGAAAAATTCTGCTTGTGAATCCTTCGCTAAAAGGAGAGGAAAAAGTTGCAAGGCCACTACCTACCACGAAGTACTGTCAGGCAATTATTGACTTTATTATATTATTATTAAATATTAATATTAAGTATTATTATTTTATACTTATGTATTATTAAGTATTGTTTGAATTTTTTCATTAAGGAGAGCCATCGCCCAAACAGGTGCAGGTGAGTTTTATATTATAAAAATATCGTTTTAAATAATATCGGTTTCCAAGATACGCCCTTCTCGGACGGAGTTCTGAGATACGCCCTTCTCGGAGCGGGTTCAGAGATGCGCCCTTCTCGGAGCGGTTTCCGAGATGCAGAAAATAAAAAAATTATTTTGTAACTTTTTGGCGTACCTTAGATAACGCTGGGCCGACACTGGGCCGATCGTTAATTTTAGTTGTACTTAAACCAGTATCGGCTCGACGTTATCATTCCGACGACACGACAATACTGGGCCGACATTGGAATATTGGCGTGCAATACCAGGCCGACGTCGGGCCGCGCGTATCACGAGAAGTAACACACTTTAAGCGTGTTATAAGATACGTTTTATGCATTTGAAACGTTTTGTTTCAAAATGCATAAATGTGTAATTATAAACAGATAAAACGCTTAAAATTTGTACACTTCCGTATCCGTGTAAAATTGGCGACAGGGATTTTACACACTTAAGTGTGATATTTTAACACACTTGGATTTGCAGTAGGTCTCTGCCGCGAAAGCTCTAGAAATTCATTGAAACGAGCTCGACTTTCGCTGGGCTACTCGCCTCGAAACCCATGAGAATTCAGACGCAGTTAGCACGCAGCTTAGCCTAAGAACTGGGATGCAGCGCAGCGCACGAGGTCTCTGTCGCGAAAGTTCCAAAAATCAATCGAAACAAGCTCGACTGTCAAAGGGCTACTCGTCCCGTCACCTACGACACATCCAAACTGCATAAACTCGCAGCTTAGCCTAAGAACACGGCCGTGGCGCAGCACACGAGGCCTCTGTCGCGCAAGCTCCGAAAATCAAAGGCACAGCTGATCGATCAAACTTTTTAGCAGAAGCTCTGTAGACGCAATACACGAGGTTTTCTTCAATTTATCAAGAACTATCGTGCGATATGCTAATGGGGAAAGCACAGCTGATCGATCGAAATTTCCGACGGCAGCTTCGAAATCGTTGCATTTGTAAACCTCATAGCCGAGATAGCATTGACGCAACAATTCTGGTCACAATGTTTCTGAGAAACACGATGACACTGTGACAAGGGACGTATTTATCCGGATCATTCATAAAAATATCACATTGGTAGCTTACGTTGGTGAAAAAGAATCTTACGTCCTTTGTCACAGCTATTATTAGTCATTTAAATCATTTCAGAGGGTGTTTCACTACTGTGTGTCCCATGAAAACAAAAAACGAAGGCATCTGCCATTCTGGTTCTTGAACATTTACTATTTCACTATGAAAAGGTATCTTTTCACCGTACAAAAGTAGTCGGAGACCGGATCGAATTTTAGATTTCCACATCTTAAGGTTTAAATTGCAGACAAGTCAGTTATAGCATATATATAGTGCTATAAGGGAACTTTTATCAAAAAGTTGAGAAAATGTTACAAAAACAAAAATATTTAGTGTGTTTTTAGGGAAAGATGCGTTGTTTAAGAGCTATAAATCATTTAAAAAAAGGCAAAAAATGCAAAAAATGCTTAAATAACCAAATTTGAACCCTTATAACTCCAAAAGATTTGATCGAATCGATCTGAAAATTTACAGCTGACGTCGCAGTGACCTCTAGAACATATCCCCCAAGTTTGGGCAAACATTTTGTTTGTCGCGCACGATTTGTCAGAGGACCACCTATATATATATATATATATATATATATCTTCCTATATTATATAGTCATTTTGGCAAGACTTTCCACCACCAACCCCCCCACCATGGCCCCCACCATATAACGTAAAATTGTTTCGTTTTTATGTGATTTTCAAAATATCCAAAGCTCCCCCCACACTCCCCCACCATTTCCCATATTGGGGCATTAAAAGTCTGATTAATTAATTATATTTGAGATTAATAGTTTACAGGGTAAGTGAGTACA
>CM053168.1:38761192-38781702 GCA_012977825.3 Pteromalus puparum
ATACTTAACATTGACGTTTGGTTTTGTATTGCTGAAACTTTGATTAAACTTAAATATCTACCATCAACGTAATTTATAATTTCATCAAATTTATCATTATTGTTACAATCATCATCTTTTTGTATTTTTAACGAATACTCTATTATTACCTTTATGGTTATATTTAAAGATGTATTTTATGCTTTGTATAGAAGCACAATATTCAACATTTATAGGTCATGTATATTTCATTAATAAAAACTTATTGTGTGGTACAACCATTTCATTACTGACTGGAATTATCTTGACTGGAATTGAATCGAGTTTTATAAGCATGATTATCAGAAGTATTATTTATTCTTTTATATTGTGGATAATCATTTTTTTGTATTATAGTTATATCAGCAAAAGGTTTCGGAAATTTTTTTGTGAATTTTTTGTTTTTATTATTCAAACATAGACTTTTATTATTATGAGGTCCGTGCAGCATATGTTTAATAATTAATTTCTTAAGTTTGTCATTATTTGAAATTATTTCAGCAGATGTATATTTATCAATATTTTCAGATGTGATTTATTTTGTTATCAGAATTAATGTTATTAAAATGTGTGCATGTGGTAAACCTTGTTTTTGAAACTCAACTGTATATACATAAGCTAATACTTTACCAAAAATATTTTTCATGTATTATATCATTCAATATTGATTGTAATTTTGTGTGAAATAATCTAACGGTGATGTGAGGTATATCATTTGGAGTTGTATTTTTTGGAAATCGTTTTAAAATTAATTTTAATTCTTTCCATTTCGGATTGCATGTTACAGTTATGAATAAATCTAGTCTACCACATTTTCTTATAATAGCCGTTGCATCTTGATAATGTTGTTGCATATATTTAAGACTTCCAATATATGTTAATGGTAGCTTAATAAAAAGATTCCCGATTTTTTCTTTTGTTTCAAAATTATTAGAAATATTTGAAGCACTATTAACTACTGCATCTAATAAGCCTTGATAACATTCTATCCTTAATGTTTTTTGATTACTTCTCAAATAATTCAAGCGATTATTTTCTATCATCACGTAAGAATGTATAAAAAATTGTTGAGTTAATCTTCCCGCATACAATAAAGGACTAAAATTTGTTTGATTCAGTCGATATGTAAGTCTGTATGAATAATATTGCAAAAGAGTGTGCTTTTTTTCTCCTTTGGCTGATAATTTTGAAAACAATTAGTACTCCATCCTAAATGACCTAGTGGAAACAGTAATGGGAAAACCATCGGATCAACAAATTGCGATAATTTATTTAAATATGTATTTTGTGAATGATTTTCTGGTAATTCTTTAGGATATACGCAAAGATCGAAATTTTCTGGTAAACCTGAGTCTGAAACTATAATAGCACCAATTCAGGGGTTAGTGGTTTGTTATAAAAATGTTTTTGTTGTCCGTCTTTTCGTGAAAAAATCATTTTATAATTTGGAAGATTTCGAATGTTAGCTACTTGATGTAAGTGTTTATAATATTTAGCTGTTTTTTTTTTTAAATTCTAGTCAAAGTCTCAATATGTGATTGGATTAAATTGTTATTATTATACGCATTTCATCTCTTCAACAGCCGTTTGATCATTATATATATATATATATATATATATATATATATATAATTGACTTAACTAATCATAAAAATAAATTTTGAAAACAAAAATCTAAAATAGGGGGTTGGCAAGCGGAGCGAGCAGGGGGGGGGCGAAGCCCCACTAGTGTGTATATATATATATATATATATATAAAGGTGTTTCTCTGTCAAATCAAAGATGAAACAATTTGTTCAGTTCAAACTCTATTTATATGTTCTATAGGATACCCCTGACTCCCAAAAACATTTTCAGCATGATTGCTACACTTGGCTTCGAGTTATAGCTGGTCAAAATTGGTGTTTTAAGCAATTTTTGCATTTTTGCCTATTTTCAATGGTTTGTAGCTCATAAGGGATGCATTTTAAAAAAAACTAATCTGATACTTTTTTTTGTTAAATTTTCTAAATTTTTTATTAAAAATCTTTTTAAAGTCATATATATAGATACACACACACACACACACACACACACACATATATGTGTATATAATTAAATGCTCTCTCTCTCTCTCTCTCTCTCTCTCTCTCTCTCTCTCTCCGTCCCCCCCAATCTTTCTTTCTTACATATATGTATATATATGTATATATATGTAAACTTGTGGGTTACCAAGCTTGGCTTTGACACTTGTTGACATGTGAGTGAGAGCCAGTATGTAATAAGACTCCGAGCCGTTAGGATCGTTATAAGTGAGGTTATTGAAACTGATGTACTTAAAGGTTTGCTATCGGCAATTGTATAGATTCAGGTTAGTCTTAAGTTCACTGTAATATTTTTAGCCTTTACTAATTTGTACATATTGTTAATATTACAGTTGTTTATACTACATCATACAGGTGTTGATTTCTAACCTAAAACTCCACTCCATTGAATTTCCTTGAGCAGTGGCTTACATATATATATACATATGTAATTTATTCGAAATAATGTTATCCATCAAACAAAAAAATACTTAAATATGAAGCAAAAACAATTCTGATATCTATACATAATGTTGAAGGAAGCTAAGAGCCAAAGAATTGCCAGCGGTTTTTTAAAATTTGATTCTTTCTTCGTTCAGTTTTTGGATTTTTATGTCATTAGTAGGTATTTCTCTAGTTTCCAGTGTTTTTAATGCTTTCGCTTTTTGAGGTCTCGTAATTACATTTATTTGGATGTATGCTACCGGGTCTCTCGATTTTTCTCATTCGTATTAATTTTACTCGGTTTGTAAACAATTTCGTAATCATAATCTAGTAATTGTTATCTTCATTTTTGAACTCTACTAATTTTAACTGTCGATTTAAATGACAATAGCGGTTTATGATCGGAAATTATCTTGAATTTATTGCCATAAATATAATTCCGAAATGTTTTTGCTGCAAAAATGATTACAAGTGCTCTGCGTTCCTAAGTATGATAATTTTTTTTAGCTGCTTTCAATACTCTTGACGCAAATGCAATTAGTCTGTCTTTGCTAATCTCTTCTTGCGATAATACGCAGCCAAGTGCATAATTAGATGTATCTGTATTTATACATATCGGGAAATTGTAATATTGTGGATAAACATAAAGCTTCTTATAGTCTCTCGGATGCTTGTTGTTGCTCTTTATTCCAAACAAATTTTGTTTGCTTTTGTAATAACTGTATAATTGATTTAGCTGTCTCCGAAAAATTATCTATAAACCGTCTGTAATAGCCTGTCAATCCCAGAAATTCTCTAATATATTTAACGTTGCGTGGAATTGAAAATTTTGTTATGGCTTCAATTTTCTTTGGATCTGTTTTCACTCCTTGTTCGCTAATAATATGACCTAAAAATTCCACGTCTTTCTGGAAAAATTTACATTTACTCGTTTCCAATTTGAGTTCGGCTTCTCTTAATTTTTGTGCTACTAGATTAAATCTTTCGTTATGATGTTCTACTGTATTTGACACTATAATTATGTCATCTATATAAACATAGCAAAATTCTTTCTCTAGCAGTTCTTCTAGTACTTTTGTTAATAATCTTTGAAATACTCTAGGTGAGTTGATCAATGCAAACAGTGGTACTTTAAATTCAAATCTTCAAATCTAGTGGATGTATGCTAACCGCTGTTTTATGTATGTCTGACTCTTTCATTCTTATTTAATAAAAGCCTGATACCATATCGATTGTTGTAAAATATTTGCTTTTGCCATAGAATCGAATATCTCTGTTATATTCGGCAATAAATATCTGTGGCTTCCCGGCAAATCGACTTAAGTCACATTTTTTGAAAATTTGGGTTAAGTGGTATTTCCTATATTTAAACACTCCGCGTTTACGTGAAAGTATTTAATTTTTTCTAAAACCAGTCCTTGTATTGTAAATAATGCAGTGCATAACAACGTAAGTCCATTTTATTGCACGTATATTCATTTTAACAATCAAATTTTACCAGGACTCAATTCCTCTCTTAAAAAAGTCATGATCGGATGTTGTGAAGCCTATAAATGAAGTTAGCGCTGAACGTGATTGGTCTACAATGTGTATCCGGTTTAGATGGCGCCAACATTTAAAGTTCAATATTTGAATTTGAATGGTAACGAGTTTAATAAAAAACGATCGTATTTTATTAATTTAAATTCTGAGATTAGGTTTGTAACAATTAATTATTTATCTATAAAATAAATAACGAATATCTAACCTCAAAAATTGAAAAGCACATAACCTACATTACATTGGGTGATATATGATTGGTGAGACAAGATACATATATACAAACGTATTATAATTATTATAGAGTAAGGAAAATGTTAACGTTTGGATTCTATTTAGAATATAAAGAAAGAAGTGCGTAACGATATTACCCGCGCGAAGCGCGGTCGATTTTCCTAGTATGCATAAAAATGAGGGTATAATGTGTTACCGACAAAACGACTTAAGTCCATTTTTATGTATAAAATATTCCAGGATAAGAAAAATTTAGAAACTAGTATATAACTTGAAAAGAAGCTATGCCAATCATTATTATAATTTTTTGATGTTAAATTTAATACCGAAATGTCCCAGCACGAAGACGTTTAAGCTAGAGCATGGAAATTGTGTTCCTAAAAAGACAAGCACCTATTTGTTGTACCCAATGTAATGATTTGAAAGATAGTTCATAGTACATTAAGTAAACACAGTATCGCGCTGTAATTCGTATGCTACGATCTTACGTATCATATGACGAGGAACGATGTTAACTCGTCATAATCTCCCCATCATAAACATAACTAATATTAGAATATGTTCTAACACCTTACAGCTATGTTACAGGCAAGCGGAGAGAGAACGGAGCGGGAGAAAGCACGGTAGGTGAGAGAGAGAGAGAGAGAGAGAGAGAGAGAGAGAGAGAGAGAGAGAGAGCTCGCGCGCGTACCGCGTCTCGCGGTAAGATTCGCTTCGGCTCGCAACGTGTGAGCATCGTGTGCGGGAGACTTCCTGATACCGGCGCGACGAATTGTCGGTGAGGAGAGTGCGTGCGATCGATTCAGACGGCCACGAGAACCCTCTGCAGGGCCGATCGTGACTCCGCTGTGCGTGCAGCTTCTGGTGCGACTACGCTCGTCCCGGCTTCCGTTCAGCGCCGACATCTCGCCCCGAAGGAGACGTCCTGGGCTCGAGTCGACTACCAACTTCTGTAAGTCAGCTCTCTATCCATCTCTCTCTCGCCAGCTTCCTCCCGGTCTCTATTCGTCCTCTCGCCTGCGTTTCGCACACCCGTGTGTGTGCGCGTGTAACCCTTTATTTATCGAACAATATATTTTCACTTCTTAAACGCTAATTCTCGTGTTGTGACTTAGAATCAGAGCCCGATTCCTTATAAGATCCCCGCCGCCTCCGCGGGCACGCGTATCGCTTCTCGATACACGTGCATAAAACTGCAGCTAGCCAACACACGATCTTGGCCGATCCACCTACGATCTCGAAAACATCCGAGGAAACGAGACCCTGTCTCGATTATAGCGCGGTTGTCTCTCCGCTCCGGTAGCTGCATTGCACGCAGCTAACGTCTGCGCGGCTATTGACACCGAGCAGAGCAGCCCCGTTACAATCAATTTAATCATTAAAATCACAATTTTTCGAAAACACGAAAATGTGACTTAAATCGCTTTGCCGGGAAGCCACAGATATGGATCTGGTATTGTTTTAGCATTTAGCTTTCGATAAGCAATTACTAATCTCCATTTCTTTTTCCCGTCTTTTGTTAAACCCTTTTTTTGGTACAACCCATGCTGGAGCGTTAATTGAATGCACTCGTTGATGATCCAACCAATTAATTTATTATTAATTTCTTTGTTTCACTGATTGCTATTTGTTTCAACGTATATGGTAGTGAGAATTGTTTTACGTAAACTGGAGTTTCATTTACTAGGTTTATCTCATGCTTTTCAACGTTACATATTCCTAATTTATTTCTGTTAGCCAGCATATATCTTCGTTACATAATATCAAATCTTCAATAAATTTTTTTTTCTAGGTAAATGGTTTAAATTTATTGTATTTGATAGTAAATTTTTCTTCTCTTTTTTATTTAATTTTTCCACTTCTTGAAGAGGCCTTCTGTCCTGTGACGTTAAATATATAGAGCCACTATGTAAAATTTCTTCCTCTTTTGGCAGTGGCAATCCTAAAATTCCCATGAATGTATCTGGCATATCTTCGATATCAAACGTAAAAAAAATTATTTCGTTTGTATGACGTAGATATTTTTCATCTCCTTCGAAATCTACATTATCCTTGACTGTTTTTACGAACGCCAGGAAATTCCGTTATGTATGTTGTCTTGAATTTTTTCTAATATATCTAGTACTTTTTCTAAATCTTGTTGTACTGTAACGTTTTCTCCTATAGCTTCTTGAGTATTTGCCTGTCCTTCATTTTCTTCAGCTATAATGCTTGTATTTATTTGAGTTATATGCTGTGTAGATTTTAATTCGATTTTCTTTATTCATTTCTAAATATCCTTAATCTAGTCTTAATTTTTGTTGCAATAAAACCTTTATTCCGATGATTCCATCGTACATAATGGCAAATGTTTTCGGAGCTACGTGAAACTCAAAATATACATATTCCATTTATTGGTAATTTTATTGATTCCAGAGTACGTATAGCGTTCTCTGTTATTTCTGATATTAATATTTGTTCATCATTATTTATTTGATTTAATAATATGTTTTGGTGTTTAATAATGTTTGATTCTGCATCTTCCAATAATTTATTTATTTTCCTTGAGTGTTGGTCTTTTACTTCTATATATTGTAGTAAATTTTCAAGTATCAAAACATATGTTTGTACTATACTGTCAACTTTATTGTTATTCTTTTTGTCTATGTTGTCCTTGTCTTGCGTATAATTAGTAATTTGATTGTTGGTTATTTGTAGTAGGAACGCTTTGATTTTGTTTTCCCTTCCTAGGCGTTTTCTCCAGGAAGAGTGTTGTAGTTTTCTTGTAGTTTTCTTCTCTGTTTTTGTTGCTGTAGCATTTCTCTGCCGTATGATTATTTGTATATTGTTGTGACCGAGCTCGAATGTTGCGCGATTCGAATATCAGGAATCGCGCATAGCAACCCCTAGCAATGAGATCAATGACTTGTTTATGTTTAGTCTGATCGTGACAGCTGATGAGTTAAGACGTGTTCCGTATTAATAAAGAGTCCGAGTTTCAGTTGTGCTTTTTTAAATACGTCTTCTCATTCACTTTACCCAAACCCG
This sequence comes from Pteromalus puparum, assembly GCA_012977825.3. NCBI lineage: Eukaryota > Metazoa > Arthropoda > Insecta > Hymenoptera > Pteromalidae > Pteromalus > Pteromalus puparum. The sequence continues at coordinate 38,768,518 of CM053168.1, forward strand.
ATCATAACATTTTCGGGGTTCATCCGGGATAATATTTTTTGGAAAGTGATCAGTGAAGGTTTATGCATTTACGTTCCGAAAAGTTACCAATGGTTACAAGAACACCAACCAATGATCGACCAGTTCCATCACCTCAACCGTCACTCACTGCAGCGAATATGGAGATAGTAGGATTGAAGAGACGGGTAGAGGAAATTACTCAAGAACTCGAAGAAGAGCGCAGATTCAGGAATCAATGCAACGAGGATGCATTGGATTTGCAAAGGTAACTCCACGTTCGTGAAACAAAACTGTTGGATGCTCGTCGTCTCATTGAGGAACTCGAAGAAAAGATTCACCGATTGGAAGATCAATCGGTTCGGAGAGAACTGTCCGTTGACCGAGAACAGAGGACTGCTTTGAACGAGGAGATAGCGAGACTACAAACTCTGAATAACAGATTGATGGCAGAACTGCGAGAACTACAACAACAAATCATTCAGCTAAGTCGTTTACAAAATAGAAACACACATTCACACACAACAGGAACAGAGAGCACTAGAATCAATAACATTGGGTTATTTCCGAATCAAAATATGTTAGGGTTTGGAAACTCTGTTATTGATCCATTGATTACTGGAACACGTGGTGTAGGCTCCAATGTAGGCAATTCTGTTTTACCTAACATTGAAACTATCCACTCGGGAGTAGATTTTGTTTTAAAATTGAAAGTTGGTTATTACGATGGTTCATCGCCTCTTCGTGAATTCTTAGTTCAATTTCAAGTCATCGCTAGAGCAAATAATTGGACATCTGAATCTAAAACGGCAGCTCTCATTTCTTGTCTGAAAGGAAGGGCAAGATCAATTCTTGTTGAATCTAATTCTACTTCTACGAATTTCGATAGTTTGGTATCACGTCTTGAACTTCGTTTCGGTGATAAACATTTGGCACCCACTTATCACACACAATTACAGAATAGGCGTCAACGTTTTGATCAAGATCTCCCAACATTGGCTGCTGATCTTCAGAGACTTACTACTTTGGTTTATCCAGAATGTCCATTTAAAGTTCACGATAAAATTGCTTGTACCCAATTTCTTTCTGCTATTTTTTATTTGTCGACCAACGTTGTCCTTCGCATGGAAAGGATAACTTCTCTCAAAGTTGCCCTTGCTCGTGCCATGGAAATAAAAGTTATTCGTGATTTAGAAGAGATAGTTTATTCTATTTAGAAGAGATGCTCCAAGGAGTAAGAATGTCACATACAGGACCGGAATAAACTCTTTGAATTCTCAGTCTAAAGGTCCTCAATCTTTTGACAAACAGAGATCTCACGATTTCTATAAGAATGTTGAATGCTGGTTGTGTAGTCAGAAAGGTCATATTGTTCGCATTGTCCAACTTGAATGAGTGTCCAGAGAAACTAGGTTATGTTGAACTTTCTGGAGCGAGTTTAACAGAATTTAACAAGACTCCAACACACACACACACCCTTGTCTGATTGATTATCATGTTGGAAGAATTAATAGGAACTCAAATAGATTTTATTTTGATCATTTCATTAATGACAAAACTTGTATTTTTAAAGTAGATTCTGGTTCTGATGTGACTATTATAAACTCAAAATTTGTAGAGTCTAAAGATATAAAAATTCCTATTAAACTCTTAAGTATCCAACTGGAGAAAGGGTACCGGTTGAATTTTTGATTTCAGCATCAATAAAATTGAGTAATCATTCAGCTAATTTGGATGTTTTTGTTGGGAACATTATTGATGATTGTATACTTGGTAGTGATTTTCTTGATACAACTGGTATTACAGATTCAATTAGTAAAATTATTTTAAATACTCCAAGTTCAATCAACGATAAACGGATTTCGAGAATAGTTGATTCTAGTAGGGTTGTACCAGAGGCATTACAAGAAATTTTTGTCAAGAACTCAGTAAACTTGGATCAAGATCAAAAAGAGAAGTTCACGGATCTTCTACACGAATTTAAAGAAATTTTTCAAGATGATAACGTTACCGGAAAATGTAATTTGGTTGAACACAAGATTCAATTACTCCATAATCAACCGATTAAACAACCTATTTGGAGACCCTCTATTCATCAAGTTAAAGAATTGGATATTCTGTATTCTGTATTGCTGAAATGTATTCTCAAGGAGTTATTGAACAATCAGACAGCTCATACTGTTCACCTATAGTTCCCAAGAAGAAGGATGGAAAAATTTGTTTTTGTATTAATTTCCAAAAAATTAATGCAATTACAATTAAGGATTCATACCCTTTACCAAGAGTTGATGATACTCTTGATAAACTTGCAGGTTATTCCAGAGATTAGTAGAGAGATTGCCGATGAGCATAGGGCAAAGCGTGCCAGGCAACATGCAGTCGTAAACTACCGCCGCCTCGCGGTTCTTCGCCCGAACTATACGCATCTAGCGGTAGCGGCGGAGAGGGGGTAGTACGCATGTCCCGGCGGAGCGAGCGGCGGAGCTTTCATGGTGCCGGCGGTCTTGTATGCGTTAAAGCAAACGCACAACAAGAAATTTAATAAAAACATTTATTTAATAACCCTATTATCACGAACAACCCCAAACTCTATTATAACAAACCCTAAACCCCCAAGTGGGGCCGATGATCATATGCAAGTTTTTGTTTTTCTACTAGCATGTTGACGATGGCTGTGCTGGTTAAGGCGCGCGCGCCCGAAGGTGTGCGTACCATTTTGCCAGGGTTCAAATCCACTACAATTTTTTTTTTTTTAGTCTTAGTTTTGATATAATTTTTCTTATTATTGAATAAAAATGAAAAAAATTACACCAATTAAGTGCACTATAATATATCATTTTGTTCCAATTTTTATGCAAACAAAAACCCAAAGTCTAATTTATATTTGGCTAATTTTTAAATGTTTGTTTATAAATTATTAAGATTATTAAAAGTTTACGATTTATTTTTCGTTAGGCTTGAAACTTAGCTGCACGTTTGACATTATAAATTGATTTTTATATTGTTTTGCTATAATACATGTAATTGTTAAGATAATAAATAAATTTGCAGGATAAGTATCATTTATCTTCTTTATGAAATTATTACTGTTATATGCCGAGTACAATTATAGTGGGAAAAAATTTATTCTCAACAGCGTTGTGCTGAACAGTTTTCAATAATTCAATAATTCGGAAATAATATTCGCCGAAAAGCGAATTCGCGGAATAGGGTCGACTGGCATCCCTTACGAAAATAATGTGCAGAGATCTGTGCAGAGGACATGAAGATGCAGAGTGCGAACAACAGTCTGAATCCCTTACGAAAATAATGTGCATAGATCTCTGCACATTATTTTCGTAAGGGATTCAAACTGTTGTTTGGCTTTATATTCTGCAATAAGAATTTTTGCTTGTTCGCACTCTGCTTCTTCATGTCCTACTGTTTCACAAATTGTGCAAATTCTATATAGAGACCTCCTTTCGCCTACTTTACAATATTTTATTGTATGAACTTTTTTATTGCATTTTTTGTATAATTCTGTACTGTATGCCCCATAATGTCGTAATATCCCACATGTATCTATATTATTGATCATTCTATTTGAGCATATATTTGGGTTATGTCCTATTTCTTTACATTTTCAGCATACTTCATAATCTCTTATATAAGGACATTGTCTTACATCGTGCCGCATTTCTTGGCAGTATTGGCAATGATTTCTTTTTTTTTTGTTGAATCGACATGCGCTGATCGAATGTCCTGGTTGGCTGCAGAATTTGCAGATCAACTTTATCTTATTCTTGACATTCATACAATTATCCGGAAAATGATCTACTATATTACAGTATACGCGTGCTGCTGCACAACAAAAAAAGAGCTTCGTGCTAGAAGTCTCCATATATTGGCTCATTCGCTTGGAACACGAAAAAGCTTGATTGAAACCTTGAGGTTTTTTGTATGTTTATTGCGCTGGTATTTTTTAAATTTTCTTGCTGTTGATTTTAGGGCATTCTTGTGTATTTCAATTAACCAAAATATTAACTTTTTGATCCTTCTTCTTCATTTTTTATTTTTTTTTATTTCTTCAGATTTTGTTTCAATTTTACTTCTAGTTGTAAGCGGTATTTTCTGTGTAGCTCCTGTATTTTTATTTATTAATTCCTTGGCTTGTTTGTCCACTTCTTTCGGTGTTCTTTGCCCTTTTATAGGTAACCGTGCTAGTTTTGTGCTTCTGTTGAACGCGTGATCTTTAACTGATTCTGTTAGTAAATTTTTAAAGCTGGGTTTTGTTAAACTTATTGTCTAGTAATTCTTGCGTTCTCTGGCGTTTTATTATGTAAGTTTGTTTTATCACTCATTTAAAACTTTCATTATTAGGTTGAAAATATAATTTAATTATTTGATTACAACCCATCTAGTCTTCTATATTTTTGTCGGTGACTCACTTATTTTCCGCGGTCGTTTACGCTTTGCTCGACTTCTGCGTCTTTGCTGATGTCTGCAGATTCCGTAGGTCACTCACCGCGCCGCGAGTAGCTATTAAAACATGATGCACGCTGCGTTTTATCGTGATATATGTTTTACAGCTTGTTCTTTTAATCTTATCCGCACTTTATACTATAACGAGTTGCCTTGTGTGCACTCGTTACGTCCCTCTCTCCCCTATATTATATGATCATACTATAATAAACATCATATCTGTAAATATTCTTGTGTATAACATTCCTTTCAGCAGCCGGTAAGTGAGAGGAGCAGACAGCCATAACACACACACACAGAGAGCCGCGCGTTGTGTGTATGTGCGTGTGGCGCCGTCTGTGAGAGCGAGAGAGAGAGAGAGAGGGAGAGAGATTGCACTGTTCACGAGGTCGCGTCTCGCGCCGCGACACTTAGGAGTTTACCGCCATACAGTACAGTCGTGCCGATACTGTCTCTTCGTCTCCGCGGCTACGCTTACTTCTAAGCTAGATAGATCCGTGCGTGCGTGCGTTCGACTTCGAGAGGACTGCTACAGCGTCCTTGACCAGGAACTTCGTGTGTCGCTGGAATCAACCTGCTGCTATTCAGCATCGCATGTCCATTGGTTTGCCGCTCGACTTCTAGCTGCACCCCGGCCACACACGAGGCTTTGAGGCGTCCGTCCTGCTGTCCAGCGTCGGGCCCTGGTCATCCGTCCTGCGCTGCTCCGGTCCAAGCCACGAGGCATTTGTCGAGCTCCATGAAGCACATCTGTAAGTACCTGCCCGATCGCAATACTCTCTCTCTCGGCATTATTCGCTCTGCTCCGTCTCTCTTACTCCGCGCTGCATTTGTACTGATTTTTGAGTCTTTACATAAAGAGAAACTTTGCTATTACTCGGCTTGTGTCACTTTGTTCCTGACTCTGTCCATTCCCATGCGATTCACTCTTAATTTATCTCGCGAACTAGCTACGTAGCTAAATCACTCACGACGCCTCCGCGGGCTCACGTGCACGAGGACGTGCACGTACAGCAAACTGCATACAGCAAACTTCGTACAGCCTTCAAGAAGCCTGCAACTAGCTGCTACATACTTTTCCTCTCGCTTGTTCATCGATCAGTGGATGCGCCACTGATCGTTTATATACGGAGGCGGACCCCGTCATTCATTAATATCCCGGTCTAAAACACCGTTATAATACTTAACTGTTCAGACATGCAAATAGGTATAAAAAGCCTGTACAAATCGTAGATAAATATATTTCCGTAACTTGTAACTACTTTACAATTTTGTATGCTTAAATTAACTTTTGGATGTTTTTAGAAAGCTGTTACACGGTTTTTTAATTGAATTTAAAAATATACTAGGAAAATCGACCGCGCTTCGCGCGGATAATATCGTTACGCAATTCTTTCTTTACATTCTAAACAGAATCCAAATGTTAACATTTTCCTCACTATAATATAATACATTTGTATATATGTATCTTGTCTCACCAATCATATGTCACCCAATATAATGTAGGTTATGTGCTTTTTAATTTTTGAAGTCAGATATTCGTTATTTATTTTATAGATAAATAATTAATTGTTACAAACCTAATCTCAAAATTTAAACTAATAAAACACGATCATTTATTATTAAACTCGTTATCATTCCAATTCAAATATTGAATTTTAAATGTTGGCGCCATCTAAACCGGATACACATCTGTCGACCAATCACGTTCAACTTCATTTATAGGCTTCACAACATCCGATCATGACTTTTTTAAGAGAGGATGTTGTTTTGAAAGTTTCATAAAATTATTATTGTAATATTCCATTCAATTATTATATTTTTCGTCTAATTTGTTAAAATCTCCATGTTTTTGTTACTTTTATTTTTATTGATTTCAATTTGCGCGAAATTTAATAAATCGTCGAATTTTTGTCCTATTACGCGTTGGAATTCCAAAATTTCCGTCTCGTTATTTTTCTACACTACTCTTTTTGTTTCTGGAATTGCATAAAAATTATAAATTTGTAGGTTTACACTTTTGATTTGTTCTATCAATATTATTTTTTCATTTAGCAGTTTTTGAAGAAATATCTTTCGCACCTCTCTTCTTTTTAGCTTGTGTTGGCTTTTTTTGACACTTCTCACTATTAATTTGATTTAATGCGTGTTCAATGGGTTGAGTGACCGCTGTGTCAGCAGATCCAAGGAATAAATCGCTTTTTAGCAGACCGTAGGGCTGAATAAAATGACCGCTTTATGATGCTGACCTAAGCGAGCTTGTTATTAAACGTCTTTCTCTTCGCTGAGTTTTTTTTTCAAAATTTCATTTACTTTTGTAATAACTTTAATTTTTTTTTATTTGATTTTGAAACTTGTTGTCGATTTTTAATTTTTAATTGATTCAACAAATTTATTATCGCGCGTTTTTCCTAATTTTTGCTAAATTTTTATCAAGTATCAAAACCAATTGTTACGTACTGACTACTTTTAATAGAATAGACAAGGAACGTAATGGTAAGTGCAGTGACAAAGCTGTAAAAAGGGTTAATACGCGCCTAACACTCTCACTGTTTATAAATTAATGAAATTACTCACTTTTCAATGTACTTTGATGCTTAGCCAATAGAATGCATCTTTATGATCGTACCATATGAATGGGATTTCTCCGTAAATGAATACAACCACAAAAGATTTCTTTTACGGTAAACCGATCGTTTATTCAAATAATTCGTGCTATTGAATCTACCCAAATATAATTCTCGTTTAAATGTTAAATAATGTTCTTAATTAATTTAAACAGAATTAGGATTTGAAGTTAATAAAATGTTTGTATTGAGCCTTTGTTAGAAATATGTAATCGCGGCAAAGCGGCTTAGGTTAATTGTCACCGATTGTCAGACCGGCGCTATACAGAGTTCACGACTGACGCGGAAAAACTGTCGATGGAAGCCGTGCAAGGCATATTTAAAACTTCGCATCTTTCCAAATTTTGGTCATATTTTTCGTAAGGTGAATCGCAGTCGTATGACAAAATTGATTATCTTGCATTTTGAAAACTCGACTTATAAGTGACACTGACTCACTGCAATGAACGCTCAAGAAAAATGAGATTTAGCATGTTTAATTTAGGCCATGTCTCTATTCAAATCGTACTAAAAATGAGTATACCTAATATTAGTATTAAAATTATATAACAATTATAATTTAGGTTTGTAATTATTTATAAGAATTGGATTTTTCAGGGTTTAAAAGTGGCTTGTCCCCTCAAAGCTAGCTGCTACAGTATAGTGCAGACAGGCCTTGCGCTACTATACGATAGCCGAGCAACAGGCAGCGCAGGGAGAGGGAGAGAGAGAGAGAGAGAGAGAGAGAGAGAGAGAGAACGAGCGAGCGATGAACGTTGCTATGCCAACTGCTTTCTATATGTGACGTAACTCGAAAACTGCGCAGAGGTAGCGTCGCTTAGTTCTCTCTATCTCGGCGTTCATGCGCCCGTGTCAGACTATATCGACGGCTGAGTGGAATAACAACGTATCTTGGCGGCTGCTTCAAGTTCGTCATATTCCGGTGGCGGCTTCCAGAACATCATATCTCAGAATTTGCTTTAAGAACCATTTTTACTTTTGTGGTTCTTGCTAAATAAATGCAAAAATCTGGAAAATCTGCGTAATCTAGAAACAATAGAGTCAACTATTAACAAAATATGGAATCGACTATTTAGCAAGAATTTCAAAAGTAAAAGTGGTTCTCGAAGCCGCTGTCAAGATACGACGTTATTGAAACCGTCGTCAAGATACGACGTTCTCGAAGCCGCCGCACAGTGGGAAAAAATGGAAACAATTCGAGCCCCGCGGCAATTTAAATGGTACCGCCATAAAAATTCAATAGACCACCCTTTTAATAACGTATATTTTATGAAATCAGTGCTACAATTTCGAAATTTTTCGAAGCTTCAATTTTGACCAAAGCACCGGCCATAAATCTGCGAAAACCCAGAAATCCAATTATTCATAAATCCAATAAAACCAACCAGATATTCACCTAATAACTAGGTTTATAGGCTTTTATAAATGATGTTTATAGGTCTTATATTATTATGTTATTAGGTAAATATCTGGTTGGTTTTATTGGATTTATGGATAATTGGGTTTTGCAGATTTATGGCCCGTGCTTCGGCCAAATTGAAGCCTCAAAAATTTTAGCACTGATTCCATAAAATATATGTTATTTAAAGGGTGGTCTATCGAATTTTTATAGCGGTGCCATTTAAATTGCCGCGGGACTCGAATTGTTTCCATTTTTTCCCACTGTGTGCCGCCGGGATACGACGTTCTCGAAGCCGCTGCCAGGATACGACGTTCTCGAAGCCGCCGTTGGGATACGAAAAACGTCAGAAACAGCAGTGCATCTATGCTTACAAAATCTCAATTTTATATAGTTCGCTATAGAAAGAACGTAAGGTTTGTTCGCATACCAAAAGTGTTAACTTTTTGATCCTCATTCAAATATACAAAGATTTAGTTTTTTACCTACTAATTTATGACCTTATTCCTGAACCGCCTGTAATTGTTATCATTTATTACCATATACAAATGAAAACATATTCCTTGTTTATTACAGGCATATCCTACAGATGAAAAGTTAATACTAAAAATCCAAGGTATTGTACTACGTCATTTATATCTCTTACTTGGATATAACTATATGGACAAACATTTCTACATGGCTCCACAAAAACTAAGGTAAGCGGAATGGAATACTACATAGATAAATTCACAAACACACACACACACACACACACACACACACACACACACACACACACAAAAGTGTCCAAGTCCACACACACGTATATACCTACCTAGTGTGTATATATGGGTGGTTCTCTGACAAATCGTGCGCGACAAAAAAAAAATGTTTGCCCAAACTTGAGGAATATGTTCTAGAGGTCACTACGATGTCAGCTGTAAATTTTTAGATCGATTCGATGAATTCTTTTATAGTTATAAGGGTTCAAATTTGGTTATTTAGACATTTTTTGCATTTTTTGCCTATTTTCAATGATTTCTAGCTCTTAAACAACGCATCTTTTACTAAAAACACACTAAATGTTTTTGTTTGTAAAATTTTCTCAACTTTTTAATAAAAATTCCCTTATAGCCCTATATATGTATATGCTATAACTGGTCTGCAATTTAAACGTTAAAATGTGAAAATTAATGATTCGATCTGGACTCTGACTACTTTTGTACGGTGAAAAGATACCTTTTCATAGTGACTATAGCCAGAATGGCAGAGGACTTTGTTTTTTGTTTTCACGGGACACATAGTAGTGAAAAACTCTTAGAAATTATTTAAATGACCAATAATAGCTGTGACAAAAGTAGTCGGAGTCCGGATCGAATCTTAGATTTTCACATTTTAAGGTTTAAATTGCAGACCAGTCAGTTATAGCATATATATAGGGCTATAAGGAAATTTTTATTAAAAAGTTGAGAAAATTTTACAAAAAAAAAAAAAAAAACATTCAGTGTGTTTTTAGTAAAAGATGCGTTGTTTAAGAGCTATAAATCATTGAAAATAGGCAAAAAATGCAAAAAATGCCTAAATAACCAACTTTGAACCCTTATATCCCGAAGAGAATTCATCGAATCGATCTAAAAATTTACAGCTGACATCATAGTGACCTCTAGAACATATCCCCCAAGTTTGGGCAAACATTTTTTTTTGTCGCGTACGATTTGTCTGAGAACTACCCATATATATATACACATATATTTGTTTTGAGTCGAAGTGAGATTCAGCCCCACCCCTCTCTCCCCCCTTTCCTTAGTCACCTCTCAAAATTACGTTTAAATATTTCGAAAATCCCATCCACCCTTCAGTCCCACTCTTGTCTAAAAACATGATCAATGGAAATATAATTAAAATCAAAAGTTTTTTATAAATCTATAATTTTTATGTCCTTATTTGTCTACAAGATTCAAACCTAAGCTATAGTTTTGGAAATAGTTTAGTTGATTCTAAATTAACTTTTTTATTAAGTGATGTAATAGATAGTAGACATTACGATATATTAAAATTTTGTGAAGATTCAAAATTTAATCAAGACGATAAAATTAATGATATTTGTAAAAACAAACCTTGAATAAAATTACTAAAAATGAATTAAATAATAATATCAATGTACGTTTGAATACTGTGAATATAATTGAAATGAAAGGTGGCGGAAATTGTTTATTTAGAGCTTTTCGAATATGTGTATATAATAAAGAAGAGTAACACATGAAAATAAGATTAAATATTGTGCTAAATATTCGTATGCCAAGTTAAGTTTCCACCGTAGTAGATAAGCTATAGATAAGCTTACCAGATCACACGGATTCTAGATCACCCCCTCTCCTCCAAAAGTGATCTAGAATCCGAAAGTGAGATTTCCCCTCTCCATCTCACGTGATCTAGTATGCCTATAGCATTTTCTACTTTTTCTTTTTTTTTCTCTTTTTATTCTGTTCTATTTATTTATTTAATTTTTTTTTATTACAAATGTTTGCATGACTGATAGAATAATTTTATAAGTTTGACGGTGTGAAGTGCACAGGCAGTCTTGTAGATTGGATTATGGTTTGTGCAAACTGTGACGCATTTGAAAGATGGTTTCGATGGATAGCCATACTGTTGGATGTTGTAGACGGGAAATTTGAATCGTTGAAGCCATTTCTGTTTTAATGCGTCCATGATAAAAATTTTTGTTGCATCGTGTAAAGCGTTACGAAGCAAGTTTCCAATTTGGCAGTAGTCATGTCCATCGGTTTTCCACTTCATGCCATAATAATTATGTTTAAGCCAGTTGTTTTCCCTTTGCATTTTGTCAGAGAGTTTTTTCCATGAGAAGGGATTTTTTAATATTAGAACAACAGGATCACTACTATTATCGTTGAGAGGAATGATTGCAATTTCCTTTAGAATATAATCTCCTTCGGTTTGCTTGAAACCAGTCATGTCTACTGCATACTCCATATTTTTATGCAGCCTAGACGAGTTTCTTGACATCCCCACTGATGGGATTGTACTGAACGATACGATCGTGTAAGATCGTGCAGTAGTCTGAAATGTTGGCAGGAAAATCTTTTTTAGCCTCAAACTCTAGACGTACATCGACAGAAGCGCTCTTGAGAGATTCGTTTTCTCGTGAACAGTCAATAACTATGAGCGGTTCATTCTTGATGAACATAGGCTTTGTCAGCATCGGCTGTGGATCTCTTCCATAGTATGATTTTTGAAAATTAGCATACATATCATAGAGAATCGCATACTAATTGTTATATATGTCGAGATTCATATTGTTGCATGATAATATTGTGAATTTAAGAAAAGTTTCACATTACATATCTCACAATGATCAAATCTACTGGCATTTGCAGTTCTTTCAGATTTTTTCTTTGTTTGTAGTCCGAGAATTACAAAACGAGGTTTCTCTAGTTGATTTGAAGTTTTCACTGTCCAGACGTGTTTATCTGTGCTTGGGAGAAGAGGATATTCAAATATCTCCCAAGAACGAAAACACATGGAGATTGGATTATCTTTACCAATGAAATTCAATAGCTGAATTTTTTGTTTATCAGATGCAATGACATATGGCATTAACCATTCTATCTTTGATATTTCAAGTCGCTTCTCGATATTGTAAGAATGAGCTCATGCTTCAGGTTAACTATAATTTTTTTATAGTCTTCTGCAAAGCCCATGATCAAACGCAGCGGAATCGCAACGTCAAAGTTTCCCTTTTCATCGACAAACGATTTGTCGTCCTCTTCATTGCCAAGCCAGCCTGCATTTTCTAGCATGTTATTCTGATTCGAATTAAATGTAGTCTATCTTTTCATGATAGTGCTCAAACCAACATTTTTACTTTTATCTATCTCCACAGCATTAATTTCATAACGAATTTCATCAAACAGATGACAAATGCCATTGTTCACGAATTTAGTTTTAGCTGGCGCTGTTAAACCACTTTTCAGTTTCAATTTTCCACATACATGGATAGAACTACGTGATGGTAAGAGACATAGATCTTGATAGAAATACAAATCTCATCACTATTATTAAAGCTTAATGATGAGTATGGTTGATGGGCGTGACCTCGTAATGAGCAATAGACTCATCGAATACGACACCTGATTGAATGCTTAGAATTGCTCTTCCATGTTAACGGTTTGAGTTTCTTCGGTCGACTGATGTCTCGTTGACATGGTTGCTGACTTATGTATGTTTCAGAATTGTAAACGATGCCCATTATACAGATTTGATGTGAAGTCTAATAGTAATTTCCTCTCCTCGAAAATTCACTAAATTTCCATCCTGATCTACAATTCGAATTTGTAGATGATCTATGCACTTGACACTGAGTGGTAGATATATCACATGAGACGGAACTTCTAAGATTTTGTATCCTAGAGGCACTCTGGGAAAGAACTCATGGATTGTATGAACTTTTTTATTATTGATATAAGCACCTGCAGTAATATTGCACTCAACTCTGAGTGCATTGATTCTCAATATTTTCACAGGTAAATCAGCTGTGCTGAATGTTCTCTTTGAGAATGCGAGGAGCAAAGCCAAGGAGACGACCTATGGAATCGTGAGGTCTGAGATCTATCAGATGGCTGCAGAGAATTTTACTTCTGAGAGTATTGTTGTTAGCTTTCAAAGAAAATTCAATTCCTTTGGATTTCAAAGTTTCTT
>CM053168.1:38785618-38796202 GCA_012977825.3 Pteromalus puparum
CGTCCACACTTGTAGCATGGCTTCATGTTTATTAAATCATAAGCTCTACACCTTTGAAAACCGACAAAGATTTTGCTATCATTATCTTTTACATGTTTGTATAATTCAGGCGATACTTCAATAATTGCACTTAGTTTATTCGTTTTATCATTAACATAAGTATGTAAAACATTACATTTGGACTCTAGTTTTTTGAAATTTCTTTCATTTAGATCATGTTGTAATCCTGAAGCATCCAACTTGAGACAATTCTCTATTCCTACTATTTTTAATTTCGGTTTCAGAAGTTGTTCTTTTGAAATCTTGAAATGAGATGCAAGTTTCTTTTTCAATATTTTTTCTGCGTCATCAACGCTCTCCTCATTCATGCACGTAATGACCAGTTCATCTTTGTCTTTGCTAATACTTATATTTTTAGTTAAAATAGTTTTCTCTTTAGTTAAGTAATGCGTCACAAACTCTTTTATATCAGCTTTGTCTTCTTTATTGTTTTTTTTAACGATAATTCTTGGCACACGTTTTGGTTTAGGTTTAAGGTTTTGCGCTACTTGCGAGTACGTGTTTTTATTTTCTTTTTTAGATTCTTTTTGTTTGTTTAGAAGTTCTTTCATAAGTTCATTTTTTTCATACAGCTCCGTATTAAGTTGTTTTAATAAAGTATTTTCAATTTTCATATTTTCGGCCACAACACTTAATTCATCCATCGTTTTTTCATGAATAGAACTATCTTTTTCAATATCACTCAAAATTTCACTTCTCACTTTATTTTTCATTGTCATTTTCACTTCAGCTATTATCAATCTTGCTTCGTCACTAAGAGTGCCTCCACTCACTTTTGAGGTTAGTTTCAGCTGCTCATGTTCGTCACAGATTCCTAGATATCTGCTCACTAAACGGGCACCTTGTAATTGAATGAATTCATCTATGTGATATACACTTTCACATATGATGCAAATAACTGTAGATGCTCTTTGTGTCGGATGACATTTATAAAACTTATTCTTAGCCTTATCAGGCGGCTGCTTACCGCCCGACGACATCTTGCCTATGTTATCTTGCCTACGTATTGTTGTTAGCTTTCAAAGAAAATTCAATTCCTTTGGATTTCAAAGTTTCTTGTAAAAATTGATTGATAGCATCAATCTCATAACTGCCAGTAGGGATTGTAATAATATTTTTTTTGCTCAAATGAAGTTTATTATTTGAAAAGTCGACATTGGGAATAGAGTTGAATGTTAAAATTTCAACTAATCCCAAGACAAAATTCTTATGCTGTGGTAGTTCAATCGAAGGAAAATATTGTGCTTCTAAGACAGATGTGTTTCCTGAGAGACTCAGAGTGAAGCTATCTTCTATGACTGATCGGATGATAATGAATCAATTCGTCTGCGAGCACCTCTTTTATAGTCTCCCAGCCAGGAAGTAGAGACAAAGATGGCCACATATGAATGAGTCAAAATTTTGATATCTTTTGTAATTGTATTTCACTTCTTTCATGTTAAAATACATTATGAGATCCTTGGGAGGTTTGAGATCGCCAAAACTATCAAAATAAAGCACTTCAGAACCTTGCTTGCGATCACAAACCCAATCAATCAATGAGTGCCTCTATTTTAATAGTCATCCAAGTTAACCACTGCAGACTCATTATACCATGGACCATTGGGAGGTAGATTATTTCTCATGAAAACACCTCGAAAATCAGAGATTTTCATCATACGAGCATATTTTTTTAGATCATAGTCAATCAGTGGACGATTTGGCAAAGTTAAATCGAAGTTTTTTTTTTCTATTTACTTGATTACCACGACCGATATGAGGTGACATAAATAATCCCATCCCAGTTTTATAGGACTTAAGATGGAGTCCTTTGCCTAAAGCAATAGCTCCCATGGTCTTATTATGCCTCTTACTTTCTTCATGATTTTTCTGCGCGGCTTTAGCATCATTAACAGCTTTAGCTATTCCAGCAGCACCTCCTGCTAGAGCACCGGTCGCACTGAGTCCTGCAAATAGTGGAATGAGAAAAGGAAGAACTCCACAAATTTTCGATGGAAGTGGTAGAACTCATGGAATGATAACTTTTTTCTTTCCTCCCACACTCTTAACAGTTTGACGTGCACCCTTCATTGCAGATTGAATAACCTTGCGTGAAGATTTACTTGCGGTCATTGATTTTTTAGCTGCAGTCACTAACTTATTAAATTTCAGTCCCATTCCAGTTTTTCCTTTTAATTTCATAGCACTGTTAACAGCAAAAGCATATGCTTTTTCAGCAAGACTAGCATCCTTGGCTCTGATACGTTGTGAAGCTTTATCAGCAAGCTTCTTGTCAGCTGCTTTACGATCTCCGTTTTTATCAGAGTATGTTATGTCATGTTCTTTACATGCCTGATCAAGCGGATTGATTCCAGGATCTCCTCTTTTTATTCGCTTTTTCAATTTGGTTCCGGGACCGCAGTATTGATATCCTGGAAGATGCATTTCAGTAGGTAAGTTATTGATAACTTCATCAAGCAATCCATTGCCTTTCGGCCCTTTCTGAGATTTGTGTATGATCATCTCTCTTCGAGTATTGATTTTCAACTGACGATCAAGGTATAAAACAAGCGTTTATATTTCAAGAGCTCAATGTTGAATCTGACTGTTACGTGAACATGGATTTTACAGAGCAGAACGTCAAACTCCCCGTCGCGAACTTCAATTTTGGAAAAGAGAAGAGAAAGAAGCGACATGGTGAATTGCTGCCTGATAGTATTCGAGCAGTATTCTGCGGGCCATCAAACTGTGGAAAAACAAATAGTTTATTGGATTTAATTACACAACCGAATGGTCTTAGGTTCGAGAATTTGTACATATACTTTGTACACATCCTTGAATCAGCCAAAGTATCAATTTCTCAAGAATGTCTTGGAGCCGATTGAAGGAGTATCATATCTTCCGTTCAGTGAGCATGAAACCGTAGTATCTCCAGATGGAGCACTTCGTAATTCAATTATGATATTTGATGATGTCGCTTGTGAGAAGCGGGATAACGTCAGAGCATTTTTCTGCATGGGAAGACATAAAAGTGTAGACAGTTTCTATCTATGTCAATCATATGCTCATATAGGACAACATCTCATTAGAGATAATGTTAATTTGTTAGTGATTTATCGTCAAGACGATGTGAATCTGAAACATATCTATGAAGATCATGTGAATACCGATTTAACTTTCAGTGAATTTCGAAATTTATGTTCTGAATGTTGGAAGAATGATAAGTATGGATTCATTGTTATTGACAAAGATAGAGCGATGAATGAGAGTAGACACAGAAAAGGCTTCGACTGTCTTTCAATAAAAAAGGAATTATGAGTGTAAAACTTACAGTACAGTTGTAGACATCATCTCGACAGCATGTCAGACTTCAAGAAAGAGAAGAATATTCTCAGCGAGCTCTTGCGAGCTCGTGAGGCTATTAAAAGAAAATACACTTTATTAAAAGAGGAGAAATATGATTTTGAAAAAGTCATTGGTGATACTCTGAAACCAGTCGTCACTCCACTTGAGAAACTTGTCGAATGCAAAACTGAAAGCTTGCAACATCCCATTTTGGATACACGCAAGAGTAAAAAAATGAGAAAACGAATAAAATTTGATCCATTAAGTATGCTAAACGATCTAAATAATAATAATAATAATAATTCAAGTTTATTCGATGATGATGATGGTAATGATAATGCTGATGATGATTTTGAGTCGATGGGTGGCACAATGATCAATTCTACATTCAAATCTGCGAGTAGAAGAAAAATAATACATCTCAAGACTTCTTGTCATTGCTAGATAAAAGCCGCAAAACAATTGATAGTATATTGAAACGGTCCTAACTGCTTCCAATGAGAAACCGCGAGACCGAGAGATAAAGAAAACCCAAGTGAATCGAAATGAGGGTACATGCGCTAGAAGTCGGCCAAAGATCCGTGATCAGCGTGTAACAGGTTGCGCTGATTCGGGATTTCCCTACTCTCATCCGACTACGAAAGCAATGTAGCCGTAACGAGAGTGCTGAGAGTCATGTCTACTGATCCGTAACGGGGGGCGATATTCCCCTAGATCCAAACATAGACTGCTGCAGCTAGACAGACGTCGAAGGTGTATCAGGGTGCCTTCTTAGTGTGCCTGAGACCGAGCTCACTCTAGATAGTCACGGGGGGCATATTGCCCGCTTTCCTAGAGGTGATTCGGTGGGAGTGAGGAAGGAATGATTTGACACAATAAAGGTATTATGCATTTACTAATATTTATTTAGAACTTCTCTGCATATTGATTAACAAAAGGAGGGGACGACAAACTCGAGTATCCTTCATACGTATGCTTATGGCATATGTACATACTAAACGCTCGAGGAGTCGGAGCTCGCAGCTGAGTAGTATGATCAGCGTTGAGAGTTTCTGGAATGAGAGCCAGTCGACGAGCAGAGAAGAAGTGACTAGCTGCTGCTCGCGGAGCACCTTATATACTCGAGTTTGCCCCTCTACGCAATACATTATGCGCGCACGCGTGCGGAAAGTTGATGGTGTGTATATGATTGGTGATTCAATAATTGAATTTGATAAATATGTCAAAGTTAGAGGTGAAAGTTATCCTAAAAGTAGTGGACTAATGGAGTTGCTATTTAAAAAATATCCGGATGATCTTCTTTTGAGTTCAGCAGATCGTGAAAATTATCGCATGATTCTGGAAGCAACAAATGCTCATCGGAAAAACATAGCAAAAATGAATCTATACGAAGTTCGAGAAGTAATAAATATAAAAATGTCTTAGCACCAATGTTCCGTAGCACTCCACGTAAAATAAAAACGGCAGCATCGGAGAAGGACTCATACCTGAATATAAAATAGCTAAGAAAAATTCTTCCATTGATTTCGTCTACTGGGATGATCCGAACGAGCTTATCGAACGACTCCGATTATTGGTTGCCGAACGATCTGCTGAAAATAACAATCACATCAATGAAATTCAATCCATTATTGAAGATGAAAGTTTGAACTCCTCTCCATGTTAACAACATATATAAATTTTCAAGTCAAAAGTGAGAGGACAACCCAGGAAACATTAACAACAGCTCATATTTCCATATGTAAACGGCGGCGTTTCGTCCTTGGTGGGGACCTTCTCAAGCCTTTATTGAAAAAATATACAATAAAACATATAAATCATTTTTTATAGAGATCAACAGTTGTATCAAAAATAGTCATATACATATATATACAGATATTCATACCATAGTAATAAATTAACACTCCATTATTGAAGAATTGCGTGAAGCTGGACATATATATTGACACACATCCTTCTCATTTGGATCAGTAGCACCATGAGTCTCGATGTGTTTGGAAGAAAACTTGAGGGCTCGCAAGTGAGTCGCGGTGTTCTAGGCATTGGTTTCAATTTTACATTAGACGGTGATTTTGATTTAGAAAATAAGCGGCTTTGCAATCTAGGAGCCCCGCGTGATCCAAACGATGCAACCACCTTGCATTCACTGAAAGTTATCCTACAAAGTGAAATAAATTATATAGCTTCTGAACTTGCTGGAATTAGTGAAGTTATAGAAGAATATAAGCAGCAAGTTGAAAAACATCAAGTGGAAGTGGCTGCAAAACTGAAATATCTCTATAAAACATCTCAACGTAATTCCGCTGGTGTTGATTATATCATTGAAGAAGTGAATAGACAATTAAAAGATCGTATAGAAGAATTTCCAGAGGATTATCATCCGCTATAGACGATAAAGATGGAACGTCAAAGAGTAGCTGAAGAGCTTCATAAGCCAGCACGACGCCGCTACAAGAGAAGAAAATATGGCATACGTGGCATAGATGAGATTTGACAAGCTGATCTTGTTGAAATGATACCTTACTCCAAAGAGAACAAAGGTTTTCATTACTTACTAACTGTCATAGATATATTTTTAAAGTATGTATGGGCCGTCCCTGTCAAGTCAAAGAGTGGTAATGATGTTACTTCAGCTATGAAGTCGATATTAAAAGATGGACGAGAACCGAAGAATCTACAAACTGACCAAGGAAAAGAATTTTACAATTCAAATTTCCAAAATCTCATGAAAAAGCACAAGATAAACCTATACTCTTCACATAGTAATCTTCATGCAAGCATATGTGAAAGATTCAATAGAACATTAAAAAATGCAATGTGGATAGAATTCAGCAAACAAGGAAGCTACAAATGGTTAGATATTCTACCTGACTTAGTCAAAGCTTACAATTCAAGAAAACATCGTACAATAGGAACCAAGCCTATAAACGTTACACAGGCAAATGAGAGAGGTCAAGAGACGATTTCCCACTGAAAAGTCACCAGTGAAAAAACCGAAATTCAAAGTAGGAGATAAAGTACGAATAAGTAAGATCAAGAATATTTTTGAAAAAGGTTATACACCAAACTGATCTACTGAAATTTTCACTATAACGCGAGTTGTAAAAACAAATTCGATAACTTACCACCTCTAAGATTATTATGATAAACCACTCTCCGGCGGCTTTTATGAAACGGAAATTCACAAAACTATGTTTTCTGCAATTTATCTTGTAGAAAATGTTTTAAAGAAAAGTGGTAAACGCGTATATGTAAAATGGTTAGGATTTAGTGACGAGCATAATAGTTGGATAAATAAAAATGAAATTCTTTGATATAACTGTAATAACTATGAATATGGATAAGGAATTAGGTTGTAGTATATAAAAAAAAAGTATTATGTTTATTTGAATAAATTTATTTATGTATTATTATGTACAAGTTACTGAATAAATATATATTCTTTTGTAAAAAAAAAAACATTTTGTATACTATTTATTGAGTGCTACTATTAAACTTGAAAGAACTTCCACCCTGATATTTAAAAAATAAACAGAGATTGTTTGCAGTGCCGCAAAGTGAGTTGAATAACGCTTCATCTTTTAGAATTACTGAATAAATCTTCTCTGGCTATCAAGAAAGCTGCTATCAAGTTCGGCAACAATCTTTATACCGAATCTCTCAGAACCCTGTGCACTTTTTTTAATCGGAGGCCTTTATCTAATGCCTGTTTAAGTGCTCGATAATGAATGACATACCTTGTTTTGTCATCCAAAGTAGTGAGAAGTTTCTTCTGCTTTGAGTCCGGTGGTGCACGGTGCTCTGCACAAAAAGGGAAATCTTGATGTTCATCGTGTATCTCTTCAGGATATTCCACTTCAGCAAAGTAACCCGTTCAGAATCTGGTGCTGCATTGAAAAAATATGGATTTGTCTCATATTTAATCAATTTAAATTTTCCAACTGGTAAATGCTGTACCATTGCTCAGCCATAAAGGTTATTAATATCATAATATAAGAGTGTCTTCATTTTCTCTTTCTCATTGTATGAAGAACCCATGTACGGATTGTTGGCTTTAGCATACCGATTAGAACACTGACTTATTCCTCCCCGAATGCCTGCTTCAATAAACATCAAGGGGCACGGTAGCGCCCCCGATGGCATGTATAAGTACTAGAGTACTACGGGCTGTCGGGCGCACCGCAACCTTATATTCTTTGAAATGGGGTTTCCTAACCTCTACAACATTTTCAAACATTTATATCTTATCGAAATACGCTGTTTTATCAGGCTAATCACTGTTACTTTCAAAGATATTAAAAGAACTTTTATTTAAAAAATGTTTCATGAAAAATGAATGACCCGTTATCATTCTATAGCTGACCAAAATTTTGTGTTGTATTTTTCTTTTCATTTTTTTTTCTTCTCCCAACTTCCGTTTTTATCCTCGAAACTTCCGTGGCGCGAAAAATCAAATCGAATTAGAAATAAAAAAAAAATATATATATATAATAAAAAGACGCATTCGGCGCATAATATTGATGAAAATGAGTCCAGTTTCGCTACTTAGGGGTTTTCGGGGTCGCTGAACACGAATATCGCGGCGGCAATGTTCTCCGACGTACTTGGTGCCCGGGGTAGTCAGTACGAACGTCGTCTCCTAGAATTTTATGGGAATTTGTAACATAATTAGTCGAAACTCGTTACCCGGGGGTTTTGGGGGTCGCTGAACACGAATATCGCGGTGGCAACGGCCTCCGAGGTACCTGGTACCCAGGGTGTATAGTATGAACGTCGTCTCCTAGAGTTTTATGGGAATTTATAACATAATTAGTCGAAACTCGCTACTCGGGGGTTTTCGGGGTCGCTAAACACGAATATCACGACGGCAACGGCCTCCGAGGTACCTGGTGCCCAGGGTGGACAGTATGAACGTCGTCTCCTAGAGTTTTATGAGAATTTGTAACATAATTAGTCGAAACTCGTTACGCGGAGATTTTTGGTGTCGCTTAACACTCCTTAGGTTTTGAGGTATGTGTGGATACTAGTTGTATTGCTGTGGAGATTTTAGCGTGTATATCTATTTATTTTACAAATCTTTTTTGACGGTCGCTTTCGAACTAATAATAAATTACTCACTATTTTAACATGTTGATGATTCTCTTTTAAGTTAGTAAGGTATAATTTAATGTAATATATCTATCAAGGATAGTTTTTGTTTGTATTTTACGTGCCAAACTTAAACACCGCTGATTTTATTTAAAGGGCTACTCGATGTGGATGAAAGGGTTGGGTTTCTCAAATTACAACTCAATTATTTGTGATTAGAGATAATACAAAGATACCGTTTATTCAACTTAACAATAATTCTTTTAATTGTTCTAAGACCAAGTACAACAATGCGCTGACTCAAATATTTAATTATCAGTGATTTCCTCGATTATGCTAATAATACAAATAAAAAAAGGATTTGTTCGCTATCGCCCGAGCGAATTACAATGTTAATGCATACGCGACGCACTATATTCGCAGGAACGATGCATACCAAAAAACGCACGAAGGTTTCGAGAGAGCTTACTGCTCGGCAACTCGGCTTCCCGCACAGGCTGTCGAGAGTAAGGGAACGCTCACGACACAATGACTTGGCCTCTCCCTCTAGTTATTGTGTGTGAGAACGCGCAACACGCGAATGCGCTCACCTGACTATACCCCTCCCGGACGCCTACTTCTAGTACGGGAGAAGCAAACGAGGAGCCGTCTAGCGGCGGAGGCTCGAAACTAACCGCTCGAATGCGAGTCGCTCTACATACTATGAACAGTTTTTATTATAATTATTGATTACCCTTAAAAATTCGTGAAATCTGTAAAAGAACACCTTTCTCAAAAGGTAAAAGGTAGGCAAGTATAAACCTGATTTTTATTTATTATTAATTTTATATTCGATAATGATATAATTAATTAAAATAATTATTTATATAAGTGACAAACTATGGTCAAAAAATAAATGAAATCAAATAGTAAAATGGCATTTATGTATTTGGAATAAACTTATCAAATTGTTCTTTAATACAATTTGTAATTTCATTGTTTTCCTAACGTCATTGTTAATTTACTTGCTGTATCATAATACTTGTGTTACATACTTGATAAATCCGTCGCTTGATAATTTTATGGTGAGATAAAAAAAAAAAAATTTTTCAATGATAATTTTTCATTCTTCAATATCTGCTCTATTATTAATGATGTTGTGTTTTACTTTTGAAAGGTGCTATCTTTATTTGACAATTTTATTAATTTTTATCTAATCACACAATTTACATCAGAAACTGTCAACCGACGGGTTTATCACGTATGTTCATAGTAGTATAGAATAAAGCATGTAAATTAACAATGACGTTAGAAAAACAATGAAATTACATATTGTATTAAAGAACAATTTGATAAGTTTATTCCAAATACATAACTGCCATTTTACTATTTGATTTCATTTATTTTTTGACCATAGTTTGTCACTTATATAAATAATTATTTTAATTAATTATATCATTATCGAATATAAAATTAATAATAAATAAAAATCAGGTTTATACTTGCCTACCTTTTACCTTTTGAGAAAGGAGTTCTTTTACTGATAAGCATACATATCCGTAAGAAGTTCCAATTCTACCTTGGTCATTTTAAGAGCAGCTGAAAATGTCAGCCCAGGGGTCGTGTCAAAGTGTGCAGGACACAAATCATATGCTTTGAGAGATGTTTCTCGAAAACTTTCAAAGACATCAGCTTATTAGCTCATTACTATTAGAAGAACGTCAGTTTTTAAATATAGATCAGAGTACTCTCCCAACGTCTTTGCATTGAACTTATCTTATACTTGAGTAGCATGCTTGTAATCTTCTTCAGCAATATGAGAGTCAGTTATTGTAAAACTCATTCTTTTCTGGCAGCTTTGTCGATTCTAGCTTATCTAATCCATCCACGAAATCACATGGAAATACGCCTTTCCTTCGAAGAAGACCAATCTTCTCATCTGTAAATCCATCTAATTGAAACTCCTTCGTTGCTATTGGCACATTTTCTAGGTATGAAGCAAGTTTCTCTAAAGATGATGGGAGAAAACGCCAAGAATCAATGATCTAAAGATAATGTCGCACCCATCTACGTATTTTGTAAAAGAAATATATTTCTCTTTATGACTAGGGGTTCCTCCCCCCCCCCCCCCCC
>CM053168.1:38798198-38845638 GCA_012977825.3 Pteromalus puparum
GCGCCGCTGTTGCGTCATCTCCCACTCTCACGCTGCGCTCGCCGCTGCGCTACACATATAGATATACGCGCTCGCTGCTGCCGCGGAGTGACTTCTGCTGCCGCCGCTACTGTCTGATGGCGTTGCTGTTGTTGCTTGTAGCTGGCTGATCAGCTGTGGCCCTGAGCGTTGATGAGAACAGTGGGAGAGTACGCTTATTTGCGTGTATTTTTTCTAAAAAACAAGTCGCGAGACTTTAGTTTTTTATAATTTTAAATGTAAAACCCTGCGAAGCTGGTGTGGGGTGTTACAAAGGAGTTAAAATGATAGGGCATGTGTAAACAATACATTTTGTTCTTTCTGTGTATGTGGAGAAAACATTTTACCTACAAGAGCTCTAATACGTCTTAATTATTCAGTATTGATTTGTCGCAATAAGTCGGTTGTTGCAAAAGTTACGCTGTTTCAAATTTTACAACAACGTGCGTGCACGCACCTATTGTCGTATAGTTTGCGAGTCTACCGATAGGTAATGTAAGAGGCAGAACTGTTACCCACGTTAAAAACTAAACCTTAAAACTACTTAAAAAACATCTTAAGGGAATATTTCGAGATCAAACCAATGTGTCTCTTAATAAATTTAAATATATTATAGATCTTTCAGTGTAGACAAATCTTAGCAACTCTTTGAACGACGTCATCGATCGTGACCATTTTTCTATCATGTCGTGATCAAATCTGATCCGCAACCACTTGTGATACAGCTAGTAAAGAATCTTGTACGGTTTGATCCTAAACTCTTCGATAATTTTAGGATAATTTACGTCAGAAGTCATTACGTCTATCGGCTTGTTTAATAGATTGTAGTACGAAGTACCTTCGATCTCATGAATTGGCACAGCCCTTTCATAATAATCCAAAATCGGTTGTTCCCTTTGTATTAATGAGATCGCTTTCTTGTCGAAAGGAGTTTTATTACAACACGCAAATCCCTTGACTTCTTCTTATAAAAGATATTCAGTATAGTCCCAATCTTGCTAACCCTTGTAAAACCACTTAGAAGTAAATTCCATTTCCTTGAACATCTTGAGTTTCACGATCTTAAAAATCGTCTGCCTGTCTGCGAGAAGAAGCTGATGAAAAAATATAGATAAGGAAAGACTTTTGTGATATTTTATCGTCGGGTATTGAATTGACCGTTAATGCACATAACAGCTTCTGCTCATTAAATATCAACTTATTTGTCTTTGCTACATACACGGCTAATAGCTGTATTATAAACAACGAATATTTTGCCTACCTTCTGGTCATATTGATTTGTAATAATCCTCTTTTAAAAAAATGATGGCCTTTGTTGTGAAGCATTTAATACGTGATTCTGATTGGTTGCTGGTTGGTTGCCTAGGCAACGTAACCTCAAAACAGTCATAACCCAGAGTTCAGACATCAGGGATAGAATCAAGAGCGCGCGAAGCGCGCCTTCATTCCTAGTCTTTTAAATATTTCCTTTGATCTAGCTACGACGAAGAAAAACTATTCTTATTTTTGCTTAAATTGTGAACTGTATCTTTATATACTGTAACATGTTGAAATTCCAACATGTGCCAAGCCGTGTGAAGAAGGTCAGAGCAGAGCGTCCCAAGGTCGAGTGAATGCGTGTATGAATGGGTATAATGTGCGTTAGATTTAATTATAGCAAACGGCGCCGGATAGAATAAGACGTTTGCGAATGTCAAGCGGAATTCCAGTCGTCGTCGAGCGAAGAAAGACGGCAGACCAGGTTGGTGTATACAACAGAGGGTCAACGACTCGACAGGGCGCTCAAGGAACGGCCCGCGCATCATGAAGCGTCGCACGTGGATGGCAGAGCCATGGCGGAGTCTGCTAGCGCTAGCATCTGAAGCAGCTGGAGCAGCGCTGCAGTTCATCCGCAGAGCGTCGGGGACACAAACTGCTGCGTATCGCGCTCGGGATTTATTAGTGCACGCTCGAATCAAGAGCCCTGATGCCAGTGGCATTTAATTGTCTCGGGTCCCATAGAACAGAGCACAAACTCTGGGCTATCTTCGAGAGTCGGCTATCTGTCGGTTGCGAGAGTTTGAATTTCGCGGGCGTCCGCTTCAACGCTAGTCATAGAGGGAGCTAGAACAGCAGCGCATGCGCCGCGGCATGACGTGCGAGAACGGAGCGCGTGAGCCGACAGTCCCGCGTAGCGGCAACCAATAGGCGAGCGCACTGCCGCGGCAGCTCGGGAGAGTTGGGCCTCAGCGGCTCATTCTAAGCGCCGAGGCCGTCACTCTCCTGCCCTGGCTGAACCCGAATGGACGCGTCTGCAGCAGCTCTCCGTGGAAGTTCCCTTAGTGTGCACCCAGTGTGAACAGTGTTCTCGGATTGGTCCGGTCGTCTACGGGCCAGCGTGGATACAAAGGTTGGTGGATCTTTCGAATTCTTCCTAAGACTTTTTCTCACGGGGGGGCAGCTCCGCGTTTCGGTTCGCGAACACGTTAGCTTTGTTCGAGTAAGGCTATCTTTTGCGCGGTTACCTCGTGGCTACCGGTTAGTTCTCCATATCGCTAATACCGGATATCGGAGAGATTGAAGGTTAGCATTTAAGGAGATTGTGTCGCGCGAATTTGTCGTCGCATAATCAGGAGTCTCTTCGTAAGTCGTCGGACGCAGGAGAGAGCTCGAGTACATTAGACATCGAGTAGCGTCTGTAGTATTCGTGCTCGATTAGTTAATAAGCAGTGTGTTTGAGTAGTTTCGTGGCGGATAATTTGGTTAGGGAAATGCGTGGAAGTGAGTGTGAGAGTCCAGGTTACGGCCAGACCTTAGGACGCGCGAGAGTCCCTTTCGGTGTTTTGCGTGGTATTGTGGGCTTTGTCCCATGGCTACCTTTTGTTCTCGGCTACCTTGCGTAAGTTGGCTATCTGTGTATATTACGTCTATCGAGTTAGAAGTATTAGCGGAAAATTGTAACGGAAATCGCGGTGCATGGTGAAAGTCATTAGTTTATCAGAAAGAGTAGAGAGTTTGTGAAAAACAATAAATTATTTATGTGGCTTCAGTAAATACGCTTAAAAAAATTGCCTTATGTCCTTTAGTTTTATAATTATAGACTTTTAGATTAAAATTTTGCAAGCACAGGACATATTTTGTCGAGAGTTCATCATCTTCAAGCACAACTTACATCTATCTTTACATCAAACGCCACGAAGCGCGTTACCGAGATTTTGTTTTTTTCTCTGTCAGACATCTGGACATCGTCTACCGGAGTCCCAGGTGACAGGCTTATAATCTTTAAGCACAACTTACATCTGTGTATAAAAAGCTGGAATGCTAGTAAATAACAGAGTGCTCCTCTTCTTTAAGACCTTGATAAGCTATCCATAAACCAAGGCTTCCATTCATTGCGTGACGATTTTGTATCCAAGCGTTTGTAAATCATTGACCAACATTGTCCAATTGGCTTTCTAATAGTAAATGGTTGGCTTACGTTTCTACCAATGTTGTTCTGCATAAATATGAATGTGATTTGTATCTTTAAAATTTAAAGGGATTATTATATTCTGTTTCATGCATTTGTATGAAATCTTAGAATAGAAATGGATGGATGTACATTATTGTGTATGAAGGAAACAAACCGATTACCCCATGCAAAAGTACACATACCGTTAATTGAAATTTTTAATTCGGGAAACTCCCGCCAGTGCTGGTCATAGGTTAATGGGAAACTTGCATGAAAAAATCTATTAGGTCCGTCGTGTAGAATATCGAAAAATAATCGACACGTATTTTTTCTTCTTTCAATCAAACGATTATTGACAAAGGTACAGCGGGTTGAAATATCGTGTGACGTCACTGAATCGGACAATATAGATATACCATACACAGTCCGAATCAGTGACGCCATACATTTCAACTCTCTACATCTTTGTTAATAATCGTTTAATTGAAAAAAGAAAAAATGTGTCGATTATTTTTCGATATTCTACCTGATGGACTTAATGAATTTTTTCATGCAAGTTCCCCATCGGGGATATCCATAGGCAACAAGCATGCGCTGGACGCGAGTGGCCGCGTTTTGATATAGAGCGGATGCGCGTCGACCCCAGTCAACAAGCAGCCGGCACTGGCAAAAATTTCCGGAATTCAAAGTTTGAATTAACCGTGTGTGTAATATTAGAACTTATTACAGAATAAGTATTAACAGTGGTTTAGAGGTAATATCTGAATGGCAATATTGGAGGGTAATTAAGGAGCAAGAATTAAGGGACAGTAATTGAGGGACAGTAATTGAGGGTCACTAATTAAGGAGCACAATTTTTGAATCGGTAGCGGCGAAACTTTTTTGATAATATAGAGAGACTACAGAATCTATAGTAAAGTATTCTAAAATCTACATTTGAGACGAGACGCATTGAGAGGGAAAATTGAGGGGGAAAATTGAGGGGGAAAATTGAGGGGGAAAATTGAGGGGGAAAATTGAGGGGGAAAAAATCTGAACCGGCGGCGGCAAAACTTTTTTTATAATATAGAGGGATGTGAGGTAGTAGAGTGACTCGACCTTTCATTAATGTAGAAGTGGCCATCTCTTTTAAAATAAAGTGTGTGTCATAATTGAGATTATGAAAAACCACTGGAATAAATCTTGAATCCTTATAATTCAAATTACATGAATTATGAGCTGCACCTCTGAAACTGAAGAGAAAAGAAGACTTTCATACAATCACCAAAAGAAATATTTGTAAACATCTTTCACAGTGATGAGATTTTACATGAGTTTTAGGCAGTTGAGAACTCAGAAGACGGGGGATGCTTTTGATCAAAACATAGTGGTATTTAGTCTCGATTCCGTCATCAGCACCATTATTTTCTTCACGCTCGTCTATGTAAAAATCTTGAATAAGAAGTAGGTTTACATGTTTTTCCTTCTTTTCAGACGAAATGTGACAAGGCGATACTTCAAACTTCGCTCCGTACTTTCTAAGCATGTATACATTTACTGAAATATTGTTTAGTTTTTCAAATTTCGGTATACTTTTTAGTTTTACTGGAAATTCTATACCATCAAAGTTCAATACATTCTCGTGCAATCGATATTGATTAACCCTATTAGCATTTGATTCACTAGGATATAATGCTGAAAGTATAGCATATTTAAAACACTGATTGTCATTGTTACGAACATTTAGAGGTGTTTTTTTCTTCTCTATAAACTTTGGAAGAGGCATGTAAGAAGTGTCCTTCATTGGAGAATATTTTTTCATATTTATGCACAAACTTATGATACTCTTGAGAGTCCAGCCAGAGTCCTTTTCTTAAAATTCTTCTAATTATGTGAGAATAGACTCTTTTATGTTATTTTTGAACCATTCTTCTAAGTCTGTTGATAAGTATGCAGCACGTCCACGTCCTCATGTTTTAAGTTCACTACTACACCAGTGCGTATTCGGTTTTCAAAAGCTGACTGTACATCTCGCCACTCAACTCTAGCATATGTTTCCTCGGAATGTAGACTGCCTCCCTGGCGAAGATCGTGTTTAAAATAAACTTGAATGCATGACAGATATGTCATACAAGTTTGGAAGTTTTGCTTCTCTTCTCTCGTTGGATTTGATGATTTTTTCATTCAATTCTTTGCTTGTAGAATTACAAACTTTTAGCCAATAATTAATATCCTCATTTTGCATATCATATATGGATAGTAATGCTTCACGAAGAAGATTTACAAGTCATTCAGAAATACTGATTGAAGACATTTTACTTTAAAATATCACTGTCACTGAAGTTAAGACTGAATTTCGATAACTATGATTTATAAAGTGTGTTCGACTGAGAAAAAATTCTCTCTTATAAAGGAGAAATCAGCGTAAGAGAGGTGGAATATTTCAATGTCTGGCCAATAGTAAAAATGGAAAATTGGTTGATATGAAGAGGGGGAAGATTTTCAAGGAGAAGGGGTGATTTTTATCCAACCAAATATCATCTTTTCAGTCCAACCAATGAGAGCTGTGCTTTTCTGGAACCATCCAATCCTAGACGAGCACGATCGATTTTTATTCGACCGAAAATCTCTATTCAGTATAGCCACGAGCACGAGGCGGAGTTTCGTATTATAAATAAGGCAGTGTAAACTTTTCCGAGATCACTTCTTACTTGAACTAGCTACAGAGCTGCAAGATGACTAGAACACGTGAATACGATTTAATGTTTAAAAATACTATTTTGCAATGTGAAGAAGAAAAAGTTTATATTTGCGACATACAAGGATTTCAAAGAATTGCAGAAGAAACTTTTATTATTAAAGAAATTAGTTTTCACAATCTGAAAAAATCTGCTTTACGGACTGCTTATCTGTTCAAACCTCCCATGGCCTGGGAAGAATTAACTGAGGAAGAAAAATGTATGACTGGATGGTTAGAGAAAACACATCGGAATAGCGTGGAGTTCTGGAGATATTCCATACCACCGTCTCAATAATATTTTAGAAATCTGTACACAAGGAGTTGAAAAAATATTTATCAAGGGAGAGCAGAAAGCCCAATGGATGAGAAATATTTTACCAAACATGTAAGTTTAACTTACATTTTCTTTTATCAAAAAGTATCTAAAATTATTTAAAAAAAAGTATTAAAAAAAAAGTATCGAAAAGTATCAAAAAGTATCGAAAAGTATCAGAAAGTATCGAAAAGTATCAGAAAGTATTAAAAAGTATCAACTGTTTTCTTACATTATTTGCAGATCAATATCAAATGTGGAAGACTATGGATGTCCATGACTCGAAGAAATACGAAGTCAAATCCAATACTTCTGCTTTAATCATGACCTCTGCATTCGTCGGAAATCCAAGTACGCCATTTATAACGTCGTTGGAATACGGACTTGGCTGCTAGAATACTTACATGATTGATTTGGCCAAGATGAAGTAGATAGCAGTAATGTTGAGAGACCGAATATATATTCATGCTTACATTGGAAATAAATTTTTTAAAATAAGAATAAAAAATATATATTTAAAAAAACTCGTGTGTTCTTTATTTTTTCCTTCTATTTATTGCAATACGGACTTTGTAACGAGATAATATATCAGTCCTCACCAGTAATCGACGCAGGGAAGTACGAAAAAAGGGCGGTAGCACGCGCACCTAAAGATCTCAAATACTTGTCCTGACGTTCCTTTGCGATATTCTCCTCTCTTCAATTTTCAATTCATTAGATTTTACTTTTTTTTTGTTCTACCAAGATGAAGTAAATAATAGTCATTATTTTTTTTTTAGAGAAAAAAAATATTTTTATAAGATACTTTTATTCATTAATTGCATTTTTTATTTTTTTTCCTATCAAGATGAAGTAAACAATAGTCATTTTTTTTTAGAGATAATAATATATTCAGTTTTAAAGATACTTTTATTTATTGATTGTATTTTTTTTTATTGAAGATATATATATATTTATCTACAGTAAAAACAGAATTTTATTTAATATCTATTACACCATTATTAAAATATTAGTCGAGAAACGTGATGTCCTCTATTATGCGAGGCAAGATTTTTGGTTGGGATGGACCTGCCTCTGTTTTGTGATGAGATGACAATGCAGCTCTCTGTCGAGATCGTGTTGCTACTGCTGCTTTCGGTGGAGCATGGGCGTTCTCCTTCCCCTTACTGCGATCTAGCCTCAGCAAGCCTCGCTTTGAAGAATAGGCATGATCCTTATTGACCTGAAGAGGCGCTTTTATATCCTTATTGGTATCTAAAATAAACAGAAAATAAAAACATGATTTTTTTTTTTTTTTTTTTTAAGGGGCATTTCGAACTCGAAAGTTCATCGCCTCATCTACGCAAGCCTTCCACGTATCCCTATTTTGTGCTAACCCTATCCATTTCGCGCCGTCCCGTCCGATTTCAGTTAAGTCCGCTTTTACATTGTCCTCCCACCTGCGTCTAGGTCTACCTAGAGGTCGCGATGTATTTGGCTTTCCTTTCATTATACGCGCTGCCGTGCGATCATTTCCCATTCTTGCAACGTGCCCTGCCCATCTTAGTCTTCGCGATTTAATTATTCTGTTTATATTCGGTGACGCGTATAGGTTATGTAGCTCGTCGTTGTGCAGTTTCCTCCACTCCCCGGTTTCCTCATCTTTCTTTGGCCCGTATATTTTTCGCAGAACCTTATTTTCGAACACCCTAAAACGGTTTTCTTCCGCTTTAGTAAGCGCCCAAGTTTCGCACCCGTACAGGATTACCGGCATTATTATAGTCCTATATATCCTTACTTTTACATTTCTAGACAGCAGTTTTGATTTTAGTAATCTATTCACGGCGTAGTAGCAAGCATTACCCGAATGAAGTCTCTTGTTAATCTCGGCTTTAATTTCGTTTCGATCATTTATGGTTGTGCCTAAATATCTGAATTCGCTAACCTTTTCAAAAGTATAATTTCCGACTCTAAGATCACCCTCACCTTCGCAAATGCCCAATTTATCCATGATCATATATTTCGTTTTCGATTCGCTCACCTCTAAACCCGTGTCCTCAGCCGCCTTTATGAGAATTTCCGCGTTTCTCGCTACCGCTGCACCGTTATCCCCTAGTATGTCCAAGTCATCCGCATACCCTAGAATTTGTGTTTTTCCGTTAAGGGTTGCACCTAGCCCGCTAGTCTGCATTTTTCTAACAACATATTCTAGCGTTAAGTTAAAGAGTACTGTAGAGAGACCGTCACCTTGTTTCAAACCGTCGCGTATCATGAATGATTCGGATACGTTACCGCCTACTCGGACCTTTCCCGTGCTTCCGTTCAGACATATTTGAATTAATTTCACGAGTTTTTTTGGTACTCCGAGGAGCACCAGGATTTGATACATTTTGCTTCGTTTGATAGAGTCATACGCTTTTTTAAAGTCTATAAATAGTTGGTGTATTGTTTCGCAATGTTCCCATTTTTTCTCTAACAACTGTCTTATAGTAAACATTTGATCGCACGTCGACCTGTTACGCCGGAATCCACACTGATAGTCTCCTATTATATCTTCCGCGAAGGGCGTGAGTCTGGCCTGTATTACGTTTGATAGAACTTTGTAGCAGGTAGCTAAAAGTGAGATTCCCCGGTAGTTATTGCAATCTGTCTTATCTCCCTTTTTGAAAATCGGTATAATGATAGATTCTTTCCATGATTAGTTTTATAATTTTAATATTGAAATTGGTATTGAAAAAAAAACAATTTATTTAATATCCGCCTTTCCCGGAGTGGAACCGACTTCTTCTCTCACGAGCAGCTCGTACCAAATTTATTCTGCATCCAGCAACTGTAGAGTGAAGAACTCGCTTCTAACCTCTATTAGGAGCACGAAATCCAGTAACATCAGATCGCCGTCCAGCCTCACCGTCTAGAGAGGGACACTTCCAGGTCCACCTTCGCCACTAAATGCTCTACGAGGACGGTCGTTTCTACGACGCACATCGCATCTAGCGTAAGCAGTATAAAGCGATATAGCGGCGTACTTACATTGTAATTGCGTGCGAGTAAGTTTGTACATTAATTTATATAAAATAAATTTCATATTCACAGCTTGCCTTGGCTTTTCCCCTCACTCCGAAGGGATTTTTACGCCAAGTCAAGTAATTACTTGTTATAACGTAAATTGCTGATTTTCATTTTTAGGCACGACCGCGACACGGAAGTGCCTTATAGTTTCATGCGCGAAAAATGTGTGAGATGCGATATTTCACGCAATTTTCGACCGATCGGTCTGAAATTTTAGGAGGAGTCTTCTCTTGCAAAAACTAAAAAAACTATTTTTTTTTATCCCGATCCTCTACGTCGTTTTGAAATGCGAACACAATTTGTTCGATTTTTACGCGTATTTTTACATAACAATTTTGGTTTTACACGATTATCTTTAAGAGACTTTAGTCAATCAGGCTAAAACTTTGTGTGCGAACTCCCCTCACCACCAGAACCTTGTGGTTCTATTTTTAGCTTAATCCCGCACATATACGCAGAATGCGGCCACCTCCAAAAATCGCTAATAACGGTTTCTTGGCTCTAACTCGAATTCTAAGCCTTCTGAAAAAAAAAATTAAATAGAAAAGTTGTAGATCTCTGAAAAATATAATTTTTTCCCATTAACATCAATTTATGAAAATGCTTATAACTCGAGTTTACAGCCCAAAACCGATTTTTTACAGCTTAAAAACCAATTATTTACTATAAAACTTTTAGGCTTTAAGTTTTACATAAAAATGTTAAATGTAAAAGTCGTAGATATTTTCGAAACACAACTTTTTACCTTAAAAAACATATTTTTTAGACACTTCTTGACAAAAAATAACCCGAGAAGCGATTTTTTAGGCAAGAAAACGCGGTACGTAAATCTTGGCTATGCTAATTAATGAAAATCTTCTGTTTAGAAATAATATCCTCTTCAAAATATAATTTCTTGCTGCAACTACTTGGCATTGTATTCCATTTTTTACATAAAAAAAAGAATCAAATTAAAACCAAAAAAACCGCTGTGTATCTAAATAATATTTTAAGTAAAACCACTTATGATCTGCATCTTATAAGCACTGCATCTGCAAAAATATAAATTACATCGATTACATGAAATTATTTAAATTATATGAAACATATTGTACCTGAAAGTTACACATCATGAAGATCCAGTATTATCGATAATCAGGCATATGACGGATGCCCTTGATCCTACTGCTCCCCATTTAGTAGACCATGATATCTCCAATCGTAGTATGATTTTAAAACTAAAAAACAAAAGAAATCAAATTAAAAACTCATAGTAACAGATAATTATTTAACTCACTGATCTCACCTGATAAAAACACTCATCCGTCAATAGTGGTAAGCAGTACTGCCGGAGTCTTGATGGAGTTTTCTTCCAACTCCAAGATTTTAATGGCTTAGATACCAACGATACCAATATCTTTAGTTATACTCTGGTACATGCAGTAGACTATGATGCCAATAAATGCAGCATTGCTCGTACGCCTATACATACAGGAAAATATGTTACAAACTTTTCTCACATAGTTTATATTAACAAACAGAAAACTAGTAGTATATTAATAATCCCTGTTAAGGTACCCGTAAGCAATCAAAAATATCTATTTTAAAAACTTAGAACATGCATAAAGTATTTTAAATTAAAACTTATTAAAGACTCAATATCAATTAAACTTACAGCACAAGTCATTGTAATATTTTGTATATTACCATGTCGAATAGTACAAACCAATCTCCAGAGCCGCATTAAAGTGGTTAAATTATCCAACAATATCAACAATACTCCCAGAAAGTATGAATCTAGCTCCAAGGTCATATCCAGGTGGTTCAAGCAGCCAGGAACGCTAATCAGGACTCTTAGGAAGCAAAAATACAGCCTCATGGTTATTTCCAGGTAGTTCAGGCAACTAGAAACGCCTTCAGCACATCCAGAAAGTTGGAATATAGCTCCAGATTGTCTGCAGGTGGTTAGATCAGCCAGAAACATCAAGCAGCATGGACAGATAACGTTGAAATAGCCAGAGACGCCAATCAGCATCACCACAAGCAGAGTAAATCGAGCTCCTGGGTAATCTTGATATGATTGAAGAAGTCAGCAACACCAAGCTACACTGCACAGACAGTGCGAATCAGCTTCAGGGTAGTGTAAGCGTGGTTGAATTGACAGAGATAAATAGTAAATTATCTCTGTCCTTTAAAAGCCACATGGCTACCATTGGGAGGCATCATAATGACAACACTGATTCAACTCTAAAAAAACAGATCACATAATCACACTGATTTCATTGCACATAACGCAATAAATATCTGTTGTAAACATAACGTACACATGAACAAAGGAAAATCAGTCGTGGATCTTATGCGATAGTGAATTCTCATCCAGACAGCATCTTGCAAGAAGAATGTATCAGCACATCAATAGAATCAGCAGGAGCAGCAGCCGCAGGAGTAGTCTGAATAACAAGGGATAACCTCCAAGCAAACACTCAAGTTTTTTGTTGGAGCTACATGTTTTCCTATACTGCAGTACTCCTTGATGAAATAACACTCACATATTGCATCGTTGGTGCCATTCTAGTGCATCACATTTCAATACTATTCGCACTGTTTCAGAAACCAAGAACCGTGAGCAGCCGAACTGCGAGCGGGATCGCGGTAAGCGGAGGCTGCTTGGATACACATAATACAGGCGCCATAGCAGCACTTCTGATTTTCATGCTACTTATA
The DNA here is from genome assembly GCA_012977825.3 of Pteromalus puparum. Lineage (NCBI taxonomy): Eukaryota > Metazoa > Arthropoda > Insecta > Hymenoptera > Pteromalidae > Pteromalus > Pteromalus puparum. The sequence goes on from CM053168.1 coordinate 38,810,430, forward strand.
ACCCTGCTGCATCGCGTCGTCATTGCCGTTTTGCACGACGCACTCACTTCTAATATCGCCGAAACGTTGAATTGAGCTAAACATTGCCGTGAGCAGAGATCGGGGTTCTGCTTCAAAACGTCAAAACGCATACGGCACTCGGCTCCATGGATATGTCGCCAGCCGGTCGCCAGATCGATGCGCACAATGTATGCGCAGTAGTCGAGCTCGCTGCCTCACTTCGACAGAGCCAATGAACAGCTGTTCGGCTTTGCTTGATAATTGAACTAATACTTTTTCTGTTCAAATTATGTAATAAACTATCTTTGCACCAAATTAATGACTTTAGTAACGGGGTGGAATTCGGTTAGTTAAGCGAGACGTCACAGTCACAGCTCACATATAAACCAATGTATTTCCCATCAATAGGATAGTCCCGATTTTGGACACCTTATGGAATTTCGCGTGTATAATTTGAATTAAAGAACTATAAAAAGATAATTTTTTTTTAATCTTACGAAATAATAATGGGTTTTTAATCATATTTAAAATAAATTTCGTTGCGATGAAAGAATACATGTTACAATTTATATGAATATGTATATTCCAAAATCAACAATATTGAAAATCATGAGTCAAAAACTGAAATAATCGAAGAACTTTCAAGTTAGGCATGGCAAACACATTTTTAATTGTATACGAAAAAGATAAAAAATCAATGTTTTGTCAGACAGCGAGTACCCAGCGCGAGCACCGGCGGGCATGGCGAGCGCGAAGCGCGAGCGTCGGGGGTATGGCGAGCGCGAAGCGCGTGTGTCGGGGAGCATTGCGAGCGCGAAGCGCGGGCGTTGGGGGACATGGCGAGCGTCGGGCGGCACGGTGAGCGCGAAGCACGAGCGTCGGGTGGCATGGTGAGCGCGAAGCGCGAGCGTCAGCGGTCGTGCCTTGTACGCAAAACGCGAAGCGATGCAAGGCGGCAAGCCACCGCGGCCGTAAGGCCGCGCGTGGCGCGCTAGTTTAAAACCAATTACTCATTCCTTCTTTCCTGAACTCCTGTCGTTACACGACAAAATATAATTACTTTAATTGATAATTGAATTTATAACCTTTTAAGATAGAACGAATGTGGGTTTCAAATGTTCTGTTTTGTTAAATCTTAGCAATGCAATTAGGGCGTTAGCATTTTAACCGTAGTGTAGGCTTCGGAGAGAGAGAGAGAGAGAGAGAGAGAGAGAGAGAGAGTATATCTGGCTAGCTTATAATAGATTTTTTGTCGACACTTACCTTTTCTAGTCCTTGCTACTGCTGGGCCAGATGTTCTGCTACCTGCCCTTTCTCAATGAATGCGTCAAAGGTGCGATTGAGTTGTGTCGAGAGGGATGTTGGAAAAAAGGTCTCGTTTTGACTTTATTCACGATTTATGCCGTTAAAACTCGATTCATTCAAATAATTAAACAACTTGTGTGATTTATGCTGTTTACGATACGATGTCTCCAAGAATGCAAGACCGACGATTTACAGTATAATGTTTACTTTAGATTAAGAGAGACGATTTGTTCAAGAGGCGGTGTTAAACAAAAAATGTTTAAGTTACGATTGCGTGTGATTTCTACTAGGTCCTTTTTTTCAAGAAGTTGCTAAGTCGATTTGATTAAAATGATTCTAAGTCCTGATGTGAATTAGAACTTAAGCACCACCATCCCGAAAATTGTACTGTCGCGGAGTACCTAAATGTACTTAGGATACTAAGCACTAAGAGACTAGAGTAGAGTATAGAGCGTGTAGTCCTATCTGGGCCATTTTATAGCTGGATTTGGCGACAAACATGTGTAAAGACGTTAGTGATAACTTTGACGGAGAACTATAATCAAAAAGCTTAATTTCTCCATATGACCATATTTGGAACCTCGATATCACACGTACATAGGGCCTGATTTTCTTCCTAGATCATTTTCCTGCTCGTGCAACTTCGGTGCTTGTTATTCTCGAAAATTCGATGTATGTTGCTATCCGCCTTCTCCTTTTCTAACTGTCAGACATCGTCTCCTAGTCATATTGCGCAATTGATCCGGTTTGCGGGAGCTTTTGTTCTGCCTTCCGCTTGTTTGCACAGCTGTGGAATGTTGGTAGCTATTTTTTGATTCTTATTTTCGGACATTGTAATAGTGTCACTTTGGTTGAAATTCTACAAAATGTCGCCTCGCGCGAATGCGTATATATAGCCATTCGACGTTCGATATCTAGGTCACTTCTCTTCTAGCTTGTAGCCGTCATATCCGAATGGTTGCGCACGTGCTCCTAGGTTCGCGGCGCTTTTGTCCTGACTTCTATTGTTTGCGTAGCTGTGGAATGTTGTGGCTACTGCTTCTCTCTTGCTTTCCGATTGTTATTATAGAGTTGTATCGGTTGAAACCTGCTGCTAGGTTCATGTGCGTATATGTGGCCGTTGTCGTTTTGTAACTAGCCTGTTTCTCCTACTTTGTTCATAAGGCGGTTTTAAGAATATGATTCTGTTGTTTATTTTTCTGGCTTATAGTTGGTACGGGGCGCTGTACGTGTGAGATATCGTGAGCTTGTTAGTGATTTGCGTTCTTGTGATTCTACTATTGTTAATTTATAATTTATGATTTTGCGTAATTATTGTACCATTTTTATTATTAGTGTTGCATTTAAATTTTGCGTCATATTGTCTCTCTCAATTCCGTTGTCTCTCGTTTCTTTATCTTTCTCAAAAAAGATGTATAATATATTCATAGTTTATCTGTTGGGCTTAAGTGAGTCATCACACTTGCCTGTCGGTTTCTGTGTTCAAGTGTTTTGAATCTAAGTCGCTCGGATGCCTTATCTTTTACTATTGTCGTCGTTTGCTACCTCAGTTACGCTATAACTCAGTGAAACTATTGTTAGCATTGATTTATGTATAATTAACTTGTTATTTTACTGAAATTAGAAATGCGAAAATTTTGAGCATTTCCCTTACGGAAATAATGTGCAGAGATCTGTCCATAGATTTGCGCAGAAATCTGCAGAGATCTATGCACAGATCTCTGCACATTATTTTCGTAAGGGTTCACATATTTTAGCGGGCTAAAAAAACTTTTTTTGCCCGCTTAATAGGGAAATAAAATTTTAGCGGGCCAAAAAACTTTTTTGCCCGCTTAATATGGCAAAATAGTACATTATGCAACAAGGGGCGAAAGTAGCAGATTTTTCCCGCGGGTGGGTTTACTGCCAGAGCGAGTAGATTTTTCGCGAGGGTGCGTTTACTGACCGAGCGAAGCGAGGTAAAGACTCTAAAACCAGGCTTTGGAAAATCCGTTTTGTATAAAGCATTAACATATTATTTCACATCTTAAAATTAGAATCATAGACTGTGTCTACTACAAAAAATATAGATGTTCAAGAGCTTAAAAAATTTCAGCCTAAATGTATAGAATTATTTTCTACGAAGTCAAGCGGAGAAGGGTTCTCCTTGGCCCTATCCCTTCGTATAACTCAAAATGACTTTGGTGGCTGTATTGCAACGGTTGCCTTGGGTAGACCCATATAGCCACCAAAGTCAATTATTTTATATAATTATGAAACTAAAAGGCATAAGGCAATTTTTTTAGCTTTTTTATTAAAGCCAAAAAACTTATTCAGTTCGTTTTTAAACGTGGGTAACAGTTTTGTCTCTTGTATCACCTATCGGTAAACACGCAGACTACACGACAATAGACGCGTGCATGCGCTTTGTTGTGTTAGGTCGTACGGCTCTACATTAAAATCCAAAATAATAGCATTATTTTAAGCATCCCTCAAAAGCATCAAAATTCAAATTCTCTCAATGCATTGCGTTGATATATGAGTTCGACGAACGGGCAAATAATGTTAGCGCCGATTCAGCGAAATACTCATCAAGCAATTCAAGACGTAGCAAGCGATTATACAAACAGTTCGTACGAGATCGCGGACTCCGTACATCGCGCCGGTCCGACAATTGGCACGATTATTATAAAACTGAAAACGTCGCCACATCGCGAATAGCATTTTTTTATTTTAATTCAAATCCACTCGTGAAAATATTGATATTATTTAAATTACATAAAAATTGTGAAGAAGCTAAATAAAAGCATTATTTTGTATCTCAATTTCGTAATTCTGAAAATTATTCTTGCGGAAATTCCCTTCCAATAGAGCGCAACCTCGACCAGAACGAGCAGCTATCTAGAGTCAACGAAAAGTAAGTGATTTATATTTATATTACTAACAGTGAGAACATTACAGTGTTCGGCGCGAATTAACATTGTTTTCAGCCTCGCCACTACACATATCATTACGTTTCTGCCTATTCGAGAGTGAGTAGTCAGGACGTAACAGTTGTACAATTTTTAAACAACACAACTTTTACAACGACTGATTAATTGCGACAACTTAATAGTGAAAAATTAAGACGTGTTGGAGATCTTGTAGATTTGATTTTTTCTCCACATACATTTAAGCTCTTTGGAAAAGAAAAATATTTTAAGGGGACAAGCCACTTTTAAACCCTGAAAAATAAAATTCTTATAAATAATTACAAAAATAAATTATAATTGTTATATAATTTTTATACTAATATTAGGTTCTATTACCTGTATTTTCACCATGGTGAATCCATATTTGCACCTATTTACCCATAGTGACTCTCCGTATATTGTTTTGAGCATTTTGGCATTGTCCGTATAATTCCATGTGACCACATGGTTTGATTGGGCTAAAACTTTAGGAGCATGCTTTAAACACTTGTACTTTTGGTATGAAGGAAGGGATTTTGATTTGAATGCTTAGAAAATGTTTAACAATGAAAATACTTAATTTTTGGCCTTTTTTAACCTTTTTATGCCACATTTTTTTTCATAAAAGATTTTCTAAGCATTCAAATTAAAATCCCTTCATTCATACCAAAAGTATAAGTGTACAAAGCATGCTCCTAAAATTTTAGCCCAATCAAACCATGTGGTCACATGGAATTCTACGGACAATGCCAAAATGCTCAAAACAGTATACGGAGAGTCACCATGGGTAAGTAGGTGCTAATATGGATTTACCATGGTAAAAATACAGGTAATATATCCTAATATTAGTATAAAAATTATATAACAATTATAATTTATTTTTATAATTATTTATAAGAATTTTATTTTTCAGTGTTTAAAAGTGGCTTGTCCCCTTAATACAATTATAACAGCAATATCGCCGTCCAGAGAAAATCGCCTCGTCGTAATAACGCGCAAGCTGTGCGCTCGGAAAAAAAGATGTATATTTGTACAGCTTCTTAGAAGTGCGGTCTTTGCTCATAGCAATAATTCGCAAACGAAGCAACTGATCTGTATATACACGGCATAACAACTCCTTCAGAGTGAAAGAGAGAGAGAGAGAGAGAGAGAGAGAGAGAGCCGTGTATTGATCCATATCTCGAGGTTCTCTCACTCCCTCGGAATCGCATTTCGCACTCTAGTAGTAACCGTGAAGAGAATAAGAGAGAGTAAAGGGGGGAAGGAAGGAAGGGAGAGAGAGAGAAAGAGAGAGAAAACGAGAGAGAGAGAGAGATTAGATTAGATATTCCATTTATTAGGCTAAAGACTCTGGGTCCTTGATAGCCACAAGCAAAAAGTACATCAAAATAAAGCAAAAACTTTACAAAGCCACTGATAAAGGGTACAACAACCCTGCACAATTTCATAAAATAAAATAACATAAATAAATAAATTAAGTAAAACAACAAATATAAAGCTTCTTTTTTAGCTTTTTGGACGTTCTCACAGAAGTTTCTCCAGCTGTTTCGCATGGCTTCTCTGACGTTTTTCTGGTATACGTCCCTTTGTGTCCTATATTGGATCCATAGGGAGCGTGTGCCGTGTTTCCTGGCCCTGTCAAGGACCTCTTGTCTTTTGTGTTTTAGCTTTTCCAGCCTTTGATTCCACCATTTAACTTCATCTTCAGGTCTTGCCTATTTGGGTTTGCAGTTACCCTCATAGGCTTGGATGATGCCTTTAGCGAATCTGTTAGCTGCGATTTCCAGGGATGCGCTGTCCCTGATGTCGAGAGGTATTTCGCGCATGGCTTCCCTCACGTCTTTTTTGTATGTTTTCCAGTTTGTATCCCGGGGGTTTCTCACCCATTCGGGTTGTTCCTTACCAGGGGTACCAACTACGTATGTGATCAGCGATGGTTCGTCGCTTACTCGCCATTCGCTGATCAGATGCGCTATCTTGGTGGACGACAGAGTTAGGTCCATCATTTCCTCTCTAGCAGCGTTTCTGAATGTGGTTATGTTACCGACGTTCATTATCTCGAGGTCAGTTCCCACGAAATAATTAAGTAGTCTGACTCTCCTAGCATTGGTATACGTGATTCCCCATACTCTGTAATGTGAGTTGGTGTCGCACCCTATAATCAGTGGAAAGTTGTTGAGCATGCACCATTCCACTAACCTTTGAACTTCCCTTGGTAGGTTGTCTGTACTATCGTACGATAGGAAGGCGGAAGCTATCACGACCCGTCCTACGTCTTCCAGCTCTGTTTGAACTGCCATTAGGTCCCCTGTGGGGAAGTCCATTAGCGTTCACTCCCTTGACTGCAATGCAGGCTCTTGGCCTCTGCTCCTTTGGGTTCCTGAAACAGACTAAGTTACTTAGTCCCCTTATGCACCCTTCACTACCTAGGGTTTCTGGATTAGTGCTATGCCTATGTGCGCCACTGTCATATTTCTCAGTAAGATAGCTGAGGAATCTTTACAGTGATGCAAGTTAATTTGCGAGATAGAAAAGGAGGATAGAGCCATTTATGTTTCCATCACTTCCTCCTCAGTCTCTTTTTCCCTCTCGGCAGACCCCTGCGTCTCTTGGCGGTGCACCTTTATGTGCACCCATCCGAGGTCGTACCAGGGCCTGTCCTCCATCTTCGCCAACGTCCGGGCGTGGGATTCGGGGATAGTTAGCACAAAGAGCTGCTTGTCCTCTGCGCCCTCTTCCCCCTTCTCCCCGGTCCTGGAGTCAACGACCCTCCATGCTTGTGTCTTTAAGAAAGGGTTGTAGCCTTTAAGTCTCTCTAATATCGACGCCGGCTCCTCTGCAGGACCCGGGAACCGGACAACGACCTTGAGTCTCTGTTGGAGCAGCTCTGCCCCTCCCATTTTGAGCCTGGCGCCACCTCAGGGTGAGTCCAGAGTGGCCAGCTTGTTAGCTAGCCACTCATTTGCCTCCAGGTTGTTGGCCACCAGGATTACCACTCACTGCTTGCAGGAGGAGGTGTCGAATTTGGGCCACGTGTTAGGTGGCTGGAGGGCCAGCTCTTTCCTGACCGCACTCCGGAACTCTAGGAACATTTGCGGGGTGATCGGACTGTCTGGGTAGTCCTCCAGCACCACGACTATCGTGAGCGGGTTGGCTCTTTGACCGTCCGTTAGATTGCCCCCACTGGCCTGTGTCCTCGCTTGAGATGGTCCACCGTTGGGGTTAGAACCCTCTGGGCGGCTCCTTGTTTTTTTTTTTTTGTTACTAGGATCAGAGGGCAAGGTCTTGTGCATCCCTTGTCGCCTCTTTTGTCCTGTAATCAGTGTTTCCGCGGTTGTAGTTGTAACTGATTTGGTAGCCGCAAGAGCACGCTCACGGGATTTCCTCTTCCTTACAGCGCTGCAGTCCCTCTTCTTCTTCTGCTCTTTGGGCTCCAAGGCATCAGGGATCACAACCCACTCAGGCGTAATGTCTGAGGGTGCGCCCCCGTCTCTCTCTGGGTCTGCGCAGTAGGTTCCAGTGGTCCCTGGGGCAGCTTTTTTTGCAGATTCGCCGGCCTCCTGAAGAGTCACTGATCCCTTCTCCTCCTTACCTTCTGATTTTTTGTGTGTACTGTCCATTTTTGGTCCCACGAGTAGCTAGGGAAATAAGTGGTTCGCCGTCACAGAGCCCTGCATGTGACTTAGGTAAGGCTAACTACTCGGGGATTTCGACCAGTTTCTCCGAGGCATCGTTTGAGAACAACTAGTTCCCCAGCGGCCAACTAGTTTCCTCGGCACGCTGGCTCACACCTTGGTATTAGGGGTCGGATAAATTACCCATTGTACCTCGTAAGTACTATAAAAAGATAATTTTTTTTAATCTTACGAAATAGTAATGGGTTTTTAATCATATATAAAACAAATTTTGTTGCGATCAAAGAATACATGGTAAAATTATAAATGTATATTCCAAAATCAACAGTATTGAAAATGATGAGTCAGAAAATAAAATAATTAAAAAACTTTTAAGCTATGCATGACCAACACATTTTTCAATTGTATACAATAAAGATAAAAATAGTATATCAATAGTATTGTATACTATTTAATAGTACGTGTGACATAAAACCGCCACCGGGAGACAGGAAGGGGAAGGGGGCGAAAAAATAGGAAAAAAAAACTTGAAAACATTAAAACTAAACTCAAAATGTCAAAATAATAACAACAGATTTTTTAAATTTCGGGTGCGTTTAGAGGATATTAGTAGGGATTTTCCACTTCGTACTTTTATTCCCATCGTTAACAAAATTAATTACAAGTATTTTTAGTCTTTATTACAGCTTATTACGAGTCTGTAACTTAAGCAAATTTATTATTTCATGGTGTAATAATGAGCTATTTAAGTCATGAATGAGCATGTTTTAAGCGCAGGTTCAGGTCACGCATGGCTATAAATCAGCACGAGTGCTCGAAATATCACCCGAGACTCAAAAAGCAACTACTCCCTTGTTGCACACCGGGCTCTTTTTGACAAGGGCGAGAAAAAAGGCCCTTTTATTGTGAATGGGAAAGGAATGAGAAAATGAGAACTGTATAACAGTTGCGTCTTTGACTTCTAGGAGGACCTAGAGGAAGCTTTGTAATAGTAAAATTTTCGACTCTCTCAAAAGTAAGTTAAAAATACATTTTAAGGTTTGTACGTTCGAATCACGTGTTTTTACAAAATGTCCGTATGGATGTGTGTGTGTGTCTGTGTGTGTGTGTGTGTGTGTGTGTGTGTGTGTGTGTGTCCAAAATCAATCCACCTCATTTCTAAATTAATCAAAATCTGCTTATCCATTATCGGCTTTAATTTTTCAGTACCACGTGTTAAGAAGATAAATAAGTGAAGAGAGCCCTGGTAGAAGCGGTGGTGATAATCAGCCGAGAAACATACCAGAATTGTATGAACTCGGTTGAAACTCGTGTTCCGATCTGGCAAGAAATCCGGCGAAAAAAAATGAATTCTCGAGAGTTTCTAGTCTTTGTCAGCTGTTGCCCTTCAGCATGCACCCTAACCCTACTTTTGCTGTAGCTTTTCATGGTCTGAACAGGGAATTTGTTGCTCCATTTGTCGCTTGCGTTCAAATTGTCGACTACGTTCGGAGTACATTTTAAGGTTAGATTGAGAGGATCATGATACGATACGATATTTATACGGCGCCCATGCAAATGACACTCAAAATTCCAAGTCTGAGTTCAGGGCGGCGTTAGCTCATTTTTTTACCGTTAATAACAAGCAAAAAGCAAAAAAGATCACCAAACACTGATCTGGAAATGGAGCCACCACAAATAAGAACACTTAGGCAACAGATGCTTCAAGATCTGCATGGCAACAATTTATACTATCTTGGTGTAATCACAAAGCAAAGTTCGTAAGGTGAGGTTAAAGATTGATTAATTTTTTATATTTTTACGAGGATACCAGAACGGTATTTAATTTTCAGTTTCGCTAAAACTTCATAAAAACATGTTTCGAGTTGTTTGAAGTTCGAAATACATGTTTTTAGAAAATGTCCGTATGGATGTGTGTGTGTGTGTGTGTGTGTGTGTGTGTGTGTGTGTGTGCATACAGTAATATTTCTGGAACTACTCCGTCAATATCAATTAAATTTGACATGCATATTTATTTTTGGATTCTGAATTCAGGAAAAACAATTATTTTTTATTTTTTCAATCACTTTTTTTATTATGGCCATTTTTTGATTTTTGAAAAACACTATTTTGCGTTTTTTTTTCAATCATCTTATTGTTACAAACAATTCAGCTAAAATGCATTTGAAAGATAATAAATTTACCTACTGAAAGAGTCTTATTTTTCGTTACTTACGATCGCCGAAAAATAAGATTTGCGAGTTCGTAGAACATTTTGTTCAAGGACTTGTGGCGCAGATATTATTAATTCGTAAGCATAGGAGTAGACAAGGAGCAGTGGGTCGAATGAAATAATACACAGAATTATGAGTGAAAGATTGATTGTGGCTAACAGCCTTTATTCTCTTTATTTATTACTCAAAAAAGTAAAAGGCTTACTCAATAATATACCAAGAAAATGTTACTAATATAATATCAATATTTAGAAAATCGACACCTAAAAAAAAGCTACAGAAACAACTGACAACAATTGCGGCGGCTCGACATATCAAACAACTTTATAAACACGTACTAGAATATTATTTGAATATGTTACACTGTTGACTCCTTATAATATCAATCGAGAGGAACCTATTGCGCAAGAAAAGATAATTTATAATAATGATTAGTAAAATGTGGATGAGTTATTAAATGAAACGTTCTGGAAAGAATGAAAGCTGATGTAGAAAAGATTGAATATATACTTGAGGGATGATATTGACTTTTGTTCTAAGAGAAAAATACGCGGCGAATACTCTGGTTTTCTTAAGTATATGTCTGAAAGTTTATTATCCGATTTTATTATATATACGATTACTTATTTTCCACTACCGTGTATCCAGACACGTGTCCGGCTTTCAACGGATGGATTACGTGGGAAATAAGTCTCGACAGTATTAACGTGGTTCGATGAATATAAGAGAAAGATTATTATTACACATATGATAAATTATTAACGAATGTATAGTAAGTGAATTGATAAAATGTTACACAGTAGAAATGAAAGGAAAAATGATATGCGATCTGCGCGATTGTTGTAGGTTAATTTGATTAGTATTACGAGGTGTTACGATGAGAAAAATTTATTATACGTATAATTCGCGAGATGCGACCATGGGAAAACCTACTGAGCTAGCCCAGTAGGATAGCATGAAGCTATCTTTTTATGACCCGTCGGTGGCAGGGTTAGTGAAATATGTATAGAAGCGTGAGTCTTTCCCGGAGGAATAGACTCCCCGGATCAGTCTGGTGTAGAGATCCCCGGGTGCGAAAAATACAGGAAATACAAATGTTAGTGTATTAATCTATTAGAATAAAATTACGTATGAGTTCCTGGTCCCAACTGCAGCCCGGAATTCGCGTCTAAGCTGGCTGGAAAAGGCTTCCTCTCCTACACTTGGCCACGTGGTTTCGTCTTTTGGAATGCGTAGCGTGAGGGGTGTAGAACTTGTTGAGCGGAAGGAGTAGAACTGAACTCCTGTTGCATGCGAACTGATCAGCTACGCAGCAAGCGCCTCGCAAATGTGAGAAGAAGGGGATGCGCACCGCACGCGTTGTCATTTGTTATGTACTTGGTCCGCGCCGGCGGCTTCAATGCGATCAATACTCTTACGGGAGTCCTGTAAGTGTGAGCGAGAGGAGCCGATATACGGCCGTATGCACGATACGCAGCACCTGGTCACGTGCCTCAGGGCCGTACCTATGTTGGCCTAGGAAATGGCCGTTGCACTAGTTTTCCCCGTTTGGTCCTCGGGATCGACTGCTCTGTTCGACAGATAAAATAAAAAAGGTGATTTTTATTTAAAAAATTCATATCTCTGAAACCTAACATCATAATCTCTCGAAAAAAATCATGTTGATGGGTCACGTGTTAAATTATATTTCATTAAAATAATAACATTAAGTGATTTGACTACTTATTTTTTTCAGTAATAAATCGAAAACTGAAAACAATGAGTTTTTTTGTGCCTTGATTACGGGCGTAAAAAGGTCTTATAGCACTTGAGATTTTGGGAGAAGGTAGATATTTTACGTGTTATGGCTGAGTTTATTGCGCGTGAATTTCAATCACTCCTAGTTTATTATGCTGCCGTCACAACCTCCATTAACAGTAGAAAACCTAAAAAAGAAAAAAAATTTATAAACCTGCAAAAAGAAAATAGTTTATACAAAAAATATTTTTAGCTTACTTACAAGTTTTCTAGTGCCTTGAACTACCATTAACCATTAACCTTCAGTCCGAATTATATGGTCAATATCTGAAAAATAATGCAGCTCATTAAACAATTCTTCAACTGATTATAAAATCGAAATACTATATGCATAAAATTGCATAAATATGCATAAATGCTTCATGATGCGATGATTTCCACAAATATTCTTTGGACTTAGTATATGGGAGCCAGCCGCAGTCAATGTTTAAAACATTATATACAGCATATTTTTTAATTTATTAGAAACAAGCTGCCATGAATGTTTTTCACTAGAATGTCTTCATTCGGCTTTTCATTTTCAAAATCAAAACTATAATTTCTAAGATAAAAACAATTTAATATTCTCTTTAAACATGTTCAAACAAATCAATATGCAAAATGTCAGCTCTCTAAGTATAATAGTTTTCAAATGAAAGAGAAAAACAATTTAAAAACATGTAATTGTAAAATCATTCAGAATTTTGTTTGACTATTATACTAACAGGGCTGAAATTTTGCATAGTGATTTGTTTTAACATTCTTAAACAGCATATTAAGTTGTTTTCATCTTAAAGATTATAGTTTTGATTTTGATATTTACACTTCTGTTGATATTTTAGCGCTGAAGGCATAGAATACAAAATGAAAAGGCAAATAAAGAGAAGCTAACGTAAAACTATCACTATATATAATTTCTGATTAGTATAAACAAAAAAATTATATATTTTACATTAGTACATTGTATATAGTCCTATTATGATTGAAACATTGACTGCAAGTAGCTATATCATGTACTGAGTTGAAGGAGTAACAACCTAACCTTACGTGTCCAATCATTTTATGACCATGCTCAACATTTACTGACAAACTATTCTGACATGTGTGTAATTATTTATGTAGGTGTTGATATTAGAATTATTAGTCCGTATTTTTATGTCAAAGATCACCAGTGATAAGGTCTAGATGCGATAATCTCCACAGATATTCTTGACTCAGTATATGGGAGCCAGTCGCAGTCAATGTTTAAAACATTATATACAGTCTATAAAGTGTGTTGATGTATGATATATAATTCTGTGTATTTATACTTGTTTAATTAATTAGAAACAGGCTACAGTAACTTATCTTGTCTTTATTCGGCTTTTCATCTTCAATCCTACGCCTTCAGCACTGAAATATCAATAGAAGTATAAATGTCAAAATAAAAACTATAATCCTAAAGATAAAAACAATTTAATATTCTCTTTAAACATGTTCAAACAAATCAATATGCAAAATTTCTCATCTCTAAGTATAATAGTTCTCAAATGAAAGAGAAAAACAATTTTAAAAAAAAAGGAATCGGAATCATTTAGAATTTTGCTTTTGCTCTCATTTATAATTCAAATTCTTATACTTACAGGATTAAAATTTTGCATGATGATTTGTTTTAAAATGTTTAAACAACATATTAAGTTGTTTTTATCTTAAGGATTATATATACTGCGATTGGTTCCCTTTTACTAAGTTAAAAATATGTATGGAGATCATTGCATCTAGAACTCATTACTGCATCAGAATAATTTATATTTGTTATATTTTTGTATGTTCTTGTTAAATTTTGTAACGTCTTTTTGATTATAATTAATTACAATGTAAATCTATCTTGGTATATAGGTTATAAACATGTATTTTAATTTCTTTTCAAAATTGAATGTATTGGTAGAATAAACACATTAGTTATCAACTTTTTCTCAAATTTTGACATCCCAAATCAACACACAGATTTTCTTGCTCCCATTACTCAATATAAATTTAAATAATAGCTCTTGTTTTGGTCCTGATGGGGTCGGTGCCACAATAGAATCAACATACCCAACAAGATTACTGCAAAGAAGAAGATACATTATTCCTTCGAAAAAACGAGAAAAATAACCTCAAAAATATAATTTTAATAACTACTTACGTTGTTGGATCACGATCCTCCCATTCTTCTATCTGTTCATTGGTTGTGAAATATGATTTTAAATCCATATTTATACAGTAGTCAACAAATTTTTATTATTAATTAACTATTTTCTCAAAGGATTTGTTCATATAACCCTTAGCGCCGCTAACTGCCGAGCCACTATACATACAACAACATGTGAGCGAGCAATGCGGGAAATCGATGAGAAAGCAATACCCATCTGCATATAGCTGTGCGGCCAACTTCACGGTCCAAACATTTCTGCGGCTAACTTAACGGTCCAAACATTTTGATGGAAGAAAAAAACGGATTTGATTTGAGCATTTACGAATGGCATACTCGTATATTACATATAAAGGGAATTCTTCTTATCAATGTTTTTGTTGAAAATTATAGTTAGGCATAATAATAGATGATATAAGTCAAAATAACTTGGAGATAACAAAGAAAAGAATTTATTTCCTTATAATCAAAAATACGAATCCCAACATAGACGTAAATAGTAGCGCGGCGCCGCGGCTTTGTCTGCTTCTCAAACTCGCCTTCGTGGCGCTGCCGCGCCACTTAATATACATATATATATATATATATATATATTTATATATATATACATTTAAAAATTAGTCTACTAAGAGTGTGGTCGCCGATTCTGAAAAAAGTTGCATCAGTCGCACTCAATATCTAAAAAAAGAAAACGCAAAAATCTGTACTTGCGTTACAAAAAATATGGTGTGCACCAAGGGCTAAGTGGGCTTTTTGGCCTCGTGTGGTTGCAGTACTCGTCTGCGGCTCGTAAACGCTCTCGCCTTCGGCTCGGGCTAACTCGCCTTGACTCGTACTGCAAACTCCACACTCGGCCTAAAAAAGCCCACTTTACGCACTTGGCACACAATATACTATTTTTGCCCGCTCCTGACTTTTTTGCCTACTGACAAAATTTTGTTTGAAAATGCAAATTTTGAGTGTCTGAGTCGTATTTTCTAAATATTTATAGGTGTGTAGTGGCCGTGTAAAAAACGGCTTATTTACTCCCGCTTTATAGCCATGAAAAACACGAAAATCAATACATGCGTCACAAAAAATATGGTGTGCACCAAGGGTTAAGTGGGCTTTTTGACCTCGTGTGGTTGCAGTACTCGTCTTTGGCTCGGTACGCACTCGACTTCGACTCGTACTGCAAACTCCACACTCAGTCTAAAAAAGCCTACTTTACGCCCTTGGTACACAATATACTATTGATTCACTTTTTTTCAAGTTATTATTTTCATTGCCACACATTACTTCATAGCAACTCGTGCGCTACTCTCGTCAATATTCCTTTTATGACGAGAGTAGCGCCTTTTATTCTCCTTTTATCCTCACGTTGCATTGCTGTTCTTTCATGTCGTTGCCTCTTTCTGACTTTCTTTTCCACGCTCTTCTCTTTACGGCTATTGGTCGGGCTTCTCCTGGGCCTCTTGTTTCTGGCACTAGATAAGACCATGTCCTTAAAGAGACATCCTCGCGCACCTCTCCTCGCTTTTTTGCGTGTTTCGTGCCACGCTTCAAAGCATTCAACGGCATCTTGATAGCTTTCGTCTTCGAAATTTCCTTTTTCGTGTTCTTCTCTTAGTTCCTCTAACAGAACTTTGAGTTGTTCCGCCTGCTTTCCTATACGTACTACATCCCTTGGTGCGGACTGGCAGTCTCTAATAAGTTCGTCTACTTTTTTCTCCAGCTTTCCTAGGCACTCCTCTTTTTCATTACGCCTGTTTGAGACAGCGATACGCCACGGAGAGAAGCAGGTGAGTCGGGAAAAAATAGGACCCTCTTTTGGAGTTTCGGACTCAGTTAGGAACCCGGGCGTCAAGGGTGGGAAGGGAAGGGGGCGCAGTGTAGTGGGCCGAGAGCAGCAGGTAGAGAAAAACGGCAGCGACACGTAGAAACTCGAAAAATCAGGGTCGGAGGGCAGGGCCTAGGTTGCGGCGCGTTTGGGAAGAGCGTCAGTTTTAAGCGGAATGGAAAACGGCGATATGAGCGAATGTCAAGCCACGAAAAGGAGAAATAGAGGTAAAGCGCATCACGGAGTTAAAAAAAATTGATTCAATAAAAATGAATAAAGTATTGTCAACGAGAAAAAAAAGCGTTTAATTTTCCACCCCGTCCTAAAACACGTTCGATGCGCTTTTATGGTTTTCTTCCGAGACTCTCTGTATTCTGCGATTTGTTTCATTGACGAATTGCTGTCTATGCTCCCGGCACTGACAATGCTCGCCAAACTCTCCTGACTGCTCGTTCTTGGTCCAAGAGATTTTCCTCCTAGGCGGAGCTCTGGCACCTTTAAGAGGGACGTACTTTTTTTTTTTTTATCTTTCATAGCTGTTCTATCGCCTTCGCGAGACCCGTTCTAATCGGCCGGTGCACCTTGGTTTTGCTCGCAGCAAACTCAATTGTTTTCCTGATTGTATCCTTCAGAACGGCCAAGTGAACGCCTTGCTTAACGGGATTGGAAGTTCTGGCCCTTGATGACAACGGGCCTTGCCTTTCTTTCCGTCTCTTTAATTCGTTTCCACAACCTCGTGACTTTGCCTCCCCCCTCCCCCTCATCTCCATGAGGCCAGCTTCGACCACTGGGGCTTTACACCGATCGGAATCAGCGACGCCCTTGGTTATTTTAACGAGCTTTATACTCCCCCCCTTCTCCTTCCCCGCTGCTTGCACAGCAGGGCCCCAGGTTTGGAACCGGCGTAGCAGAATTTGTGTGTGTGTATGTATACCGTAATATTTCTGGAACTACTCCGTTAATATCAATAAAATTCGACATGCATATCTATTATTGGTTTCTGAATTCGGAAAAAAACAGTTATTTTATTATTTTCTCAACTATTTTTCGTTTTGTGTCCATTTTTTGGTTTTTGAAAAACACTATTTTGCGTTTTTTTCAATCATTTAATTGTTACAAACAATTCAGCTATAATGCAGTTGGAAGAGAATAAAGTTATCTACTTTTCTTGTTTGGTCTTCGGGGTCAACTGTTCTGTTCGGCAGATAAAATAAAAAACCGCTGCCAAGTCATTGGCACTTAGCTTCCTCCTATTCTGCTAGTGGAAGATAATTACATGGGACAATCAACTCATTCGTTGATTTAAATATTCGCTACTATTCGATACTAAAAAGATAGGTTAGGAAGACACTTGTAGGGGAGGGGTATGAAGGGACTGGGGGTTAAGGTGGATATCAAAAGGATAGAGCTCCGTGAACTCCTTGAAAACCATGAAAACTCTCAAAATATACTAAGCTTTAATTATCAAATTATATGGTTTAACAAAAATAATAATGTTCAGTCACACAGAGTATACAGGGTGACAGTTGATGAATTTGAATCTTAATATCTTTTAAACTAAAAGGTTTCATAAGCTACAAAAAGAACCTAGCCGAAGTGATCAAAAGATCAATCTTTTCCTAAAATTTCAACTCAATTTAAACCTTTTTACTCCCGTAATCGTACGACATAAAAAACCAAATTTTTTTTTAGTTTTTTTTTTATCTCAAATAGTCGCAAATTGCTTAAAATTTTTACAACTAGTAGATATCGTTGTTTTTTATTGTCATGAATTTTTTCAACATTTAAGCTATTTATTTTTTGAATATATTGTATAAATCATATCATTTATATTATAAAAAGCAAAAAATATTTTTCAAAAATAGAAAATGGCTATAATATGGCTAAAATAGTCAGAATCATTAAACAAAAAATGACTAAATTCAAATTAGAAAAATATATGCATGTCAAATTTTATTACGATCCGTCGCATGGTTCCAAAATTATGCGGTAGACGGTACATACACACACACACACACACACACACACACACACACACACACACACACACACACAGCCATCCGCACGGACATTTTCTAAAAACGTATGATTCGTACTCCAAACACCTCCAAATGAGTTTCCACGATGTATTAGCAAAACTGAAAATTTTACTATTACAAAGCTTCCTCTTGAGGAGGAAGCAAAAGTTATTTTTTTAAATTCATATCTCTGAAAATAAACATCATAACCTTGCGAAAAAAATTATGTTGATAGGTTACGTGTTAAACTATATTTTATCTCTTAAAAAAGAGATGACCGGATGTTGTGAAGCCTTTTAAAACTTGATTGGTTATGGCTAGGCATCCGGTTGAATGGCGCCAAAATTTAAAATGTTTTAATATGGTTCAAGTTTAATATCTTGATTTTGTGTCTATTATTCAGTTGATTCTTTTTACGACCATAATTAATAATATAATCGTTTCGTTTATAATCAATCTAGCTTATTTTGTATCATATTAATATATTCTAACCTCAAAAACTAGATTGCGTTATAATCCACTGCTTTTTCAAAAAAATACTACTTATCTTCTTAAGAAAAAACATCAATCAAATATGTAAACTTAATTTTAAAATATATGTTAGCGTTTAGAATACTTTTAAGACATTATAACAAACAAACCGCATACATTAAAAATAAGTGCGCGAAGCGCGCTTAAATTTAGCTAGTTTATTAAAATGTTAAGTTATTTGACTACTTATTTTTTCAGTAATAAATCGAAAACTGAAAAAAATGTGTTTTTTTGTGCCTTGAGTACGAATGTAAAAAGGCCTTATTGCACTTGAGATTTTGGGGAAAGATAGATATTTTATGTGTTTTGGCTAAGTTTATTGCGCAGCTTTCAAACCTTGATGGTTCATAAGATATCAAGGTTCGAATTTTTTTCTATTCCTTGATTTCTTATATCTCTAAAAATGTGTTGTCAAATGCTTAAACATTTTATTTGGCGATTTAACATAAAAAAACTATCTGCTGTTAAAATATTAAACGATTTTGTTGAGCGGTTTTGAAGTGAATAGCTGAAATGTAAAAACCGATTTTTCTCAAAAATTTTGCTTCCACTTATAGGGGTGTCATTGTACGTCGAAAAAAGCATAAATATATATACTGTATATTAAAACAATTTTTATTTTTTTGACCTATTAATTTAGTTGGAGGGAGCTACTTGCCAATGAATTGGCAGTGGTTTTTTTATTGATGCAATTTGTAACGACCCTGAAAAAAGGGCACAAAAAAGAAACAAAAACTTTAAAAGAAAATTCGAGCGCGGACGTCAGAGACAAACTGAAGTGCTAAGAAAGTTCGAGAAAAGGGAGTAGTTCAAAACGCGGACCAGCGACGTACCAATCAGCGAGCAGCAGCAGCGGCGGACTGGGGGGGGGGGGGAAGAAACAGCAGCGCTTCGGCGCAGGTGCGCGTCACAGCTTAAAAGGGCGGCCAGCGCAGCTCCCGGCGTCATTCGCTCAAGAGAGCTCGAACAGGAAGGAGCACTAAGTAGAAATTTCTCGTAGCTACTTCTTTTGACGCGCGAGTCGAGAGACTTCGGCACTATGTCTGTTGTCTCGACCATCAGTAATAGCTCCAAAGTATTCAAATTGATTGTTTTTATTTTTTTGAATAAAATTATTACGCAAATATCCTGTAATTTCTAGAATTATTGCTAATTAGTATTAATTACTACAAAAATTTATAATTATTTTTGTTTACTTACTGAACGTTATCTAAAATTAAGTAAAGAACTCAAGGTGAGTTCAGACAAGGAAAGGGTTGAGTGAGTGAGTGAGTGAAAGGTTAGTCAATAAAAACACAATATTTCGCGGTAAAGAAAAACACACTTGCTGCAGCATAAAAAACCTCACAGAATAGAGGGAAAAGCCGCAGCAAGCGGAGAGATTTATTTAACAAATGATACAATGAGAAGTACTAAAGAGAATAAAACGCAAGAGAAACTTAAGACTAGACGCCGCAGAGAGTTCTCTCTTACCCTAGGGTTTTCGTAGCCCACGCAATCGCCACAACGTCGAACGCCGTCGCCAGTGGATAACGCTGAGTCGCACATTCGTCGAACGCTGCCGCTAGCTTCTCGCCGAGTCCTGGTGGGCTGGCAAGCCGGGCCTGGGGAGAGAGACCTAGTGGTCTGCAACCTGCACCAAGCGCGCCTCAATGTCTCGAGGGTCCAGATGCTTGGCGCCTGGGCAACAAGGGATATTGCCGCTACTCGCTCGCCCCGAAGAAGTCACGTCCAAGACGTGGACAGCTTCGCCAATTGTCCTTAAACTATGGCCTCGAGGCACTCACACATACACACACACACACACACACACACACACACACACATACACGCGCACACACACACACACACACACACACACACATCACACACACACACATACGCACATACACACACGCACACACACACAACCAAGCGCACGAGATCGCGAGATTCGGCGGGAAATCGCGGATTACAATGTCCCACAAAAACGAGGTGAACAATGCTCGCTCTGAAAAGAACGGACGTATTATTGCACCTAAACAAGAAGCACAATGGACGAGTACAAGTAGACTTAGAAAATCTTGAGACGGGCGCTAATAAACATACGAGTCGCTCGGCGGCCCGGACAAGAATGAGCGCGAACGGAAGCGCGCGCGGGCCCGTCGGGGCTCGCGGTCCGAGCAGGTGGCGCACGCATCGACGCATGCACACGCTGCGCAACGTCGCAACGGAGAGCGCGCAGCGGCGCGAAATTCAAATCCTAAAATACGCGTTTATACTGTTGTGGACGAGTTCGAACGTTGTGTTTCGAACGTCGAGATGCACACGAAGCGACCCCTAGCAAGGGATCAACGAAGCCACGTATGTTGTTGTTTTTGATCAGTCTGGTTATGACAGCTGCTGTGAGCAGACGTGTTATAATTGTGTTATCAAATAAAGTCTGAGTTTGTGTTGGTTTTATAAATAAGTGTGATCATTGAGTTTACCTGAACCTGAGTATAACAATACTACTTAGACCTTAAAAATGGCATAAACACTTATTTACAAATCTTTTTTTTGATGGTATATCAGAGAATTCTATTTTAACAGCTTTTTTTGTGCTTGTATTCTCCTAATTTAGATATAGATAATGTTATGTGACAACTTTCCCGTGGCTATTATTCGAGATTTTATTTCGAATATAGCTTCGAGAAAGTTCCACATACAAAAAGCATAGCGAGTATTCAAGGCCACTAAAATATCAAGTGACCAAGAATCTCGCTGAGCTAAACACCTTCCACGCCGATGGCTGCTTGCGCGCGTGCGATGCTGCGATTGCAGTTTCGGCGCTTGACCGTTGCCAGGCCCCGTAAGGCCTAATGAGTGCAACAAGCACCGACACTGTGACGTAGCGGTGGGGAAGTAGAGCTTGGGACAGCGTGGGAGGTCCAGAAGACTTCCGAGCGTCCCCAAGCTACGCTACTCTGCCACTCCGTGATCGGGCATTGAAGCCGGCGGACCCATAGATTTTTACAACAGATTTCAGTTCAGATTTTAAATTCAGATTCAAATTGTAAATCCATTGTTCGAATAAATACGAGTATTCAATTCTTTCTTGTCTGGAAGCTATTATTTTAATTTAAATAAAGATTTGGACCAGATAAATACAAGAGTATATTCAGTTGTCTTTGTTCAATAAGAGAATTTGCCCGAAGCAAGACTTTTTCATTTTCATTGAGGGAGATTTACAGATTGCTGAACAGAATAAAATCGAGGTAAGAATTTTGACTATTAAAAATACATGACAGAAAGGAAAAGAGAAAATTCGAGTTTAGTCTGCTGAAATTCAAAGGTTAGACCAACTTTGAAAAGCATTTCCCGGTAGAGGGGAATTGATGCGCAAACTCTCTCGCAAAAATTAATATTTTAGTCAACGGAAAAATCCCTCAGGTTTTTCACGTAACAATAAATAATGTTGTAAATTAAGATCATAAAATATATTTTCATTTTAATATTTTCAAGCCTTTGTGACAGTTACACTTTCTAATAAAATTTTCTATAACATAAAATTAATATTGATTAGATGAAAAGTACAAACATGAACGAAAAAAAAATAGAATAGAGATACATATCATTTAGATTGCCTCATTATTTTTTAACTCTGGAACAAACTTTAAAATTACTTCATCAAACATGTTACATTGAATTCGAACACCATCGTTATTATTTAAAATAAATTTGAAAATTCAAAATTCTTCATTTTTTGTGCGATTTTTGAAAGTTTTTTCACCAATGATTTCTTCTATGTATTCAACTACTGAACTAAAATAATTATATTTGTTTGAAATTTATTTCAATAATTATAGTTTCATAATAAAATCTATAGTTATATAATTACGCTGATTTATCTCCTATTTGTGTTTTCGTTTTCAAAAATTTTGAAGACGATAATGCAATCGTTTTTTGTTTCTTCTCTTCTACTTGAATATTTTCTGAAGCTTTTCTTTTGTTTGCCATATCGATATATTATTCCTAAATCGATAAAATATTCAACGTGTTATATTATTTAATATACGAAAAATCACAAAGATATTATTTTCCGTGATTTCTTCATATTTGTTCATTTCAACAACAGGGCATTTGTATTTTTATGGTTGTTGAGAATATTCCTATTAATTTTAGCACTATTCTTCAATTTTCTATGTTCCATCATATTACGAATTTCTGTAAATAGTTATGAAAATTAATATAAAAAAACACGGACACAATTATTATAACAAAAACAAATTATCCTACAATTTATATATTTCTTTTCAGAGAATATTTTCAATAACATTAAAATCATCTCTTTTATTTTGAATGAATAATTTTGTTGGATTTTTGCATCGAGATGAAGCTACATATAATTGACCATGAGAAAATAAAGGTCTATTAATGTAAATTCCGACCATTTCAAAACTCTGTCCTTGAGATTTATTTATAGTCATTGCAAATGCCAAAATTATAGGAAATTGTCGACGGAATAAAATGAATGGTAAAGAAGTATATGTAGGTACCCCACCGACAGGTGGCGGCACGTCCGACCACCGAGAGAGAGAGAGAGAGAGAGAGAGAGAGAGAGAGAGAGAGAGAGAGAGAGAGAGAGCAGCTCATGCCACGAGCGAGCGCTTCGCTCAGTTCCGCACTGACCATGACCCAGACCAGTCAGGCTGGAGAGAGAGATCGGAGAATAAAGCAGACTGCTCAGGATAGGCAAGAGTACTTTCTCCTCCCGACCGCCTCATCCCGACATTGGTGACCCGACGCGGACACCTCGACAACGGCCAACAGGACATCGAGGAGCAGCACACCTCTCAAGTCTCTCCGGCAGTGGCGTCGTTGTTCAGCATACACGCTGATAAAGACAGGCGGCGATTGCGTCAGACAACGCGCATCGCTTCGCTACATTCTGTGTGCACGCTGGCACGCCGGTGCCGGCACGCGAAATTTCATTTTTTCCTCGCGACTACCCAACGTCGTGCATCGAGGAAGCCTTCGCCAAGGGATTTCTTTTTGCGCGAAGCCACCGACACCGGCGCCTTTCATCGTCATCGCAGCGATTGTCGGCACTTCATCACACGGATTTTGCGTGAAGCCACCGACACCGGCGCCTTGTCATCATCATCACTTCGGTCAACGGCGCTTCCTCGTCAATTCAGCACTTCTCCTTGGCAGCGTCGACGAATTCTTCACGTCGTTTTGCGTGGCGATTCACGCGGGAATCGCCATTTTCGCCCTAAGGTAATAAATAAGTGCGCGTGAAAATCTCGACCGTTAGGCCGCCATCTTGCTTTGGCGAGCCTTGAAATTCACAGAATAGCTCACGCGAGCAACAGCGATTCCACGAATCATCACGCACACGTTGCGTTGTCGAGATCGCGACTCAGTCTGAAAGTTTTTTTTTCTTTTCTTTTCATTTCTTTTTAATTAATTTCTTTTCTCTCATTAATTTGCGAAATACGAGGTGAAACGCGTTTGCAAACTCAATAATTCTTTCTAATTTCTCTTTCATGCGTTTCACTCTCTTTTCTCGCTCGACGATCAGCGTTTGCACCCGGGTCAACGGCTACCACTCCCGGACGGCGCTCCTCGCAAGTGGTACCTCACAGACCTCCAGGGCAACGCATCGAGCCTCATTCACAGCAGCCTCGACAACTAGCGGGCGTGCTAGGAATCGCGACAACTATCTCTCGTTGTTGGCTTCTCCCGGACTGAGCTCCTCGCGAGCGATACAACAGGGAAGTCTAGTGAAACTAACACGGCCCTGCTCGTCTCTAATCCAAGGTCGACGAACGATTAAGGTAGAAAATCTTTTTCTTTTCTTTCACTACCTACAACCAACCTCGAGTTAGCTTAGTGCGTGAGTCGGACAGACATTGCCTTGCAGCCGTTTGTACCTGCGAGTACACTGCAATCATTGTAATAATTTTGTATGTCTGCTCCGAACTCAAGATTAGGTTAGGTGCTGCACCTCACGCACATGAGCTGTAACAAATCCAAATTGACGCTTAGGTCGGGAAAACAAGTTCCCCAATCGCCTTTTCGCATCTGTAACCTGAGAAAAGCGAGAAAACTCAAAATGTCGCTGCAGCGCACACCGATCAAGCTTGCTGACACAAGCAAGGACAACGAAACCGCTGTGGTAACCACCACAAGCGACGGACAACAAAGTCCAACCTTTTCGTCCACAACGGCGAATTCAGAGAAACCGCAATACACATCGGCATTCACGACTGTCTCTTCGTTGAACACTCCTCTTACGACGTCTCAAGTCAATCAACAGCTGACCACTAGTTTAACTACAGCCGGCGCTTCAGGTTTTGCAAACTCGGCCGACATGGCATCAGGATTCAACCAGCCGTTCAACGGCACCCAAAACGCCTTCCATTTCGGCACAAGCCAGCACAGCCGTTCAACGACATCGAGAGCGCCTTCCATTTCGGCACAGACCAGCCGCCCAGCACTGCGAACAGCGGTTTCAACTTTGGAACAGACAACAGGCAATCTCATGTCCCAACAACGGCGTCGACAAGCAACAGATATTTCCTAGGAACACCTCAAGAACAAACCCGTCCATTCCCGAATTCAGGAACACGGTGGAAAGACAACAGCCTGCTGAATAACCAGCAGTCACCAGCAGTCAACTACGCCACTGCGGATGACCTGACACAGCTGACAGAACAGCTCAACCAGCAACTAGACCTTAAACTAAACGCGTTTCTGGAACGCCTGGCTCCAGTCCAACAGCATCGAGATTACGACTGCAACAGGCCAACCGAACCCACAGACACACATCTGTCACTAGGTACCAACTCGGACAACTTAGGAACCAGGTTACCCCTGCCGAATCTTTCGCAGGGAAACGCTCATCTCGACCAACAATACAACGCATCTGCCTTCGCAAGTACCAGGCATTTGCTATTCTGGAATTTTTACAAACACAACCCGCAGGGCTGGTTCAGCCAGTTGGAAGATCTATTCTTGGCATACAACGTCAACGAAGACGAGGCCAGATTCAACTTCGTCATGCGATATCTAACACAAGATATTCATGTCGGCATCCAATTCAAGCTCAACACCCTCACAAGAGGACAAAAATACCAACAGATCAAGAAAATCTTGACTGAGCGCTACGCTGAAACTCCTCAGCAACAACTGGATCGCCTATTCAAAGGCATCGAAATCGGTTCCAGAAAACCTTCTGACCTTCTTGCCGAAATGCAAAGCTTGGCTCAGAACTCAATTCCAAGAAAAACCATCATCTCAGTTTGGAGATCATGACTGCCTCCACAGATCCAGATCATGATTTGGAACTACAAATCTGAGGACGAACTAGTCAGGAGCGCAGACATGGCCCACGAACTCGCTCAGCAGTCCAGTCACCTGAACGCCTTGCAATCGAGCAATCAGCCTGCTACAGTTCCCGACGACAGGTACGAGGAACTCTTAGCTGCTGCTCAAGTCTCAAAAAAACAGCAATCAGAACAGTCGCTCTAGAGCCGACGGATCGAACAACAAGTCTCGAGCCAACTCAAAAAACAACCGAGATTCGACGCCTGCAAGATCAAAATCAAGGTCGCGCTTTTTAAACAGCAAAAGCCTTTGCTACTATCACCGCAAATACGGTACAGAGGCAAAGAACTGCCAACTGCCCTGCACCTGGAAGCATGCTCCTAGTCAGGACTACAAGGTGAAGAACCCTAAGAATTTCAAGGACCAGGAAAACTAAATAATCCTGCTGTTGTGGAGACTGACAGCCGGTCACATTTAGCCGCACGTCTCGATGTAAGAGATTCACTCTCCATCTCCTTAAACATTACCATTTACTACCAGATCTCAAGCTTAAGAGACTGGTTGATGGCAATCAATTCGCGCACGCGCTTGCTTTCGTCAAGACAGTGCAGCCCGTGCAAATCTCTTTCGTGGCACAGAGCCACAAATACGCTCACATTGTCAACAAATACCCTCAAGTTTTTGGTCCTGATCAGTTTAGATCGACAAAAAAACGAGGAGTATTTCATCACATTCTCACCAAGGGTCCACCAGTCTTGCAANCACATTCTCACCAAGGGTCCACCAGTCTCACAGAGAGCTCGCCCTCTTTCACCTGCCAAGCTCAAGGCAGCCAAGAAAGAGTTCCGGAAATGGTGCGAACTGGGCATCTGTCGCCCTTCAGACAGCTCATGGTCAAGCCCTCTGCACATGGTGATGGAGAAAAACGGGGAATGGCGTCCTTGCGGTGATTATCGCAAACTTAATCTGGAGACGATCCCAGACCGTTATCCAATTCCACACATGTACGATTGCATGACCTTTTGCCACGGCAAAAAAATCTTCTCAGCGCTAGACTTACGCCAGGCCTACCACCAAATACCGGTAGCACCCGAAGACATCCCCAAAACGGCAATTATCACTCCCTTCGGACTCTACGAGTTTCCTGTGATGACGTTCGGATTTCGCAACGCTTCACAAACCTTCCAGCGCTACATCAACTCAGCGCTTGGAGATCTCGACTTTGTCTTCGTCTACTTAGACGACATCCTCATCGCCTCCACGGCGGAGGACGAACACCAGAAACACCTTGACACAGTTCTAAATCGCCTCAACGAGTACGAGCTGCAAGTCAATCTTGAGAAATGCAGTTTCGGCGTTACAGAACTAATCTTTCTGGGCCATCTTATTACTCCAGATGGTTTCAAACCCAGCCCAGAAAAAGTCAAGGCGATACAGGAATTCCCAAAGCCACAGACCATCGAGGAACTTCGAAGATTCCTAGGTCTCGTCAACAGTTACATACGTTTGCTGGCGCACGCTGCAGACACACAACGTCCTCTCAGCGAATTCCCAAAAGGAGCTAAAATAAAGGACAAACGTCTAGTTCCGTGGACTCCAGAATGCCGAGGCGACCTTCCAAAAGTGCAAGGACGACCTCGTGAACCTCTCCTTTACTGCTTTTCCAAGCGAAAACGCAGAGCTACGTCTGATCACAGACGCATCAGACACAGCTATGGAAGTAGCCCTCGAGCAACGCTCAGGCAACTCTTGGCTCCCCCTTGCCTTCTTCTCCCAGAAGTTCTCCCCTGCGCAGACCAAATACGCCACCTACGACCGGGAGCTAACAGCCATCTATGAAGCCATCCGACACTTCCACCACTATCTCGAAGGTGTGGAGTTCAAAATTTACACAGATCATAAACCTTTGATCTATGCTTTACAGCAAAACAACGGCAAAATGCCAGCTATTCGCTCGCGCAGATTGTCTTACATCGCCCAGTTCAACACAGAAATCCACTATCTTCCAGGTGAAGAGAATGATGTTGCAGACGCCCTGTCTCGAATCAATGCTTTCACTTCTCCTGCACTCTTCGACTGGAGCGATCCAGAACTCCTCGCCGACTCACAGGTCAGAAAAGTTCTAACGAATATCAACGCATTCAAGCTTCCGACGCTGTTTGACGCGAAACAGCTGAGCGAAGAACAAGAGAAGGACGATCAAGTCAAGGAGATTCTCAACAATGCGGACCATCCACTCAAGCTTCGCAAGCTTACTTGGGGCTCCGCACACGCAGCGTTCTACTGTGACATCCACGAAGATGTCATCCGTCCTTATCTCCCTAAGAAACTGAGAAAGACAGTTTTCGACAAATTCCACTCACAATCGCATCCTGGAGTTGAAGTCACAGCTCGACTCATACACCAACAGTACGTGTGGCCTAACATGAGTCGCGACATTTCCACTTGGTGCAAAACATGCTTAGCTTGTCAACAATCCAAAGTGACAAAGCATAACAAGCTTTTGCCCAAGCATTTTAATACTCCAGATGCAAGATTCGATCACGTCCACTTGGACCTCGTAGGACCTTTCGCCTACAGCGACGGCTACACCCATTTCCTCACCATCATCGATCGCTATACGAGATGGCCTGAGGCAATTCCAATTGCTGACACCACTGCAGCAACTGTAGCTCGTGCATTTTACGACAACTGGATTTGCCGCTATGGCGCACCAACAACGATCACCACAGATCAAGGTGCTCAATTTGAGTCCAGATTATTTTCCGAACTCCGAATTAACAGGATTCGCACAACGTCATACCATCCTGCCTCCAACGGCATGGTGGAGCGCCTCCACCGAGACATCAAAACAGCTTTCATGAGCCACGGAAACAGTTTGGAATGGCTCCGACTACTTCCAACAGTCATGTTGGGACTGCGCACACGCATCCGTCTAGACACAGACGCCAGTCCAGCCGACTTAGTTTTTAGAAAATCAGTGAGAATCCCTGGTGATTTCTCACCTCTCACCAGCGAAGAGCCAAACGTTCGCATATTCTACAACGAATTTCGTGACTTTATGCACCAACTGAGCCCAGTTCCAGTTAGCCACAAAACAGCAATTAAACCATTCCTTCATCAAGACATGGAAACTTGCTCTCACGTTTGGCTACAAGAAAAACCAATCAAGCCTACATTGACTCGGCCTTACACTGGCCCTCACAAGGTCATCTCTCGCAACATGGATAACCATATCTTAGTAATCGAAGTCAACGGCACACAGTAAACAGTATATTTGCAACGCGTGAAGCCTGCGTTCATTCTACAAGAGGATCCTGACGGCACTAAGGAAAACACAACACCTGAACCGATCAAGATTCCTCAGCCAACGGAAGTCAATCGTGCTCAACCAACAGTCGGCACTTCCAAAACCACGCAGCTTCCAGCAGACGACATTCAACTTGCACCACCTGCACCTCCCTCTTCCTCTACCAAAGATCCACCGGACCAACCGACTCCTACTCCTCAACCTCCGGTGCCCAAACGCGTTAGATTCGTTCCGAACATTTAAACGGAAAAAGATGTTGACTCAGCTCAGTCACGCAAACAAGCTCGTAAGAAACACAACTCTTTTGCGGAGGGGTGCAGTACCTAATACTACCTCCTACTTATTACACTACTTTGTAAATACCTTATAGAACCGAATTTCCAACCAAAGCCTAGCCAAGCTAGCAAAATTTTTTGTTCTTTGCGTTTAATATAGTTTTTAACTTTAATATTGTATTACGTATTATCTTTGCACCTTAGCTTTGTAGCTAACAAATTATGGAGTCAGATGGAGCGAAACCATCAATACAAACATTGTATTACATTACGTTACACTACAAGAAAATACTTGTAAAATCATCAAACTATGATTCTAATTCTAGTACTTTTGTAATTCAAAGCGCAAACTTGTCACACGTTCGAACAACTAGTTCTTAAGAAAATGTAAATTATTTTTGTAAATACTCTCCAGTCCCTGACAACCTTTTTTTTGTAAAATTACGCAAATACTGTAAACTCTTCTTTCTCGCAACTTTACTTTAAGTTTCTCAATTAACGAAAATGCTTCTCATCTTTTTTTCCTTCGGGGGGAGTACTGTAGGTACCCGACCGATAGGTGGCGAGACGTCCGACCACAGAGAGAGAGAGAGAGAGAGAGAGAGAGAGAGAGAGAAAGAGAGAGATTTTAGATTTTAGATTTAGATAATTTGTATTAATGTACATTATGTTGTACAAAATTATTAATTAAAGTAATAAGTTAAATAGCGGTTCATTGATGGAAGGGTGGTTAATGAGTGTGAGAGTAATGGAGGCGAGAGATGGGTGACGAATGCCGTTTGTAGATGTTATGTACTCTTTTTTGCGAGGAAGTAGCGCTTAGCT
Source organism: Pteromalus puparum (assembly GCA_012977825.3). Taxonomy (NCBI): domain Eukaryota; kingdom Metazoa; phylum Arthropoda; class Insecta; order Hymenoptera; family Pteromalidae; genus Pteromalus; species Pteromalus puparum. Next base: position 38,840,533 of record CM053168.1, read on the forward strand.
TGCGTTTTGAACTGGGTGATAGATCTATTGTCACGAAGATGAGATGGTACGGAGTTCCAGAGGTATGAGGCGCTGATGTGGAATGAGTTCCTCAGCGTCTCTGGGCCGAAGAAGGGGATGTCCAGGGCAGTCACATCACCCCTCACAGGACGGAGTGCGACGTGGAAGTCAAAGAAGGCCAAGATGTACGATGGTGTGGCAGTGTTGAAAAGTTTTCTGAGAAAACAGGCCGCAAAGTACTTCCTACGCCCGGCGGTGGTGAGCCATTGCAGTTCACGTCTATAGGGGGTGATGTGCTCGTCCCTCCTTACACCAAAGATGTAACGTATTCCTGTGTTCACCAGTCCCTGTAGTTTAGTATCAAGTTCTTGGGNTGTGTTCACCAGTCTCTGTAGTTTAGTGTCAAGTTCTTGAGTAAGGTCACAGTATACTAGAGAGCAGTAGTCTATGATGGGAAACAGCAGTGCTTGCACGAGATGTTTGCGCAGCTCTTGGTTGGTGGTCTTTCTGAAGAAGTATAGCCTATATATTAGTGAATGAGCACGTTTACACAGTTGTGTGACGTGCTCTTTCCAGTTCAATTTAGAATCAAGCACCACTCCCAGACTCCGCACAGACGATTGATATTCGACCTGGGCTCCCCCTATATTGATAGAGGTGTTAGCGACATTTGGTAAAGCGTTAATGTAGTGGGGGGAGCCCAGGACGATCGCCTGTGTTTTAAGAACATTTAGCTTTAGATGATTTTGTGCAGCCCAACCTGTAATCCTCTCGGCGTTAGCTGACATCTTCGCGGAACAAGAGTCAAGCTCCTCAAGGTGGCATTGGCTGTAGATTTGCAAGTCATCCGCGTAGATGAGATGAGAAACATCGGGGTCCAGGCAGAAACTGATGTCATTGATGTACAGGGAGAATAGCAGAGGGCCCAGGATAGATCCCTGCGGTACTCCCGTGTTGAGAGGGCGAAAGGTGGATAGCTCGCCGTCATCAACAACGACTGCCTGTTTTCTGCCTGTAATATATGAGGCAACCCAGCGGATAACTTGCTTAGAGAAGCAGAAGTGTTTTAGCTTTCGGAGAAGCTTGACGTGACATACAGTGTCAAAGGCCTTACTGAAGTCGAAGAGAAGAAGAAGAGTTACCTTCTTGTTATTAATGCCACGCCTGACATCATCCGTTAGCTTGAGTAGGCTGGACTGAGTGCTGTGGCCAGTGCGAACACCAGTTTGCAAATCGTCCAGAAAAAGCCTGAACTCAAGGTACTCAGGGATTTGCTTATGCACCAGCCACTCCAGCGCCTTTGATAGAAAACATAGAAGGGAGATCGGACGATAGTTAGTTAGAGATGTAGGAGAGCTGACTTTGTTTAGTGCGTGAACTAATGACTTTTTCCAGTAAGAGGGAAAGCACGACTCGTGGCATCTGTACGTCGAGAGTGGCCGTTATGAGGTCATATCCGTTTATGAAGGGTATGTCTGACTTCCAGTGTTTGAGCAGGCGATCCTGCTCGTCTATCAAGCAGAGGTCCAGCCAGGTGTCGGATTCCTGTTTAGGGTGCGTGGCGCCATAAGGAACCGACTGTAGGGAGTTCTCCTCTATGAAGGCTTTGATGAACTTAGCATCTTCGGAAGAGGAGAGTTGATCAGCGTTGAAATCGCCCATGATCAGCTTGTTGGAGTAGCAGTGCATATGTGTAGAGAGTTTCTCTATGAAATCATTGCCCTGGATGAAAGGGGCATGTGGTGGACGATAAACAACGCCGACAAAGATGGGAGATACTCCCTTAGTATGGGAGATAGTCCCATGTACCGTCAGATGATGCAATGATAGCAGCAGTCAAAGTGTTGTGTATGTAGAGGGCCACACCTCCACCATTTCTATTTCTGTCCCGTCTATATAGTATATAGTCATCAAGTAAAGGGATTGTTTTAACCTTTTCGTCTAGCCAGGTTTCAGTCACAGCTATTACGTAAAAGGAAGGACGAGTGGACAAAAAGAGCCTAACCGCTTCAATGTGACCCGTGAGGGAGTTAGCATTGAAGTGGCAGGCCCTTAAACCCTTGGACAGAATTACCTTGGAAACTGATGAGGATGTGGCCGATGATGTAGTAGATGATGCTGATGGTGGTGCAGGTGGAATTAGATGAACCGTCTTCAGTGGTTGATGTTGTCCGGCGGCCACTGGGACAAAAAATTTGTCAGGTCTTCGTCGCTGGTGATGACGGTGGCCCTTTCCGTATCCTCTGTAGAACGGATGTAGACCGTTCCATCCCGCACATAGGTTCTGCACCCGTTCCTCTTCTTGGCCTCCAGTCTGGCCCTGACGCGAAGCTTATGGGTCTCTCGAGGAAGCAGCTCGTTAATGTTCACTAGCCCTTGATGGTCTGGGTCTAGGGCCTTTGCTTCCTCGAGAATGCCAGCGTCTAACTCTGCTGTATGGAGTTTCCCCTTTTTCATTTTCGCAAGGATGGTCGAACGAACAAGGGCGTGGGACGACAGGGTGACAGCAATCGGTGGAAGTCTGCTGTCTGCAGCCGAGATGGCAGTGGCTGCGTCAAGTCTTCCCATGACCCTTGCTCCTGCGATGTCCCTTCTGAGGACAGAAGGATCTAGGGCCGACAGCACAGAGAATGCCAGTAGGTCGAGGCAGGTCTCACGTGTGTAGTGTAGACCTGTCAGTACCACGGTGTTGTTGGCAGAAGTCTCCTGCTGTCGCTTTACCTTCTGCAGTTCACTGCGCAGACTGGCGATCTCCGCAGGGATGACAGTGGCAGGCGTGGCGGCGTTGTTGTTGCTGTTGTTGTTGTTGCCGTCCTTGGGCAGCGTAGGGAGAGGCCTTGCGGACAGGTCTTGTAGCTACGCCCTGAGTTCCGTGATGCTCTGCTCTGCCTTCTCCATACGGGTTTGAAGCAGAGGCAGATCGTCGAGGGCTCTGAGACGCAGCTCGATGGGGCCAAGCCTTTCTTCCAGCCCAGAGATCTTCCTGGACATGTCCCTTTGCTCCTTCACCGCTTCGTCCTGCTTGGCGCGTATTTCTGTCAACGCTGCGAGGATGTCCTGCAGTGTAACATCAGCTGTACTCGGTGTTTGACGCGCCGGCGACTGATTGCGTGATGTACTGGTGGAAGGGGGCGCAGAGAGGGGCTTTCTCTTGGTCGTGGTGTTGTTACGTCGGACTTGACGTTAACAATGTGCAGACAGGCAAGTTTCTTCTTTTTAGCTCTTAAATCGAGCTAGGGCGAGAAACGGGAATGCACGTAGAGAAACTGGTTGGGTTATCGATTGACAGGTGTTTCTCTATGTAAGGAGTAAAAGAGGCACCAGGCTCTGAAAGCTTCAGGCTCTTTCGGACAAGGAATAATTGAAAAGTATCACTACACTAGGCTCCTATAAGCCTAAGTTTCGTAATATCAGGAAGAAGAGAAACTTATGCTCTGGGAAGCAACAAATTCTCTTTCGGATCGGGAAGCAGATATAGCTTGAGAGAAGGTAGAAGAAGAAAGGAGAGCAGTGAAGTATGTAGAAATTTATTTTTATTGTACTTACTTTTTTAAAAATCGTCGTCTAGGAGAGAGAGAGAGGAGTCGGGAATCGCCCTTTATCCTCGTAGCCGGAGCTGAGTATGTATGTGTGCGTGAGCCGAGAGTAGTGATTGACAGTGGGTAGGAGCGAGTGGCAAACGAACGGCAAAACGGAAGAGGCAAAAAACGAGCGCGGTCTCTGAGGGCAGGGTCCTTTATAGCCCTTTCGCGAGGGTGGAGTTTTCCCTTTCTCGAGGCGGGTTTTCCAGAGTTTCTCTCTCTTCCTAATTGGCTTTTCGGGCCTGAACCTCTGGATTGGGTCTTACATTTGGCGCACGCCCCCCGCACAGTTCGTGACAGTTAAAATAGATGGCATTACTTGTGCCATTTTACGCTTTACTAACATTCAATTTCTAAATTTTTTTGTTTATTCCAAAGAATACTAGTGAACGACTTTTAAATAAAATGCGAGAATTTTAAATTATAGAAATTGAACGTTTATTCTCCTTTTGTGTATTTTATTAACTTGTTTAATTTATCAAAGTTTTGAAATAACAACTGAGTGGTTTATTTACAAAGGCATTACGTAAAATAGATTCCAATAATTACTAGTTTTGGTTATAATAATGAAGATTTATACATGGAATTCTACCCAGTTATTATTTGAAATTTTGATCGCTTTACAAAATGTTGGTTAGATTCGTTTTCTTCGGTCGTCTGTTATTTTATGAAACTTAGTATAAAATAAGTATATTTTATACCAATAATAGTGATTCTAACAATCAGTATATTACGAATTGTGTATATATATATATATATATCATACACAATGTTCACGCATGATTCTATAGAAGATATGATATATTTGGACATTGTCTATGAGTACAACTTCATCTAAGGGAAAACTTTGTATGTTTTGTCTTATAATTTAACTAGCGCGCTACAATTGCTTAGTATTTACATGGGGAGTTAATATTATGATAGATTAATGATTATACCGATTAATCTTATACCTTAATATTATGTGTAGCTCTGTTGACTTATGTTATTTTATGAGAGTGCTATGGGTATTTAGCCTATTGCTATAAGGTTATTATGTTTTAGTTGACCAATAATATACTCGTTGTGATTAATGTTGTGACTATTAGCTATAATTGTTTGTGCTTTTATACTCTGTAGGATAGTTTCTTATAATCACTTGCTTAAATGAAATGTATCTACTTGCTTATTTTAATAGTGGAAGAGATTAAGCTATTCTATATTTTTTTAATTTTTATGTATTGATTTTTAGCGTACTTCGTGTATGTGACGCCTTATTATTGCCGATATTTGGCTTAATCTTTATGTCAATTTCATTATCTAGTTCACTATCATTACTGAGATATATACTATAATGTAGTGAAAATTCGATTATTTTAATTGATATGAGGAGGTAGTTGAAATAGCGATTTGTGTAGTATTTTGATTGATTTTTAGTGTTGCATAAAACTGAAAAGAATATGCGATGTGCGGTGAGATGAGTTTTAGATAAAGTAGAATGCAGCTAAGATCATTGTTTTTTTTTTCTAAGCAAGTGTTTGTATTT
>CM053168.1:38845738-38882886 GCA_012977825.3 Pteromalus puparum
CCGGAGTCGGCCAGAGAAAGATGATGCCAGTTAGAGAATGCGCTTCATGATAAGCCAGAGAAGTTGTATAATTCGAGTTTTCTGTTTTCCGCATGTAATAGAAGTCAGTCTGCCGAAGGGCAGGGAGGCACGGGAATGCGCCATTTTATCCTCGGGTAAACCGGAGCTGGATATGTAATTGTGCGTGAGCCGAGAGTAGTGATTGAATGGGTAGCAGCAGTACAAAGCGAATGTCGCAAAACGAGGAGTCAAACAACTGCAGGCGCCGGGTTCTGAGGCTGCGAGCGTCGCTTTTATACGCCCTCTTTCGCTCGATGGGGTGGAGTTTTCCCTTTTCTCGAGGGGGGTTTGTTTCCATGAGTTTCTCCTCTCTCCTAATTGCTTTTCGGGCGGCTGAAACCTCTGCGATTGTGGTCACATTTGAGCGCACGCTCCCCGCACAGTTCCGTGCATTTAAAATTATGATGGCATTACTTGTGCCATTTTACGACTTTACTAAACATTCAATTCTAAATTTTTTTGTTTATTGATAAGAATACTAAGTGAACACGACTTTTAACATAAAATGGGACAAGATTTTAATTATAGAAATTTGAACGTTTAATTCTCCTTTTGATGTATTTTATTTTATTAACTGTTAATTTATCAAAGTTTTGAGAATTAACAGCTGAGTGGGTTATTTTTTAAAAAGCGATTCGCTAAAATAGATTTCCAAATAATTTACTATGTTTGTTATAATAATGAAGATTGATATACATTGCAATTCATACCACAGTTATTATTGAAATTTTGATCGCCTTACAAAATGTTGGTTTAGATAGTTTTCATTATTTATTATGAACTATACTAAATAATAGTTACTAATAATACCAAATGAATAGTGATTCTTAACAAGTAGTATAGTAATTACGAATATGTGTATCATATATATATATAATATAACATTTCACGCTGATTCTTATAAGAATATATATATTGATGCTCACTGTTAGCGATAAACTTTCATCTAGGCGAAAACTTGTATGTTTTGCTTATAATTTAACTATGGCGCGCTTACAATCAATTGGCCTTAGTATTTATACAATGTGTTAATATATTAGATAGATAATGATAGTACCGATTAATCTCTAACTTAAATATTAATTGTAGCTCTTTGACTTATGCTTATTATGTAGAGTGCTATGAGTAGCCTATTGTAAAGTTATTATGTTAGTTGACAATAATAATAACTCGCTTGTGATTAATGTTTGTGACAATTAGCTAATTGTTTGTGGCCTTTTATACTCTGATAAGGATAGTTTCTTATAAATCAACTTGCTTAAAATGAAAGATCTAACTGTATAATTTTAATAGTGAAGAAGAAAACTTAAGCGTATTCTATATTTTTTTAATTTTTATGTTTGATTTATAAGGACGTACCATTCAGTGTATGTGAACCGCTTACTTATGCGATTTGTTAATCTTTAGTCAATTTACATATCTACTTCACTGAACTCATTACATTGTATATACATTTTCAAGAGTAAGTCTGAAAAACTCGAATTATTTTGAAACTTGAGAAGGTATGTGAAAATACGATTTGTGTAGTATTTTGATGGAATTTTTGACGTCTTGATAAAACTGAAAAGACATATGGACTGTGTCGGTGAGCATGACGATTTTAGATAAAACAAAGAAATGCGCTTAAAAGATCATTTGTTTTTTTTTATTATAACAACTGTTTGGTATTGTCTCAGTTACAAAGGACTCAATATATTTTAGCTGATTCAACTAGATTCTGTTGACAGGTTGCCGTATTCTCTTATAAAAAGAAAAGTAAACTTATATATAACGCAACTTTACTCCCGACAAAATTCGACTTTAGGTTTGGCAAAGATTTGATAATAAAGGTTTTAATTTTTGTTTGAAAGCAGTTTTTCTAAATTTTCGATGTTTAGGATATGAATTCTTATAAAATTTTATACGATTTGTCAGTGTAATTTTGCGCATCGTTGGGCTATATATTTTAGTTGTTGAATCGTTTTATTTATTTAGAAAAACACGAAAAGTGCGTATGGTGGCCCGTAACGTCGAGAAGAATTTTCCTTTTGTTTTTTTATATGGGTTTTCCTGGAGGGTCTCGCTGCACGTGCGGACGGGCCGACGCTCTTGAATTTCTCCTTTTTTTTTTATATAGGCCTGACATCGATGTGCATTTCGCCTCGGCTCGGATGCCGTCCTAAGTTTTAGAGGGTTTAATTTATGTTTCCTGAACGTTTTCCAGCTCTCTTTCTTTGTCGATTCTAGAATCGTAAAAAAAAAGAAGGTTTTGTACAGCCCTTGCGATTTGAAAGGAGGATCTTGGAGTTGGTAGGCAACTCGAGGACCTTCCTTACCTACGATCACTTATTCTAAGCTAAGTTCCTAGTTATCGATAATCGAGCTAGTTATCGATTGTGCGGGGACGTTACAGTGTTGTTGGCCTTGCCCTTAGAGACGGTCTGGCTGCTGCTATTAAGTGACGATTCTAGCCTTCTCTTGGTGTACATGTCAGCACAGGTCTCACAGGCAAACGTCGCAACACCCTTCACAGGCAGGGACCGGAATGCAATACACTTTGTGTGGAAGTAGTTGTGACAAAGTTCACATTGTTTAGGGCCCCTGGTCTGAATGGGCTTGTCGCATTTATCGCAGATGATCGAAGGTGGATCCGCGGGCTTTACTCCACTTGTACTTATTTCATCGGTAACTTACTGGCAGTCGATAATGTAGAGCGTGTGTGGAGATCTCCGTTGTTAGTAAGTTACCGACTAAGCTGAGAGCTTGCCGNGGCTTTACTCCACTTGTACTCATTTCGTCGGTAACTTACTGGCAGTCGATAATGTAGAGCGTGTGTGGAGATCTCCGTTGTTAGTAAGTTACCGACTAAGCTGAGAGCTTGCCGTACGTAGCACTAGGTTGTGGTGTTTGCAGAGGAAGAGAGAGCTGAAGCAGCCGAGCACCAACCTGTGACTGAGCGGGTGAAGATGTTTCCTTGTCCTGTGAGATGTCGCGTCGAGGCTGAGTGGAGAGCAAAAACCAAGCCAAGCAGGAAAGAAAACAAAGCCGAGCAAATTGAGGTTAGGTGAAGAGGCATATGCTTGCAGCGAAGATGGTGAAGAGAAATGAATGCAGCCTCCAGTGAATTATATATCACTCTTAAGGTTGCATTAAGGTGTGTGCAACAAGCTGTAACAGAAGGCGCCCGAAGGCAGAGTGCGGCAGAAAAAGCAGTACAAAGTAGGCGTACACAGCAAAGCGAGTAGTACTCACCAGAGCCTCCAGAGAGAGAGAGAGAGAGAGAGAGAGAGAGAGAGAGAAAGAGAGAGAAAGGTAGAGAGAGTGGCTCACGCCGCGAGCGAGCGCTTCGCTCAGTTCCGCACTAACCACGACCCAGACCAGACAGGCTGGAGAGAGAGAGAGAGATCAGAGAATAAAGAAGACAGCTCAGGATAGGCAAGAGTACTTTCTCCTCCCGACCGCCTCATCCCGACATATATTCTCCAGTCTCCAATATTATTCGGTTTTTCTTTTTTGTCGCCGGTTATGATTTGTGCTTTAATATTATATTTGTATAGTTCGAGAACTTTTAATCTTGTTCCATTACAAAGACCATCATTCATACTTAAATTTTGTATAAGCATCACTATCGTTCCTATTTTTAAAGTTAACTTATGTACTTGAAAGCCGGGAAATCTTAAAGATCTTAAATATTCCGTAGGATACTTGTACTCTGCATTTACATCAGTTTGATCTACACCTTTATGTCTTGCATAATCAATACTATAGTATATACTACTCTCACTTTTAATCTTTTTTGAAATCTTCTCGTTGATTTTATAAATATCTTCATTATGTGGTGATAAAATGATTTTATTTGATAGATCATCATTTATTGATATTATACAACCATAAATTTTTTTACAAATGTCATTACTTTTCCATATATCGGGGATTTCGAAATTACCAATTTCTCCATCACCAATTTTCAATAAAAATGATGAAAAAACATAATTTTCAGATCTCAGATTTGATTTCAATCTTAATACTTTGAAATTTATCCATAAATTTGAATTTTTAATAGATTCTTGTATAACATTATAACGAGTTGCCTTGTGTGCACTCGTTACGTCCCTCTCTTCCCTATGCTATATCACCATATTATAATAAACATTCTATCTGTAAATATTCTTGTGTATAACATCCCTTTCAGCAGCAGGTAAGTGAAAGGAGCAGACAGCCATAACACACACAGAGAGAGTGCCGCGCGTAGTGTGTATGTGCGTGTGGCGCCGTCTGAGAGAATGAGAGAGAGAGAGAGAGTGGGAGAAAGATTGCACTGACCACGCGGTCGCGTCTCGCGCCGTGACACTTAGGAGTATAGCGCCGAGCTGTAAAGTCGTGCCGATACTGCTGCTTTGTTTTTGCGACTACGCGTACTATAAGCTAGAGATATTCGTGCGTGCGTGCGTTCGTCTTCCGGAGGACTGCGGCTGCGTCCTTGACCAGATACTTCGTGTGTCGCTGGAATCGTCCTGGTGCTGTTCAGCACTGCGTGTCCGGCTCGAGCAGTGTATTTGCTTGCCGCTCGACTTCTCGCTGCACCCGTCCACACACGAGGCTTTGAGGCGTCCGTCCTGCTGTCAAGCGTCGGGCCCTCGTCATCTGTCCTGCGCCGCTCCGGTCGAAGCCACGAGGCGTTTATCAAGTTCTACGAAGTACTTCTGTAAGTACCTACCCGATCGCAATACTCTCTCTCTCTCTCAGCATTATTCGCTCTGCTCCGTCTCTCTTACTCCACGCAGCTTTTGTACTGATTTCGAGTCTTTACATAAAGAGAAACTTTGCTACTACTCGGCTTGTGTCACTTTGCTCCTGACTTTACCCAGTCCCATGCGATTCTCTCTTAGTTTATCTCGCGAACTAGCTACGTAGCCAAATCACTCACGACGCCTCCGCGGGCTCACGTGCACGAGGACCTGCACGTATAGCCTTCAAGAGGCCTGCAACGAGATGCTACGTACTTTTCCTCTCGCTTATTGACCGATCAGTGAATGCGCCACTGATCGCTTATACTCGGGTGCGGACCCCGTCGTTCTTTAATATCTCGGTCTGAATCCCCGTTATATATGGCGCCCTAACGTCACGGGTTAATTATTAAACTGTAAAACAATTTATTCAGCTATAAATTGCTGCGTAGCTTTTCGCGAGCGCGAGAGGAATTTTCCGAGCGAACGCGTGTGTTTACAAGGTCCGAATTCCAAGCGCCCGCAGTAGTATAGACGTGTGCGCGCGACCGACCGTATTTATCCTTGGAAGAGTCAGGCAGCGGCGAAACGTAAACAAAGTGCACACTCACTTTCTAGCGCTCTGAAATTTTATCATTGAGACGATTTACACGTTTGAATTTTAGAATATTTCAACTCGAATTTTCGACGCTGATTACGTCACGGAATATTCTGCGAGAGACTATATACTATATTGCCGTCGTATGCGATATACTTCTAAGTCAAACGAAGCGTGCTACAGAGCATACATGCTCTGCTATTATATTATTTTTTCACGCACATTTAACTGATCGTAATAATTTATTTCGCATATTTATTTGATTGTAATTTTATTTCTTCTGGAATTTGAAATTTTTTTTTTGTGCGTTGCGTTCTTAAATACGTCAAGTGTACGTTTGACAAATAAATTCAGTCTTGTTTTTTTTTTTGACATTATAAAATACATCATAACTATTAAAAAATGGCAACCAACTGGTCTCACAAGCTCCGATATTCCACTCCACGACTAAAGCTAGTCAGCCAAACGTTTTTACAGGAACTGCGGCTACTGCGCCGTATTCTTTGTGCGCAGACGCCCCGCAGCATCCTAACCTCTGCTGGCCGGCCGTAACCGCCTACACTCAGCCCGTATGCTCGAGCTGCGACGGGGGGATTTGGCCTCAAACATCTATGAATTCGCTCTCGCAACCGAGTCCTCAAGTGACAAATCAAAGCGCGGGAGTTGCGCCAAGCAGCACATGGAACACTCTGGACAACTCCCATCCGAGAACAAAGAATCTCGGAAGGACAGTTAGAGAGTGGAAGTTAAAATTCTCTGGCGACAAGGGCATTAGCATTGAAAAATTCCTAACGTAAGTCGAGGCAAATCAACGATTAGAGAATATATCCGACGATGAACTCCTAGATTCCTTGTTCCCCATGCTAGAGAGACCTGCGCTGTTTTGGTATCGTGCCTTGAGGCCCTCGTGGCAAACGTACCAAGACTTCAAGAGGGCAGCTCTCAATAATCACAGCAAGTCTAGAAGGAATAAGCGGAGTCTGATAGTCGAGGCTCATCTACGCACGCAAGGAGCTGACGAGCCTGTAATAGACTACATTGTGTCCCTCCTCATAATCTTAAATTGGTTTGAAAATCCATGGAGCCAGCAAGAACAATTTAATCTGATCATCGATAACATGCTTAAAGAGGATGAAGAAATACTATGGGGATTTAACGAATACTTAAGAACTCCTCGACAGAGCCCGAGAAGTGGAAGACGATGAAGATGGCCAATGGAGGCCACCACCTCCAGTAGACCAAACGGTGCTATCGGAAACGGCATATAGGCCTGGCAAAAAACCCAAGAAAAAGCAGATCAGCATCGCCTCGGTGAACTCGAACACGCCGTCCATGTCGGAGGCAGAATGGGAGAGGCACTTCGAGAAGTTCCTCAAGAAGAGGTCTATAGAGCTCGACTCTCCCAACCGCACGAAGTCAGGTTCAGGATAGAACCCCTCAGCGAAAAAGGCCTCTTTGACGGAATCAGAAACTTCGCCGAAAAAAGAGAAAGACGACAGCAATCAAGCTTCACCTCGCCGTGGCGGCTGAGGTCGCGGAGGAAGTGGACGAGGGGGCTGGCGGCAGGGAGGTAACCGCTCAGAAGAGATTACTCCCAAGTCGGATAGAAATAAAGATAAAAATCCAGGTCCAGACGGCGACAAAGTACTCTGCTGGAATTGCAGTTGGCCTGGTTATACCAAGTTTACCGGCCCAGAATGCGCCTCTTCGCAACCCTCGGAAAACGAGGAAGAGGGCGAGTAGACAAGGTCCCTACCGCTCTAGAATACCCGCGGACCTTCGACACTGAAAGCGTAACAGGAGTAGCGCAAACACTTCACGGCACGGCAAGCGACTCTCCGCTAGCAACGAGTAGCTCGACCGATGTGGAGACGTTCTGCGATGGAGGTACTGTTGCCAGCGCTTTGGTGGAGGAGTATCCACGGTGGTGGCTAGCCATGGAGGTTGGCTTATATAAATTGAGAGGATTCTACGATGCTGGAGCTTTTTGCACTGTCCTCGGCCCCATAGGCATATGCCTCGCAGCCTCATTGACTAGGCGCGTCCGACCTCATGTGGGCCCCGGTGCTTGAGCAGTCGACGGTCATTACGTCCCTTTATTTGGTAGCGTTGAATTGCCCTTCACTGTAGGAGGTATAACCCATTTGATCTTCTTATTCGATGTTCTCATTTTGGGTGAAATCGATACTATTCAGTTGATGCATCCGCATCTGGAGGTGCAGGCTTCGCTCGCGCAGTTTCGGTGATGCTTGATCCAGTAGCAATAAGCTACTGCTCGAAGGCACAGACGTTGAGATATCAGCCGTCCTCTCGTCTATGCGTGCTGAAGAGCTTTTATCGCTCGCCTCGGAATTGAAGCAATTACCGAGAAACAGCGCACGGAAATCGACGATCAGATGGAAGAACTGCTACCAGAGCCCTGATGTGAACAGCTAGTCTGCGTTGGGTGGATTTATCAGGACATCGACGTCGGCGGTGCTCGCCCCATCAAACAGCGCTATTACCCTGTTTCGATAATTTTAGAGGACACAATGCATGAGCATTTGACATTCGTTTTTTTTTCGCGTTACGACCTCGTATGTAATTGTAAGAGAGAGACGAAGAGGCTAATAGTTTCTAATCATTTATTACCTTTTCTATTGAGCAAATTTAAGTATTTTTCTACTAAATGAATTTAAACATTTTTCTACATTCTAATTTTCATCTTTCATTTTCTTATAGTCGAGAGAGACAGTTGATCGAACTGGTACCCCGTGCTACCAGCGTCTGGGGGTGGGGAATATAACGAGTTGCCTTGTGTGCACTCGTTACGTCCCTCTCTCCCCTATGCTATATCACCATATTATAATAAACATTCTATCTGTAAATATTCTTATGTATAACATCCCTTTCAGCAGCAGGTACGTGAGAGGAGCAGACAGCCGTAACACAGAGAGAGAGAGAGAGAGAGAGAGAGAGAGAGCCGCGCGTAGTGTGTATGTGCGTGTGGCGCCGTCTGAGAGAATGAGAGAGAGAGGGAGAAAGATTGCACTGACCACGCGGTCGCGTCTCGCGCCGCGACACTTAGGAGTATAGCACCGAGCTGTAAAGTCGTGCCGATACTGCTGCTTTGTTTCCGCGACTACGCGTACTATAAGCTAGAGATCTTCGTGCGTGCGTGCGTTCGTCTTCTAGAGGACTGCTGCTGCGTCCTTGACCAGATACTTCGTGTGTCGCTGGAATCGTCCTGGTGCTGTTCAGCACTGCGTGTCCGGCTCGAGCAGTGCATTTGCTTGCCGCTCGACTTCTCGCTGCACCCGGCCACACACGAGGCTTTGAGGCGTCCGTCCTGCTGTCCAGCGTCGGGCCCTCGTCATCTGTCCTGCGCCGCTCCGGTCGAAGCCACGAGGCGTTTATCAAGTTCTACGAAGCACTTCTGTAAGTACCTGCCCGATCGCAATACTCTCTCTCTCAGCATTATTTGGTCTGCTCCGTCTCTCTTACTCCGCGCAATTTTTGTACTGATTTCGAGTCTTTACATAAAGAGAAACTTTGCTACTACTCGGCTTGTGTCACTTTGCTCCTGACTCTATTCATTCCCATGCGATTCTCTCTTAGTGCACGTACAGCATACTGCGCTACGGGCCAGGCTTCGAATAGCCGTCAAGAAGCCTGCAACGAGCTGCTACATACTTTTCCTCTCGCTTATTCACCGATCAGTGGTTGCGCCACTGATAGCTTATACACGGGTGCAGACCCCGTCGTTCTTTAATATCTCGGTCTGAATCCCCGTTCTAACATTAAATTTTGTGCCATACTTTATAACAGGACGAGTTTGTCTTAAATCTCCTCTTAGAATTACTAATTTACCCGCAAAAGGAATGTTTTCTAATTTACAACAATCACATATGGTATTATCAACCATTTCCAAAGCTTTTTTAGGAATCATAGAAGCTTCATCCCAAATTATAATTTCGCGTTCTCTAATTTTTTTTTATCATATGGATGTTTTAAATTTGCAGTTTTTATATCTTGTAAATCCAATGGTAATTTGAAAGTCTTATGACTTGTCATTCCTCTGGGTAATAATATTAAAGCGATTTCAGTCCAAGCCATTGACAACATTTGTTTTCGTTGACTCAAATAATAATAAATTAAAGTATTGTATAAAAATGTTTTTCCTGTACCACCAATGAATATCATTTTTTCATTTTCTGGAGATTTAGATATATAATCAAAAATACATTTTTGATCATTATTGAGTTTTGTATATAATTCAGTAAATGTTTTTTTGTAATCATCTATAGTAGATTCCAATGGTTCATTTGTTTTGTTTAAGTTAAGTACAGGTTCTGGTAGTCCAAAATCTGAACATTTATAGTTTTCGCCATCTAAAATTTCTTGAATATGTTGTAAAGCTTCATTTTCTACATTGTCGATAAAGTCTTCACAAAAAAATGTTTGTATTTTTCCCAAACAGTTTGTGCTAATGGTAATTTGTTCACGATTAAAAACTAAGCAAAAAAACTAGTGCTCCACAACGCGGCCTTCGGCCGCTACGTGGCTTGCCGCCTTGCATCGCTTCGCGATGCAAGGCACGCAAAACGCTAGCGCTTCGTGCTCGCCATGGACCCCTACGCTCGCGCTCCGCGCTCGCTGTCTAACGTTACTACTTAATCTAATTATTAGAAAAAAAAATCATTGAAAAAACATTGATTATTCATCCTTTTTTCGTATACAATTAAAAAATGTGTTGGCCATACATAGCTTCAAAGTTTTTACATATATTTTAGTTTTTGACTTATGATTTTCAATATTGTTGATTTTCGAATAGACATTCATATAAATTTTAACATGCATTCTCTTATTGCAACGAAATAATTAAAAACCCTTTTTTATTCCGTAAGATTAGAAAAAATTATCTTTTTATAGTACTTGAATTTAAATTATACACGCGAAATTTCATAAGGTGGCCAAATTCGGAACTATCCTATTGGTGGAATATACATTGATTATATATATGTAAGCTGTGACTGGGACGTCACGCTTAACTAACCGAATTCCATCCCGTTCCTAAAGTCGTGAATTTTGTGCAAAGATAGTTTATTACATAATTTGCACAGAAAAAACCGCTGCCACTTCTTTGGCACGTAGCTTCTTGGCAAACTTATGTATCGCTTTATCATATTCTAAATGGTGTTTTTACTTCATATATACATTCTACTAGTCTTTTATCGCCTCTTTTCGTCTTGGATGGATATCTCAAGTTAGATTTCGAAATAATTATATTACTCCTTAATGCGTAACCTGAAAAATATTGAAGCCCTCCTTGAAAAAAACTAGTCGGATTCCTGTGAGTTTGTCTCGAAAAGTTCAAGGATTTAGTTTCCACGGTAAATGATAGAAAAGTCGTCCTCGGTAACGACACAATACCAGTGATCGTCGAAAAAATCGCATGACTATACGCACGATCGTAACTGAAATCTTATTTTAACGAATTATAAAGCAAAACAGCCAAAAAACAGTCTCAATCTATATGCTTGACAATCATAATGGAAACTGAGATCGAAGCGATTACAGTTTTCGTTATATAAGAGTATAGCAGTGGTAAGAAAACATTTTGAAGTTAATGCTTTAAAACTAACCTGGTATCATAAACACCCAAAGAAACGAGTAAAGGTGCTATATAATGCTAACTAAATCCAAAATTTTAAATGCTTTCATTGCCTTTTTACTCAGTTATTCGCATCCACGTAGAAAAAACGACTATAGTTACGGCTGTGTTAGTATGAAAAAACAAAAGTTTGAAGCTCAATATCTTTGAAACTAACTGGTTTTATAAAAATCCCAAAGAAAGGGATCATTGTGCTATATAATCCTAACTAAATCCAAAATTTGAACTTGATTATTGCTTTTGCTTCCTCCTAGAGGAAGCTTTGTAATAGTAAAATTTTCGGTTTCGCTCAATCTTTATAGAAACATGTTTTTACTCCGGTTATCGCGTCACGTAGAAAAACGATTTTTTTCAGTTTTTGATGTTTTTCTCAGGATCTGCCCCATGAAATAACTTAAAATTTAAGTGGTATATAGTTCTAATTACCTTCAATAATCATATATTTTTTTAGAATGATTCGCTATTTAGTTTTTGAGTTATAACGATTTAAAAAAATTGCACTGTATGGTGTATAATAAAAGAACGACGAACGATAATATAAATTTTTCACGGTAAAAACATAGGCAATTTTATTCTCTTTCAGGTACATATTAAGCACTTTACTTTTATTAACTTTTTCGAAAACTTTGTTGGCAAAAACTGAAATCTCAATCTGACATGTAGCTCCAACAAGAAACTTGAGTTTTTGCTTGGAGGTTATCCTTTGTTTTGCTTCCTTCCTAAGGAAGCCTTGTAATAGTAATTTTTGGAGTTTGTGTAAAAACATGTGGGAAGTGTGTTTTGATGAATTTTTAGTCGAAAAATGGTGTTTTTAGAAAATGCCCGTACGGATGTATGTGTGTGTGTGTGTGTGTGTGTGTGTGTGCGTTATGTATACGCCTGTTTCTCAGCTTCTACTTGGTGGATTTTAATCCACCAAGTCTCATTTTCTTTGTTTTTGCTAGAAGATAGTGGGACGAAAGTCCGTTTTTACAATTTATATACGCGTTTTTTTTTATAGTGATTTTTTAGTTTTGAGATTTCAGTTTTTGCCAACAAAGTTATCGAAAAAGTTAATAAAAGTAAATTGCTTAATATGTACCTTAAAGAGAATAAAATTGCCTATGTTTTTACCGTGAAAAATTCATATTATCGTTCGTCGTTCTTTTATTATACACCATACAGTGCAATTTTTTTAAATCGTTATAACTCAAAAACTAAATAGCGAATCATTCTAAAAAAATATATGATTATTGAAGGTAATTAGAACTATATACCACTTAAATTTTAAGTCATTTCATGGGGCAGATCCTGAGAAAAACATCAAAAACTGAAAAAAATCGTTTTTCTACGTGACGCGATAACTGGAGTAAAAAGGCAATAATCAAGTTCAAATTTTGGATTTAGTTAGCATTATATAGCACCTTTATCTCTTTCTTTGGGTTGTTTATGATACCAGTTAGTTTTAAAGATATTAAGCTTCAAAATTTTGTTTTCTTACCCTGTATACTCTATATAACTGAAAACTGTATCGCTTCGATCTCAGTTTCCATTAATGGATTTTAATCTATACTTAGACTCGTTTTTTGCTGTGTTTGTTTTATTAATTCGTTAAAAATAAAATTTTACGCATTGATTATGTAATATAATTATTTCTAAATAATTTTATCCATCAAACGAAAAAGCATAAAAACTTTATAGAATTATATATGAAGTAAAAACAATTTAGATATTAAAGCGATACATAAGGTTGAAGGAAGCTACGTGCCAAAGAATTGGCAGCGGTTTTGAATTGGAGTACACCTGCGAATGCTGCTCCTGCCCAGTCGATTGATTTGCTGATACATTCTTCTTGCAAGATGCTGCTTGGATGAAGATTCACTATCGCTTAAGATCTACGACTGGTTTTCCTTTGTTCTATTTCCTGTGTTCATTATGTTTACATTTATTGTGATATCTATTGTGTTATGTGCAGTATAATCAGTGTAATTGCGTGATCTGTTTTTTAGAGTCGTAATTCCGATGCCTCCCAATATCACCCTGGACTGGATTCAATATCTATCTTTCTCTCTCTGGTGGTGCTGGTTGGCGTTTCTAGGTACTTTAACAGCCTCAATACGACTCTGGAGCTGGATTTATGGTATCTGATCGTGTTGCTTGGCATCTCTGGCTGATGTCATCACCAGGAGACAACCTTAGAATTACATTTGAACTTTCTGCAAGTGCTGGTTGGCGTTTCTAGCTGGCTCAACCACCTGCGAATGATCCTGGAGCTCTATTTCTACTATCCGGCAGTCCTGTTTGGCGTTGCCAGCTGATTGGATCACCTTGAGACGATCTTGCAACTGAATTGATGCTGTCTTGGAGTATTGGTTGGCGTTCTTGGATACTTGAACTATTTTAATACTAATCTGGATATGGATTTATACTATCTGACAAGGTAATTTTGGAAATATTAGAATAAACTTGAACTGTATGTTGAATTTATATTGTATCTTCAATAAGTTTTAACTTGAAACGCTTTGTCCCCTATGATAAGTTCAGTAAACAGATGTCTAATGGCTCGCGGATACCTTTTCAGTGTTCATGATGATAATCTTCTGTTTGTAAATGTGAATTATGTGACTGAGACATGTGGTTTGACGGTATTCATACTTAAAAGCTGCCTTGTTTCAAATTTTTATGCAGAGATCAGTGGTCTGAATCTCTCAATAATTATTTATGAGTTTGATTTTGTAATATTTTTCTGTATGTCTAGGTGTATAAAAACTTCTGCATTTGTTGGATTATGGTCTACTGCGTCTACCGGAGTCAACCTAAGGATACTGATGGTGTTGATAACTGAGCTATCAAAATCTTGGAGTTGCAACGTAACTTCATTCAAGACTCTGGCACTACTATACTACTACTATACGTATCTATAATCATATATTTTAGAGGCCGGTTTTTCTTTAACAGTTAATTAAATTATACAGTCATTGTTTTCTAGCTTTATTAATTAAATTCTATTCTTCTTGTAGGTGAAAAAAAAAACAATTTAACATGGAAGGACTCAAGATGATTTTCAAGAGGATTTTAAAGATAGTTAACAGAAGATTCAAGATTTTATCAAGATTTGATTTAGTAATAGGGTTTCATTTAGAAAATGTATTATACTAGCATAGTTTAGAGGGACGCGTCAGGCTTCTCAGAGCAGGCTGAGATATCGAATCTCATACATTTTTCGCACTGGGTCAGATTGAAACGGTCACGACTTTTCTTAGTCCTGGGTGCTTCTATTTAAATAGAAGTTATTGATTTTAATTTATAAAAGTCGTGCACATTTACTGCTCTGCGTCGTAATTGTGACGGCAGGCCAACTAAGGTGATTTTATTATGATTTTAAATATCATTAATAATTAAATAAATATAATAATAAGTATATTACAGGTCCGGGATACCAGGTAGTGGAGTGTATTTATCACAATAATAAACTTTAGTTCTTTTTAACAAAAATAAATATATTCAATAAGATATTAAATGCGAAAATATTGCTTGTAATGTTGCATATATTTTCTATCACAAAAGTAAATAAATATCTCTCTTTTTGATTTTTACAAACGTATATATATATATATATATATATATATATATATATCTATATATATATCGGTGATCGAAGTCTTATTTTGACATAGGATAGTTTACGCAGATACGCTTAACTTTGCGTTATCTGTTTATTTCGAAAGTTACAAGTGTATGATAATGAACGAATTTTGTATTAGAGTCTAAAGCAGATACGCGTTAAATTGCGTTATCTTGCCTGACTAGATAATTTAACAAATATAAGAATATTCGAAAATTTCTCTAATTCTTTTGAAAGGAACTGAAATTTTTCTAAGTCTAAGACTGATACGCTTAAATTGCGATATCTTTGCTTGACTAGAAAATTTTATAAGTCCTTCAAAAGTGAGAAAATATTCTAAGTTTATCTACCAAGGCCGTATAGTTGCTCTTGGTAGGACTAGTCCTCGCTTAAGTTGCGCTGGAGCTAAGTGACTGGCTCTAGGCCGCGCGGGTCCTTATAAAGGCTGCGGAGAGAGCGGGGATCGCGCCGCCGAAAAAACGCTTACATACAAATATCACACTCACATTCACACCTATGTACAAAACCCATTCACACAAGCGTACGGAGCTGCGCGCGCCGCGCCGCTGCTGCGTCGTAGCTCCCACTCTCACACTGTGCACGCCGCACCGCTCGCTACGCTGTATATATAGATATACGTGCTCGCTGCTGCCGCTGAGTATATCTATATCGTGTTTGCTGCTGCTGCTGCTGTGTGGTGACTTCCGCTGCCGCCGCTACTGCCTGATGGCGCTGCTGTTGTTGTTGGCTGGCTGCTCAGCTGTGGCCCGTAGCTCTTGCAAGAGTGGGAGAGTACGCTTATTTTTGCGTGCTTTTTCTAAAAAACAAGTCGCGAGACTTTAGTTTTTTGTAGTGTTTTTTTATTGATGACTCTGCGAAGCGGTGTGGGGTGTTACAAGATGGGGCATGTTGCAGCGAAGTTATTATTGAATTTATGTATCAAAAAATCGCTTCTAGGAATGTTGTATGTCAAAAAGTGTTAAAAAATATATTTGCCACGGTAAAAAGTTGTATTTTAAAATTGTTTACAGATTTTACATTTAACATTTTTTTGTAAAACGTAAATCCGAAAATTTTTATGGCAAATAATTGTTTTTTTTTAGCTGTAAAAAATCGATTTTGGGCTGTTAACTCGAGTTCTAAGCATTTTCATGATTTTATGTAAATGGAAAAAAGTTGTCTTACGGATGGATAATGGATTGGTCCTGCTTTGTGAGCGAGTAATGAAGTAGGCAGCAGTAACAGTTGATACTCGTTTATTGTCAAACTAGAACTCCGCTCGGTTTGGCAGTCGCCGGTGATCTGCCCGCTCCGCCGTCGACGCGACTCGTCGATGGCGAGCGGCTCCTCGTGCAGGAGTGCATACGCTGCACTTCTTCACGGAGAGACTCCGGGCAACGGCTCTGTCGGCTTACGCTGCACCGCACGTGTCGCGGTGCCACCGGATAGCCCACGGCTCGTCCGTGATACGTCCGCGGCGGCGCGGGTGTCTGACCTCGGCACCCAACAAAAAAACAGTTAATAGCCGTGCCTAGAGCGCTGGTGTGTGAGTGTGTGTGTGAGGCGGTAGGGCGCGTGATAGCGCGTACCGCTGGTGTGTGAGCGTTAAATTACTCGCGATTTGAACGAATGAATAAAATAACATTTTTGTCCCTGGATGCCAGGTGCACTGCGTGCACCGATATGCGTAGCGCATTGGATTTCCGCCGAAGGCGTGTTTGTCCATAATTAGCTACAGTGTGAGTGTATGTGTGTATGTGTGTGTATTGGCGCGGATGTTGTCGATGAGCCAGCCGCTGCTGCTTTACATAGGTTTGCGAGCGGAGCTCATCTTTTACATTAATATATATATATATTTAAAAAAAATATAATCCCGGTGAAACATCCCAAAATAATAGCGCGTGGCGCTTAGATATATAATAGTATATTATAACATACATGGCTGAAAAGAAAATGCATTTAATTATATATACTGTATTATATTATATGCTATATTGATTATTGTAATTTGAAACAAAAAGAAAAAAAAACGAGGAGGACGCTTGGCTGCACCGCGCGGGTGCATAGTGCGCGCGTTGGTCTTTTCGCGCTTTCCGACCAGCTTGGCTTTTTCCTTATTGTTTTAAATTTCGGCTCTACGAATATTACTCGATCTGTCATCGCCGCTTGCTTAAAAGAAATAATTTCTCCACTCGCTTCTTGGCTTTGCGAAGTCCCTACATTGCAGCTCGGGTTCACGTTGCGCGGAGCGATAAGCCGCATACCTCGCTGCCCGATAATCGCGCTGCGACGCGGCCGGTGGATGCTGCGGCAGTAGCACCGCTGCAGCCTGCCCGGACGCATCTAATTCGCGAGTGAGTTCGTGCATCGTGCAACTAGGAGTGAAGCGTGAAGTGCAGTTACAACATGGCAGCAGACAATCCGGATCGCCTTGCCCTGCGGCATCGCCGACTACAATCGCTCCTATCGCCTACTGTGACTGCGGCGGACCATGAGGATTGGCGGCGGATCTGGCGGGTGCACGGCGCGGCCGTGATGTGCGATCCGGCGGCCGGATCCTTTATGTGCCCGGTGGGCACCGAAGCTGGGCGAGAGGTACTCGGCACTTTTGTCGAGTGGCTTACTTGCGGCTACTGCGGGGAGGTAAGTTCATTTATTGGTCTTTCTTTATTCTACTGTTCGGTTGGAGAACCGATAGCGCGAGTGAATGTTGGCTCACGCTTTTTTTCTTTGTTCGTAGCGGGTCACCATGACATACTACAGCTCGCCGCGGGTGCCGCGGTGGCCTCTCTGGGGCACGCCGCGCACAGGCGATAACTGCTGGCTGGTGCCCCCCGGTACCAGCAAACGTTTCCCGGTCACTTGTAGGCGGGACGGTCGGGTGAGTTTTCAAATTTTATTAGTTGATTTCTAATGCATGCGGCGATGCCTCAGCGGCTACGCGAGAGATCGCATGTTTATTGCGCGTCGCTGGCGTGCTGAGAGAAGAAAAGAGAAGGAAAAAAAATGTAACTATCTCAAATAATATTCGTTGCTTGATGGAATAACGTTGTTATCTGATTCTCTGTTACAGGTTGGCGGACGCGTCGTGCGGCGGCTACCGGAGGATGGCGAGTGGACGCCCGGCCATTATCCCGGTGCAGACGTCGTCTATTACGACGGCGACTCGTACTTCGTTTACGTGGTCGTCTGCCCCAAGGGTGTGTCGAGTACACGCTATTAAATTTGAGCACTTAATCGTAGCTTTTTCTTTGACGTGATTCTAATTACATGCGCTTTATTGTTTTATGCGACTGGTCCGCGCCGACGGCTGTTCGTTGGCCCAGGTGGGCTTTGAGGGCCGAAGGTCGGCTTTGTTGAGCTGGGAGCTTCTCCAATTGCGAAGAGTTTGCTCCTTCGTGGTCGGCCGTCGCTTGTTTCCCTTCTTCGAAGAGTCGGGAGTGCGAGATCCAGACGGCCGGCGGAAATTATTCCTCTTTTTTTCTTAAGCTCGGGACTTGTCCCGAGCCTCGGCGACTACGGAGTATAAAAATATTTTTACTCCCGGCGGGCGCTCGTTGACTGATAACTGCAAGTTCGTTCGGTGTTCAGCTCCTTTTTGGCACGTTCTGCGACGAAGGTCGATGCAGTGACTTCTTGCGTGCTGGGTTGCTGGTTGTCCGAAAAAATATTTCCCGCGGTACGCTCTGTGCTGCTTCAAGATGCTGCGACAGAGCTCCGCTTAGGATGCCAGATGTTACGGATGGATAATGGATTGGTCCTGCTCTGTGAGCGAGTAATGAAGTAGGCAGCAGTAACGGTTGATACTCGTTTATTGTCAAACTAGAGCTCCGCTCGGTGTGGCAGTCGCCGGTGATCTGCCCGCTCCGCCGTCGACGCGACTCGTCGATGGCGAGCGGCTCCTCGTGCAGGAGTACATACGCTGCACTTCTGCACGGAGAGACTCCGGGCACCGGCTCTGTCTGCTTACGCTGCACCGCACGTGTCGCGGTGCCACCGGATAGCCCACGGCTCGTCCGTGACAGTTGTATTTTTTAAAGATCTACAACTTTTCCATTTAACTTTTTTTTGTAGAATGCTTAGAATTCGAGTTAGAGCTAAAAAACCGTTTTTAGCGATTTTTGAAGGTGACCGCATTTTGCGTATATGTGCAGGATCAAGTCCAAAATAGGACCGGCACCTTACTATCATTAGAGGAGTTCTCAAAAAAAATTTTAGCCTGATTGACTTAAGTCTCTCAGAGATAATTGCATCACAACAAAATTTGTATTAAATATTACATGTAATTACATGTAAAATCAAACAAATTGTGCCCGCATTTCAAAACAAAGTAGAGGATCGGGATACAAAAAAATAGTTTTTTAGTTTGTGCGAGAGGTGACTCCTCCTAAAATTTCAGCCCGATCGGTCGAAAATTGCGTGAGATATCGCATCTCACACATTTTTAGCACACGAAACTATAAGGCACTTCCGTGTCGCGGTCGTGCCTAAAAACGTAATTGCTTTGTTAACATAATTGTACATGCCTCATCAAATATATGAAAAATTTCTTCATCATTTTCCCATAGCTATTGCGGTTTCGGTAAATGTTGAATAAGTTTTATTTTCAAAGTTTTTTTGATCATTAAGTGACGTTGCTCCTTTTACTCTGTGCAATAATAACTTTAAGTAAAAGAATTCTCGTTCGTTCGGAATCACACAGACCAATCTTCCCAAAGTATCTGAATAATTTTTACGTCTGATCCACTTTTCTTTGTAAAACTATAATGTTTCACAATACAAAAAATTTCTAGCATAATCATCAATTTTATTTAGTTTAAACCATGCTGTTAAAGTTGTCTCATGATTGAGGGAATCGATATCGATGTTGTTTTCATCAAAAATTAGTTTTTGTTAATTCGGAAAATGAATAGCGAGATTAGCTACACTGTGAAAACGAGCGTAAATTGGTAATTCTTGAATACGCTATGCAGCTTCCATTAGGCCCACATATCTACAATCCATATAATCTGTAAGTTCATCATATATTACTTTATCTTCG
This sequence comes from Pteromalus puparum, assembly GCA_012977825.3. Taxonomy (NCBI): domain Eukaryota; kingdom Metazoa; phylum Arthropoda; class Insecta; order Hymenoptera; family Pteromalidae; genus Pteromalus; species Pteromalus puparum. The sequence goes on from CM053168.1 coordinate 38,865,401, forward strand.
TTATTTTTATTCACTTTAATAAAAGCGCGATTATGTCCTTTGTGTAAATATTTGTATAAATATTTTATGCTCATAATAGACGCACAATATTCAACGTTGATATGACAATTATATTTTCTAAGAAGAGTCGGATTATACGGAACAACCATGCTATTATCAACCCTTACAGGTTTACCATTAAGTCTTTTGTTATAGACATAGTTTTTATTTTTGTTATTATGACGACGATATCTAGGGAAACCATTCTTTTCAAATTGTGTTGCATCACAAAAAGCTTTTGGAAATTTTGTTGAACAAGTTTTGTCAACTACATCATAACATAAAGCTTTTTTTGAATGAGGTCCATGTAACATATGTTTAAATACTAATTCTTGTAATTCACACAATTGTAATCCACATCATTATCATCAGGAATTCCAGCTGAAATATGATCATCAATCTTATCAGGATTTGTTAATTTTGACTTATGATCCAATACTAACAATAAATGCGCATGCGGAAGACCTCTTTTTTGAAATCCAATCAGCAATAATTTTTCCAGAAATGTTACCACTAAGAATATGAGCTAGAATTGCTCGAAATTTACAATAAAATAATCTTACAGTAATCGTTGCAATATCATTGCATGAAGTTCCTGGTGGAAATTTTTTTAGTATTCTTTTCAATTCAGGCCATTTTGGATTAGTTGGTATTGTAACAAATATATCCAGTGAGCTGCATATTTTTCGCATTATAGGCATAGAATCGAGAAAACTTTGGTGCATGTATCTAGGACTTCCAATATACGTTGATGGCAAAACGAACAAATTATCTAATCTTTCGTTATTTTCAAAATTTTTAGTATTATTAAGAGCACTTTTTGTGACATGGTCAACAATGCCTTGATAACATTCTACACGTAATTTTTTCTGATTATATCTTAAAAAATTCAATCTACAATATTCTATAATAATATAAGCTTGAATACTGTTAAGTTAATCTTCCACAAAATAGAATAGGTCTAAATATTGACATAGGCCTACAAGCTAATCGATATGAATAATATTGCAAAGTAGATACATTTTTATCATTGTTATGATTTTGTTTGAACATTGGACTCCATCCTATATCTCCATAAGGAAACATTATAGGGAAAGTCATAGGCTCTATGTGAAAAGATAATTTATTCAAAATAGAAGTTGGACCTATTTCATTTGGAGGATTTTTTGGATGAACACAAAGATCATAATCTAATGGAATCTCTCCATCTTTCGAAACGATTAATGCTGCACATTGCGCCGTGGAAGGTTTATTATAACTATTTTTATCCAAATTGATATTTCTCGTGAAATATAAATGATATTTTGTTAATTTTTGAGATTTTGTTAACTCGTACAAGTTTTTCAATTTTATTATGCACGGATTATTTTGGAGAACTTGAGAAATTATTTTTGTATGTTCTTCAACTAAATTTTCATTTTCGTTTAATATAGTATCAATGGTAGACCGGCGATTGCTCCGTGGTAAACAACCTGCCTCCCGGTCAAGGGGTCGTGGTTCGAGCCCCCCATCAGCGCGATCAGTTTTTTCATATCCGCTGGAAATCTTACTCACAACACCGGGTTTGAGAAAGGCGTAGGTGTGATGAGCTTACCCTGGAAACTTTCGAACGCTAAAATTCATCTAGAAACACAACACGATACGTTGTGAGGCCATGAACTTTCAAGTTCGAAAAAGCCACGCATTTATTTTTTTTATTTATAGTATCAATGGTTTCCCAATCATCGTACAAATAAATTTGTCCTTTTTGAGAAGTTTTATATATAGATTTAATAGAATTTGATGATATATGGCAAACTTGACCTTGAATTTTTAAGTTATAGATTCCAGATCCCAAATTATTAACAATGTTCGCTTTAAAAGTTGCAAAAGAGAAAACATTATTATAATAACGAATCAATTCTCTAAATTTTGTATCGTCAAATAATATTTTAAAATCGTTAGGGTAATCACTCAAAGGGGGTAATGTTACTTTACCATTATGGCAAAAACTTTTTTTTGAATACTATATAGACCAAAATGAAGCATTACAATATTGACAAATATAATCCATTTCACCAAAATCTGAGTATTGTTCTGATATTGTGTTTGTATGACTTTGTTCCCTTGCCTAGCCAATTGGTTGGCATGAGCCGCAGTGGTAGCAATTTTTAGTCCCTTTTGCGCTAACAGACTCTCAACAGAAATAAGCTGGCCTGTGCCAGCGCTCGTAAGCTTTTTGGATAAGATATTTTATTGCTGCTGTTGTTATTGCTGCTGCTGTGGCGACTGCTGAATTTGTACAGGGATAGGTTTACTTCCGATTTGAGCTATTATAATTTGTATACCCGAGCCCTGTAGAGTCTGCTGCTGCGGGGTCGCTGTGACTACGCGCTGTTGGATCTGAGGTTGAGATTGTTGAGCCTGAGATTGGGACGTAGATGCTGAGGGCGACTGCTTGTTAAAGATGGTCTGACCTATACAATATTTCACGATTCTGCAAATTGTCACTTACCCAATTTGATTTGGGAAGCCAACAACGTTTTTCCCGGCATCACATGTTATTGCTGTTGCTGCTTGAGATTCGAGCTATGCAGGATGCTTTTGCCCGCCTGCATGTTAAGCACCGTCTGTTGAGGCTGCTGCTGTGCCTGAGCCTGGCTCTGAATCATCTTGGTGCCACTTTGGAATATCGTATCAACGCTTGTCGTCGATGTTGACGAGGCCGGTTGGGCCGACTGCAGTACCGAATGACCAGATAATCGAATCGTCTGTAGACCCGCAGACGTGGAAACTTGAATCTGGTGGTGACAAAGTGCTGCTGGTTGGACTACAACAGACTCTGAGCTCCACCAAATTTGACTACGGTGACTGGTTTAACTTTTATGTTGGTGTTGACTTTTTTCGCGGTTGTGGGAGTTAAAAGTACGCTTGCTAGGTTTGTCATGGTGTTTAATTCTAAAAATTTTTAAAAATCTTTAATATCTGTTGTAAAAATAATAATTTCAATAATTCATAATGATAAAATACTTACCTCTAGTTGCACTCATAGTAAGTTGTGGCTTCGGCTCGACTGCGGTCGAAATCACAGAGCCCGGAATTCACAAAGAAAATATTTCAGGAATGTAAGATAGGGAATATCAAATATATATTATGAATAGATAACACCAGCGCATTGAAATTAATCAAGAATTCGAAATTTTATCAGCGAAGCACGCATATCGATGTAAAATATCATTTCCTGCGAGATATGTACACCCACCGTTAAAAGAAACTTTGAATTCCGGAAGCGACAGCCATGTTGGCGCCAAAGCATGACGCATGTTTACTGGGGTTACGCAGGCGCATGCGCCAGGGCAAGGCGTGTTCGCAGAAAGAGCGTCAATTTGAATGTGGGATTCGTTGAATGTATATTTTTTTACAAATTTAATAAAAACGTGAGAAAATTATAAATTTAATATTTTTTATTTATTTATTTGGAAGAATGTATTTACATAGTTCAGCAATCGTGACGAAGTTCGCTCGCATTGAAAGATGACAGTTTTATAGAAAATTAACATGACCTATTTTTAAACTAGGATAAATACAAATTAATTATTGCTATTTGGTTGCATTCCTGTAATATTTTGTCTGCAACTTTCTCCGCCAAATAGAAGTGCGATAAAGTGACCAAATCATCTTATTAACAACATCTTGAAACTATTCTGGTGTCAGTCAATGAGATCAATACCTGTGAATAATATTTTTTGTAACAATCAAAAATCTAAATAATTATTTGAAAATGTTGGCCTGGAGACCAGTTGTAGGTGACGATCTGTCTTTATCTTCCCAGTTTAACCTGATGCGATGCACATCATACTTGGACGTTGCAGTGTTTGAGTCTTTCGACTGCAGTCCATGTAATTTCATACTCTGCGAGCGCTACTTGTAACTGGGAAGCTAAAGGCAGAAACATCCTCATCTACGACTACTCCAGGTTGTTCTCCAAAACAGAAACAAATTTACCTTCTGAATCAGCATGTCGAGCACTAGCTGTATCTGGCTGTGTATCCCCAGTTAGATCATAGCATAGCAGACGGAGCCAAGCAGAGAGACATCCTCCAGTAGACGACGACGAGCACAAGTACTCCAGAAGGAGCGCATCATCATCAGCGGAGGTCAGGGCGACTGTCTCTCCCCAGTAAGACAGTGAAACGGTCACGACTTTTCTCGGTCCTGTAGTAATGTATATTTATGCATTAAATATGTAATATAATGGTTTTTCTAGAGAAAAGCAGTGAATGTTTACTAGTCTGTGTCGTCTTTCTGACAGCAGACTAAATAGAATGATTTTATTTAATATTTATATAATTTAGTCAGGTCCGGGATACGAGGTAGTGGAAATTAACACAATAATAAGACTATAATTTTAACAACATAAATATATTCAAATAGAATTGAGAATATTGCCTTGATTATTGCATATATTCAATATCACAAAATGAAATAAAATAGTAAATCCACTTTTGATTTTTACAAACGAAAATATAAACAGATACGCTTTATTTGCGTTATCTGATGATTCGAAGTTTTACAAATGTTTGATACTTGGTGAAATTTGTTGAAGTCCAAGACTGATACGCTTAAATTGCGATATCTTTGCTTGACTAGAAAATTGTATAAGTTCTTCAAAAGTGAGAAAATATTCTAAGTACTTTTACTACCAAGGCTTAATGGTTGCTCTTGGTAAGACTAGTGCACTGATAATTGCGCTGGAGCTAGTGACTGGCCATAGGCCGCGCAGGTCCTTATAAAGGCTACGGAGAGAGCGGGACACGAGCCGCCGAAAAAACGCTTACATACTAATATATATACACACATTCACACCTATATACAAAAACCATTCATACAAGTATACAGAGATGCGCGCGCCGCGCTGCCGCTACATCATCTTCCCACTCTCACGCTGTGCACGCCGCACCGCTCGCTACATGTATAGATATAAACGCTCGCTGCTGCCGCTGAGTATAGCTATATCGCGCTCGCTGCTGCCGCTGAGTATAGCTATATCGCGCTCGCTGCTGCCGCTGAGTATAGCTATATCGCGCTCGCTGCTGCCGCTGGCGCGTGATGACTCCCGCTGCCGCCGCAACTGCCTGATGGCGGTGCTGTTGTTGCTTGCAGCTGGCTGATCAGCTGTGGCCCGGAGCGTTGGTGAGAAAAGTGGGAGAGTACGCTTATTTGCGTGTAATTTTTCTAAAAAGCAAGTCGCGAGACTTTAGTTTTTTATAGTTTTAAATTGAAAACCCTGCGGAGCTGGTGTGGGGTGTTACAACAGCATCACAGCAGACGGAGCCAAGCCGAGACATCCTCCAGCCGCCAGTACACGATGAGCACGCAAGTACTCCAGAAGGAGCAGAATATCATGGGCGGCTGTCACTCCCCAGTCGGACAGCATCACAGTTCGGATCACCTCGATCTCGTCCTGTAGCTTGCGGAAGATGTCCTGCACGTGGCGGTCGACTTCCTTTTCCGTCCGGAGCATCTTGGCGTGGTTGAGTGCAGGTTCGTCGATCCTTGCGGAGACAACATCTGTCCGAGCAGCTCCAAGGCGGAAGCAAAAGGATCGCGCGGGGTTCAGGTGCTCTCCTCTCGGTCTCGTAAACCTCGCCGCCGGCAGCGCGTCTGTTGACATCGAGCAGAAGCAGAATTACCCCAGAAGGTGCGTACCGTCATCGGCCGAGGTCAGGGCAACATATACGAAGCAGTTGCAGCAGAGTATAACCTCTAAAACCCGCTCGCTCGCGTTCTCACTCTCAGCTCTCTCTCTCGTTCTCTCTCCCACCCGTGATACGCTCGCGTCTGCTACAGGCTGCTGCAATGTATATAGGTATACCACACTACATATCGGCGTATGCGCACTCGCTCCATAGTGCTCTCAGTCTCTTACTGATTTCCCATATGCATTGCTGCTGTAGGGCCCAGTTAATGTTAGGTTGCGTGTGCGAGCGCCAATTGTCGCGATTTCTCCGAAGAGCGGGTAAACTTGCAAAGGCGATGGGTGCGGGCGCAATTTTTCGAAAACAGTTGCAAAGCGACTGACGAACTATCACTCATGCTCGTCACACAGTCTTGCCAGTTCGTGCTTGCCTACCTTCAACTCCACATCTGCAGCGAACTTACTTGGACGGGAACGAGAATGGCTCGAGCAATGTTCGTTAACGGTAAGTTTTCTTAATTTGTTTCAATACGCGCTTATTATTGTTGAGGTGTTGAGTTGATCGCGAGTGATTTGAGAATCTTCGTTTCAAGAATCGTCGACTATTTGACAGCCAGTGCGATGAGCCATAATCGATTATTATGTCCCCACGTTGTGCTGCGATATATTATGCGAAATGTTAAATTTTGTTCTCTTTTTTTTAATGTTGCAGCCTACAAACTACCTTTTCCGGAGGTTGATGACCTAAGCGAGATAGACGTCTGCGAATTTCGGCAGTTTTTGCCGCTGCTTATGGCGAAGGAAGTTAAGCAACTCCATCGAGAAGGCTTCTCCTTGCGTCAAAACATGGACGAACCTCGAGAGCAAGCGGTGTTTCGGAGCATGACGACGGAGTACAACAGGATGCCCGGTCATAAATTTAGGAGTGAGTAAATTTTTTTTCTTATTTTTGGCTTCGCCATATACACCTGCATATTGATTGGAGCTGATGTGCGAAATTAATGGAAACACGACTTTGACGTTACACTGCAATTGAACTACACAAAATATATATGCCAATGCGAATGCCGTATAATTGCATTGACTTATTACTTCCTTTTTTGTATTAAGTTACAGTGCAAACGGTTAAAACTGTGTGGGCGTTTATGCGGCTGCAGTATCAACGCATAGCCGAGTTTTTGACTGAAGGCCTCCTTTATCCAGAGGATTTGGAACCGACTGATTGGGCGTTATATAAAGATTTGCAAAAAATCACAATATTATTGTAAATGTCAATTATTTTGAAACTGTAGATTCTTATTTATTGACGATATGTTATGAAATGTTGAATAAGAATAAATTTGTATGACTATGACAATTGCATGGATTATTGTTATTGCATGTATCAGCTGTAAATGACTAGATTTTTTATATTTTAATTATGTAAACATTGCACTTTTAATTTTGTTTTAAAATATTCCTCTTATAATTATCCTTTTTGCTTCCTCCTCAAGAGGAAGCTTTGTAATAGTAAAATTTTCAGTATTGCTAATACTTTAGTTTAAAAGATATTTAGATTCAAATTCTTCAACTCTCATCCTGTATACTCTGTGTGACTGAACATTATTATTTTTGTTAAACCATATAATTTGATAATTAAAGCTTAGTATATTTTGAGAGTTTTCATGGTTTTATAAAATGTCCGTGCAGATGGTTTTGTCTGTGTGTGTGTGTGCGTGCGTAATATTACATTTAAAACAATATCGAAAAACGGAAAAGGAGGAAGCTAAATGCCAAAGACTTGGCAGCGGTTTTTTAAAATATTGCACTTATTATTCGATTTTCTTTAAATTTAGCACTTAAAATATTGCACTTAAAATTATCTTTTTCTTAAAATATTGCACTATGATGACTAGAATTGGCATAATAATAAGCATTTTGAGCGACAAAAATTTGGAGTATTACGTTGAAACAGCATTACACATTTCACATAGAATTTCAATTGTTGCGCATTCGTTTGTTCATGCGGCTGTTAAGGTCGCAAAATCTCGTACCCCGTCAGTTGTTTCAACGCAGTCTGAAGAATATATACGACGAGTACTGTGTGCTACCTACCAGTTGGAGTGTTGTGATTTCGCGTTCAGTGTGAAAAGTGCATCTCATCTTTTTTACGCAATATTAAACATTATTTTACATTGTTATACAATGCCGTTTCGCCCAACCGACGCCAACCTTAACCAAATGCGCGCATTGTGGAGAAGGCAAGATAATTTCGCTGATATAGCTCGGTATTTTGGTTGCACTTTACAGACAGTGCGGAATTGAGTTGAGCGATTCCAAGAGGAAGATGACGAAAGTCCGGCCCATGATCTTCGGAAGGATAATAGTGGAAGCGCTCTTGCTATTTCCGATGCGCAGCTTGAGGAAGTGCGACAAACTTTGATGCGAAATCCTTTGCAGCCAGTCTGCAGATTACCTGCAATGTTAAATTTGGATGTATCGGAGCAAACGCTGCGAACATCGATAAAAAAACGACTAAATTTAAAATGTCGCAAAGCAGCCCGCAAATCTATTATCGCGAATAACGATCTAGCGGTTCGTTTAGCATATGCTAATTAGCATCTTTTGAGGACTGAAGCCGAGTGGAAAAGGGCGATCGCCATTGACGACAAGGTTTTTTCGACTTCAAAAGATGGTAATATAGAGTTGTCTCCTATAGATTCCATTCATTTGAGTTTCGTAATGAGATATCATATTTTTACGCGAGCTTTTTTTCTAAAGGGTATTTCTAAAGGGAGATGTTCAGTTTGGCGCATTGATGGCACAAGATACGAGCCTCAGAATGTCATACCGAAGAGAGAAAGTGGCAGGCATACACGTTCTTATTGGGCCTGAATATCTGGTGATGGCCCAAGCGCTTTAGTTCCAATTGAACGGAAACTAAACGCGGAGACATACTTTCAAATATTGAACAATCATCTGCTTCCTGGCATCAACGCAAGATATCCAGGAAATGAGCCGATATGTGTTATTGAAGACAACAGCCCGATACACACTGCAAGGATTGTGAGGCAATGGTACGCGGACCACCCTCGCATTCAAAGGCTGAACCATCCTCCACGATCTCTAGACCTCAATTACATTGAGAATGTGTGGTCTAAAATGGTCCTAGATTGGGTGCCTCAAGCGGCACCAAATGCCGAAGATTTAGATAGAAGAGTGCGTCAAAGTTGGGAAAATTTGCATCAGCAACCTGCTTTTTTTGAAAAATTGGCTACATCTATGAGACGTCGACTGCGAGAAGTAGTCGATGCTCATGGCTCATATATCAATTATTAACGAAGGTAAAGAAAATTTTAACATTTTAATTAATCACATTAACATTCATTATATACGGATAATGGATGATGCTATTTTTAGATACCGAGAAGATATAATGTAAATAGGTGTATATACGTTAGTTTCTTGTTTTTGTTAAAAAATGTCGAAAAATTTCGCGGGAATTCAGAAGCGCTATAAAAGAGCGAGGACGCATACGAACTATATAGTATAGCTATACTTGACTGGCCCGCAGCAGACGCCAGCGACATAGCCGCTAGCGTATCACGGGTGGGAGAGAGAAAGAGAGAGAGCTGAGAGTGAGAACGCGAGCGAGCGGGTTTTAGAGGTTATACTCTACTGCTGCTGCAACTGCTTCGTAAGTGATGCCCTGACCTCGGCCGATGACAGTACGCACCTTCTGGGGTAATTCTGCTTCTGCTCGATGTCAACAGACGCGCTGCCGGCGGCGAGGTTTACGAGACCGAGAGGAGAGCACCTGAACCCCGCGCGATCCTTTTGCTTCCGCCTTGGAGCTGCTCGGACAGATGTTGTCTCCGCAAGGATCGACGAACCTGCACTTAACCACGCCAAGATGCTCCGGACGGAAAAGGAAGTCGACCGCCACGTGCAGGACATCTTCCGCAAGCTACAGGACGAGATCGAGGTGATCTGAACTGTGATGCTGTCTGACTGGGGAGTGACAGTCGCCCATGATATTCCGCTCCTTCTGGAGTACTTTCGTGCTCATGGTCTACTGGCAGCTGGAGGATGTCTCGGCTTGGCTCCGTCTGCTGTGATGCTGTCTTACTGGGGAGAGACAGTCGCCCTGACCTCCGCTGATGATGATGCGCTCCTTCTGGAGTACTTGTGCTTGTCGTCGTCTACTGGAGGATGTCTCTCTGCTTGGCTCCGTCTGCTATGATCTGACTGGGGATACACAGCCAGATGCAGCTAGTGCTCGACATGCTGATTCAGAAGGTAAATTTGTTTCTGTTTTGGAGAACAACCTGGAGTAGTCGTAGATGAGGATGTTTCTGCCTTTAGCTTCCCAGTTACAAGTAGCGCTCGCAGAGTATGAAATTACATGGACTGCAGTCGAAAGACTCAAACACTGCAACGTCCAAGTATGATGTGCATCGCATCAGGTTAAACTGGGAAGATAAAGACAGATCGTCACCTACAACTGGTCTCCAGGCCAACATTTTCAAATAATTATTTAGATTTTTGATTGTTACAAAAAATATTATTCACAGGTATTGATCTCATTGACTGACACCAGAATAGTTTCAAGATGTTGTTAAAAACCTTGCAGTTGACTGTGAGAAATGGAAGAGGCATCAGTCGTGTGATAACAACAGAAACGTTTCCCAGTATCCAAGCACACAGTTGCAATGACTGGACGTCCCGAAAATTAGCAGCTGTCTTTTTGTTAAATATTATTTTCTATTTGACATGTTCAACATAGAAGAGCAAATGTGAGGCCTTGGTAGATGAAGAACTGAAAACAATAAGTCAGGAAATGGATATTTTGGAAAGCAAAAGGTATCTTTGATAATTCAAGTGTGCATATAAAATAAAATATCATGAACATTTTACTAATATTTAATTTTCTTCGAAAGGTTGGATTTGGATTCACGCAAGAGGCGTGTAAGAAAGGCTAGAAGTATGCTGGTAGAATGGCACTAGATTTCTCCATTCTTATTCGATGAGAAATTGGCAAACAAACTGCGTAAACTGACACTACCTGTTAATATACTTTACACTATAATTGTTGGAGATCTCAAGCTGGAGCAGTCGTAGAGAAGGATCTTTCTGCCTTCAGCTTTTCACTTAAAAGTGGCACAGGTTAAGGAATTCTTGTTATACTGTGAGTAATGACACTTGAAAAATAGCTTTTTCTTTTACGAATGGACTTTTTCAAGAATTACTGACTACAGATGCACTTTTACGTATAGACTTTTTCAGTAATATTACTGGCTACATTTCCAAGTCTGAATTATGTGCATAAAGGGCTTCATTAATGATTACTTGGTTGTATACTAGCGAACTAGCTAATCTAGGCCCTTTACGCACATAATTTACACTTGAAAGTGTAGCCAGTAATTCTTGAAAAAATCAATCCGTAAAAGAAAAAGGTATTTTATTGGTAGTCTCATCGCAGACAGTGAACAATGTTCGCTGACTTAGAAATAGACATGTCTGAAGTACTGGAATCTTATTCCACTTTTCAAAAACTTGGGCACATTCCCATTCAAAAGCAGTTCTTTAATAATCAATTTTTTTCAGATCTCGCAAGGAGAAGGATGATTTGGTCACTTTATCGCACTTCTATTTGGCAGAGAAAGTTGCAGACAAAATATTACAGGAATGCAACCAAATAATAATCATTAATTTGTATTAATCCTAGTTTAAAGATAGGTCATGTTAATTTTCTATAAAACTGTCATCTTTCAATGCGAGTGAACTTCGTCACGATTGCTGAACTATGTAAATACAATTCTTCCAAATAAATAAATAAAAAATATTAAATTTATAATTTCCTCACGTTTTTATTAAATTTGTAAAAAATTATACATTCAACGAATCCCACATTCAAATTGACGCTCTTTCTGCGAACACGCCTTGCCCTGGCGCATGCGCCTGCGTAACCCCAGTAAACATGCGTCATGCTTTGGCGCCAACATGGCGGTAGCTTCCGGAATTCAAAGTTTCTTTTAACGGTGGGTTTACAACAAAGGCGAGATAGACGTTATGCATGTGAACAGTAAAGAACAGCTAGCAGATATATTTACAAAAGCATTACCAAAACCGAAATTTGAATATTTGCGACAAAGATTAGGCCTTAGAAGTAAGTTTGATATTGTAAACTAATAGATTGTCAAGATGGAGAGTTTTAGGGAGGGTGTTGAAGCTGACGCTTCTAGAAAACTCGGAGTGTAAGGTGAGTGTTCTAAATCTTTTCCAGGTATAAGGTAATTAAGGTAGCAATGCGTAGAGGAAAGATTGTTGGCCCCGCCTTAAACGGACGACTGCCCCCCCACCCCAGCTTTTGAATTTTTCGCGTCGGGTATAACGTATACTATGTAAGAGGATGAAGTTAGAGCGGAATGGTTCTTTAACAAGTGAACCAACGATACGACTGCGCGTCGGCGCACAATTAACGATAGTATATTATATCTGTTATTATATTATATAGTTCATTTGGCAAAGACTCCTTCACCACCCACCATGGCGCCCACCAAATAAAGTAATTGTTTCGTTTTATCATGATTGTTTCGAAATTTACCCCCCTGGCCGAGTGATGGGGAATTTCCGCAGATAGAGAAAATAAAATACGTGAGTTAAATGAATTGTTTATTTCATACATCAATAAAAACGATTGGGTTCAGGGGAAAAATTCTTTATAGAGTTTACTTTAAATTGAGCGGAAATTGGATTATTGCGCCTACTTGCAGTACCAAATTTCTTAAAAAAGACATCTTGAGACAGAATAATTGGTTCGCGCTGCATCATCGCGGCATCGATTGGTACGATGGCGATGTTACACCAAAGAGTTTTAATAAAAATTTGCAAGATATTTGCAAAAGAACAGGTAAAATTTATGTACGGGGAGAAGAAAAGGAAAAATTGCTGAATAAGATTACAACTTGTGAAATCATCAATTTGGAGCACGAAAAGAATTGTCCAACTTTTCATAGATTACCTTGGTGTGAGAAGTATTGCGTGCAACACGCTATCAAATCGTGCTACTTACGATTTAATTGCGCTCTCAACAACGCATATAAATTAAAGAACTAGTTAAATACACGAAGTAATGGGGACGAAATAACTACATCAGCAGAACCGCCCTTTTCTCCACCCTTCTACCTCTGTAATAATGAATTCTCTGGATATTCTTTAGAAGCTTCGAAGAATGACACATCATGTTGTTGGGGTTTATCCGGCAGATCAAATTCCGACAATAAGGGTAAAATGATGTGCCTTTGTGTTTAATACGGAAAACGATAAAAGACGTGGTATCCACTGGGTGGCAATATATGTGTCTGAGAGCGGTGATAGGTGATATTTTGATAGCTTTGGTGTATCACTACACATACCGAATCACGTAAATCGCATTCATAGAAATTGAAAGAGCGGCGATGGCTCAGTGGGCAGAGTTTCGGGCTAGTAATCCAGAGGTTCTAGGTTCAAGCCTGACTCTCGGCACTTTCTGACATCGTGACACCTCTATGTTTACATACGTTTGTATGTTATATACATAAGTGTCTTATAACATCAAAGCTCCAGTGGTTCAGATCCCACTGTATGCAGTTTCGCACTGTATAATTAAACTGTAGGGCCAGTCGAGATGCATGCGCACTACATTCCGATGTGATGCACATGCACCGTGACTATAGGGAGCCTCTCTGGCCGGTACCATTGTATGGTATCGGGCAGAGGGAAGAGCCGTATAAGACTCTTCGAGAGGACTTGGGTAAGCTATAATATTAAAAAAAAAAAAAAAAAAAAAAATTGAAATAGAATAAGATGGTGCAATGTTCGTCTACGAATTAGTTATTCTGATGCTTGTGGTAAATATTGCATCATGTTTCTCTATTATATGATGACAGGTCTCAGTATACGACGATTCCTAGAAAACATCTTATCAGGCCTAAACAAAAATGATAAGATTGTAGGAAAATATGCTTGCATGTTGTAACAAAATATTAAAAAATGTAATGTGAAGTAGTGAGTTATATAAGCTTATAGCTTACACTATTTAACAAAAGTTCTATAGTAGTAGATTTTTACTGGATCCCCACTTTGAGAGAAATAATTCTATTGGTCTCCCGCTTATAGAGGATCGCACTCTCATTTGTTATACCCCTACCAAACTTGACAGATTTTGGAATATAAGTCGAACATGTTAGACAGATGAGATCACAGTACCCTCAATCTCAAGTCCGGATAGCAGAAAGAACAAGAAGATATCAGGTTCAAAGAGACTGAACGATGGACAGGTCAGCTCGAATGGCCAGAACAATTACCGCTGTAACCAAATTTTACTGATGGTGTTTGGATTAAATAACTCATACGGAAAATTCATCCATACAGGACTGGTGAATTCTGCACTTGGTTTTGGTGATTTTAATCCTGTCGCCCGAGTCAGCAATTAAGAATTTTGCGAAATGGCCTTCTCGCTTACCAGTTGGATGCGTTCTCGAGAACAGTTTAACGAGATCGATAGATTTTTTTCACGCTTACGACGAGGAAGCGTTGTTGGATCACAGAATCATCATTTCTGGTTTTGCAATTCGTTTTACAATTAGCTACTCGGACAGAGCTTTCGATCTGGTTGAGAAAGAGGCGGAGTGGCAGGAGTCTGGTGAAGCGAAGACGAAACAACAACGTAAGCCCTCATTAGTATTCAAACGGGTAACCTTTGACAGCTTGAAACCCTTATCTAAAATCATGGATTATAGAATTAAGTATCTCTTAAGAGTAAAAGATATCATAGATATTATTGTTAAAGAGGTTGGTGAATACTATAAAGATAAGTTGGTGAATAGTGAAAACGCTCAATAAAGGTAATTATACTGCTTATAATGTTCGAAGAACTATGCGGGAATTTGACGTAACACTAATAGATGGGATAAATAAAATTCTAAAGAATAAAAATGTATATTTAACAACAGAGGATATATACATTATTATTTATGAATTTATTAATTTACATTTATACAATTTATTAAGGGGAATTTATAATTTTATTAAGGGGACCTAACCACCTTAAATTGTCAAAAAATGAAAAATCGGATTTTATTTTTATATTAACATTAAATTGTTGAGTGTAAGAATTTGTAAGTAAATTAAATCTTAAAAAGTTTCTTAAAATCTTTAATTTAAACAAAATTTTTGTCATTTTTAACATTTTTAAACAAATATTTTGATTAAATTGAAGATAACTTTTTAAGATACAATTTACTTACAAATTCCTACACTCATGTCAGAACTATGTGCATTTCAAACATGTTTGTAAAGTTTTAGTGCTCTTCGATGCCTAGAACTGAAATAAGTCTGCGGTGAGTGAAAAAATAAAAATTGTGAATTTTGGCCTTCGGAGACATGTTGCACCTGGTGTTTAGTACATATAAAAATTGTTTCTTGTTCTCTATAGTTTTTTTATGTTTATATGTTTGTTTAATACATTTTTTAAACAATTTAATGTCATTATATAAATAAAATCCGATTTTTCATTTTTTGACAATTTAACATGGTTAGGTCCCCTTAAGTTTAATGAATGAAAAATAATTGAAAACACACACACACACACACGCGCGCACGCACACACACACACACACACACACACACACACACTCGAAGGTCCTGAAGGATACAATCAGGGGAACAATCAAATACACCGAGGGTAGAACTAACGTGCACGGGCCGATTAAAACGGGCCTTGCGAAGGCGTTGGAAGAGCTAGGAAAAATAGAAGAAAAATGTAAGTCCATCCTAAAGGTGCCGGAGCTTCGCCTGGAAGGAGAATCTCTGGGATCAAGAACGACCAGTATGGCGGGTTTACCGAGCATTACCAGTGCCAGAAGCATAGCAGCAACTCGTCAACGAAACAAATCGCAGAATACAGAGAGTCTCGGCAAAAAGCCATAAAAGCGCGTAATGAAGAAGAGGAGTGCATAGGAAAGCTAGAGAAAAAAGTAGACAAACAAATCGGAGACTGCAAGTCCGCACCAAGGGATGTAGGACGTATACCAAAGCAGGCCGACCAGCTTAAAGTTCTGTTAGAGGAATTAAAAGAAAAACACGAAAAAGAAAATTTCATCGATGAAAGCTATCAAGATGACGTTGAATACAATCAAGCGTGGCAGATAGGTGCGCGAGAACGGCTCCTTAAGGGCGCGGTTTTAGCTAGTGCCGGAAGCAAGAAGTCAAGGGGCAGCCCAACTAATAGCCCTGAAGAGAAAAGCGCTGAAAAACAAGTCAGAAAAAGGCAACGACATAAGAGAACAGTAATGAAACGTGAGACTTTTACCCCAAGAGTTCCTCACAATGCACCAGAGCCACTGGCGAAAGCTAGGCTTATAAAAAACAAGCATTTAGAAGGAGTACTATTTAAAGTCGGGCAAACTAAGACGTATTCGGAAGTCCTGGGGAAAATCCGAAAGGAAGTAGACCCGGACATCACTGGAACGATGGTGCTGGGAGTCCAGCAAACTAGAAGTGGAGACGTCTTTCTTAAACTAGGGAAAGGGTCGGACAGGACAACGTTTACTGCGGAAGTAGAAGAATCAGTGCTAAGCCTTGGACAGGTCAAAAAGGAAGAACGGAAGGCCACCCTAGAAATAAGGAACATGGACTCGGAAGCAACGGTAGAAGAGGTGAGAGCAGCAATAGGAGGAACCCTCAGAAAGCCGCACAACGGCTGAAGGGTGACTCTATTAAAGTCCAAAAGGAGGGGCCTTAGAATGGCCATAGTGATACTCAGCGAGAGAAAGGCTGAGAAGCTCCTGAAAATAGTATACATTCGCATGGGCCTTGTAAGTTGTAGGATTAAAAAGCGAGTAAGGGTCGTGCGGTGCCACAAGTGCCTAGGCTTCGGACACTGAAAGGTTGAGTGCAACGGAGCAGATAGGTCAAACCTGTGCTTTAAGTGTAAAGGAGCCGATCACCGCATGGCTCAATGCCAGATGTAAGCGAGCTGTTTTCTCTGCAGAGAGGATGGAAAAAAGGAAGAAGGCTGCAAACATGTATACCAGCATCGAGAGCAGAAAAAAGAAGACGTGATGACGACTACATTAATTAGAAGAAGGAATAAAAGCCTTCGCCCCCCTCTCCCCCGCAAAGTACTACTCGACGGTCGTACCGCGAGGTCAGGACGTAGACGACGGAGATAGGTGCGCCTTTACTGAGGGTCGATAAAGGCAAAGAGGGCATTTCCTGGTACGGTTAGTTGCTTTTCCAACTGGCCATAAAAGGGATGGGTTTATTCGGCGCGAATCCGACACACGGCGGACATTAAGGATGGGGCTGTTTCGACGACTCCATTCACAAAGTTAGACAATGGTCTTTCTAAGACTTCCCCTCATACCTCTTTCTCCAAAAGAGGAAAACACACACACAGAATATGATTTTAAGACAATGGCACGGAAAAGAAACCTCGCCAGTCCTCTTCTGTACGTCGGCGTGTGAACATCACCTCAAGATAACTTTTGTGGGCACGTGTGGCTATCTAAAGTGCCTCTCAGATAAGGAGGTGAGAGGTGATGGGCTAAAGTGTCCTAGGTAGCATAGCAAATGCAAATACAAAGTGTCTTAAAAAATCAGAGCCACTTTGGACAGTATAAAAGGGGTAAGTGTTGGTGACCTCTCCCAAAGTGCCCTCGGTACAATAGCGTAGACACACACACACATACACACACACACACACACACACACACACACACACACACACACACACACACACACACAC
>CM053168.1:38882894-38897578 GCA_012977825.3 Pteromalus puparum
ACACACACACCCACACACACACACACACACACACACACACACACACACACACACACACACACACACACACACACACACAGAGTATCTATAATCGTAATAATACTCTAGACTGGTACACCTCGCGACATCTCTGGGTTCGTGGCGATTTCGTGCAGTCAGACGAGCTCATGTGAGACCAAGTGAACTGCACATGGCTCGCGTGTATAATCTAAGCGCCGACTACACTGTATACTCTGTACTCGCGTCTCTCTCTCTCTCTCTCTCTTGCCTGTAAGACTCCAAGCTGAGCGGACGCACTGCTGACTGTGCTATAATGCCAGTATCTAAATAAACTATATTTATTATTATCTAACCTCAGTGTCAACCTAATTATTTATCCACGCATCTCAACACCTTGTATATTAATACACGCATCAAAAGTATTCAAAATTTCCTATCAACTCTTCTAAATTAATGCAGTGAAAATCCACTAAATTGTAGTGACTATTCACTATTCCCGTAAAGTGATAACTACGCAACTGCAAAATAGTGAATATGCACTACACGAAATGAAGAAACTAAATTCACTGTGTAATTTCCCACGTTTATATAATAGCATAAATAAATTCTGCAAACCTGCAACCGTGCGTGCGCTGGCACGTAGAGAGTGTGCACGGCCCGTAGGTGCACATATTGAACCATTGCGCGAGTCAGCACTGCCAGCGCGCGAACAATTACAACACCGGCATACAAGCACACCTCTGGTTGGCAAATGCTGATTGCTCTACAGCTATCTTAACCATCTAAATTTTACAATTCTTTGCATCGGCGCCGAGGTCTTAAAAACCTTGGAGCCGATCCACGTAGGACCATATTTTTTAGTAACGACGCCACGACAGCACGTTACTGCCTTGAGTACCTGAGCTTCATAGACAGTGTAAGTGTAGGGTGAAGAATAGTTCCGCTCCATGCGCTGAGTACAGGTTAATTTCACTCATGCACTGCAGCGTACCGGTTAATTCCGTCCCTCTATAGCGACAGATTCGTGTACCTAGTTCATCAATAGCAGAGTACATCTGTGATAAAAGGACTGCTGAAAATCATCCCGGGACGCCACAGCTGCGCTAGAGTTACAATCAACTGCGACGAGTAATCGTGTAAATTAAAAGACGGATCAACATCTGCCGTGCAACGAAGGAGTTAACTAACATCCAGCGTGCGGTCGATAAGATTGTAAGTGTAAGTTTATTAATCAATGTTAACCAACTAAATTACCTAATAATTAGAATAACGTAAGATTAAAACCAGCATAAATATCTTAAACTGACGTAAATCTAAAGTGAAGCTATCTGTAAAACAACTATGTCTGAAGTGCTTGGGTGTGCCTTAAATAGATAACAAATAACAAGGGAAACGTTCGCGATAACTTATTTATAAAATATTATAACTTTACCCTCATCCTAATTCACATAAATCGTTCTCGAGAGGCAAAACAGGAAACGTAAGAGTTGCAGACAAACCAGCGTCCAACTTCAGAGTCGCGACTTCTTAAACAGTCCCAGAAAGTAAGTAGCGGACACAAAATGTCCACCGAAAAGCCTATCCTCGGACGCGAACGAAGTCCACATCTCTAATTTGCGCCTACTGTGACAAAGTCCGTGCATACATACAGCGTGACCGTCGACATTCCCAACAAGTCTGTAACGTAACGCGACTTGCTATTTTGTCTGCAAGCTTTAGATTCATTATCATGTATTATCAGATTTTACTAAACTCTAATTGTTAATACTCTCAGAATAAAGGCTCACGAGCCGAGAATTAGCTCTTGCTAATTACTGAAAATCTATTGATTGAATTAATTTTTATGGAATTCTTATTAGGTCTGACCGTGGTACGAAAGTGCCTTATTTGAAATAAAGTATGTGCTTCATATTCGTTTTATTAGTCTTTTGAATATTTTTGTTAATAATTGTTCTTTTATTTTAGATATTCAGCTGCATTTAGTGTATTTATTACAAATTTGCCTCAATTATTGGATCAGAATCATGGTATGGGGATGTTCATGATACAGCCGATTTTAACTATCTTACAAAACTGTGCGTGCCCGCCACAAAAATCTGTTGTTGTAGATACTTGTTCGCCTACCTACAGTTTATGGTACCTTGAAAGTTACTGCAGAAGATCGTGGTTAATGGCTTTACTTGTCATTTTATACAAGGTGATTCTTTATATATATGCAATTCATATCATACATACCAATATTTAAAATGTTTTTCTACTTAATGTTAAAATAATATTGTATAAATATTAGTTTCATATTATATATATTTATTATTTACAGTATGAATATAGACAACAACAATGGTTTAATTCACTCCAAGTACTTATTAAAATTGTATTAAATACGCTTGAAAGACAATATCACAAGTGCAAGCATATTCCACCTACCGTCGTTATGTCAATCGTACCTTTAAGATCAAGAGGTAATTTGTTATTCTTATAATTGTTTTTATTTATTCTGGTTGTGTAAAACTTTTTTTAAGGGGTACAAACGTTAGACATATTAACCAAAACTTTACATCTTAATAAGCAACGAACCAGCATACCTCAGCCGGTAAGGTATCTCTCGTATCTCGTAACTTATTGCATCCTTCGGCTAGTTCTAAAGGTACCCATCATATCATTTGCATTGTTTACTGTTCTATCTCACGTATTTAAGAAAATCGGCTGGATTTAGGTCGAGGAACATTTTCCAAGCCAACCATCTAGCTAATTTCTCAATCCAGCTTTTCCAAAATGAAATAAATGATGACATGATAGATTATTAGTGAATTTATTTAAACTCAGAATATCATTTAAGTGATTAACAAAATAAGCAATTCGTTTGCCGGCGCTTACAATTTTTACCAATACAAAATTATTACTAAACTGTTTGTTAAAAAGTTGCTATTTAGTGAACTAATAACTAAAGGTTCCCTTAAATTTGTTGAGTAATCTATTCTATTCTATTTCTGCTAGAGTTATCACTATTATTAAATTGGCTCACTATTTATCTGTGGCTTTCCGATAAAACAAATTAAGTGACATTTGTGTTCTGGTGCTTTTTAAGTCATTAAAAGTAGCACAACCAATCAGCGGTACCCATATTGTGACGCAGAAACTGTTACGCTGGGAACACATTTTCCATGCTTAAGCTAAAACATCGTCATGTCAGGGCACTTCGGTATGAAATTTAGCATCACCAAATAATAATAAAAATTGTCATAGTTTTTTTTTTTTTTCATTACGAATCAGTTTGTGAATTTTGCTTTCTCCTAGAAGAAGCTTCGTGAAAATGAAATTTCAGACTTCATCAAAAACAAGTTATAAATCTGTTTTAAGATGCCAAGAGTTCGAATCCTGTGTTTTTAGATAATGTCTGTATGGGTGTATGTATTTATTTATGTCATAGGCAGAGCAAGCTTTGCGCAAGTGTCCCTCCGGCACCAGATCTCCACAGGCACAATCATCAAACAATACTTCCGTGGGGCCCGTTAATTAGCGTAGTTGGCTTCTTTTTTAAAGTTTGAGATTTCCGTACATCCCTCATCCACCAAAATGTTCAGGATCAAATTCGTCTTCTTCTTTTTGTATTTTCCAGACGTCTGTGTCCTATAGCATCGTCCGGTCATATACTTCTTGCAGCATCGTCCGGTCATTCTCTGGACAGACATAACTCTGACACCTACGTTCCTCTGCATTGGGTAAGGGAGTCTGGGCTCAACTCAGTTACCTAAATTTTTCAGCATCGGTTTAAGGAGCACTTAGAGGAACTCCACCCTAGCTTCTACGTTTTTCTGCATCGGGCGGAAGAGTAAGAGCTTAACTCTGTGACCTACGTTCCTCTGTATCGGTCTGAGAAGCGTTTTGTATTTACGACTCAGTGGCCATTATCTAGCAACATTTTACTTGGCTGTTTTGCCTTGTCTTTCCTTTATTATCTCTTCACCATTTCTAACCTACTCAAGGATGGTTCTCATGTAGTTGTTTACTGCGTACCGAAAGTTGTTGAGAAATAAGGTTTAACACATACAGGATTTAATGTTGAATAAACGTGAATTTATTAGTCTTCTTTTATATATGTACAGCTAGTGCTTATACGCCGTGTACGTGTGACGGCTCGATTCCAAGAGGGCAATGCGAGAGAGTCATATTCTTGACACCACTTGTGGTCATATGACTCACACGTATACTATGAGATGGGATACTTACATGTGTGTGTTCCCGTCTTTACGCTTGTCAGCGCGCTCACTTAGTGTAGTTCGCTGAACTATACTCTACAGAACCTAAACTTGAATCTGAACTTGAACTTTCTGTACAGTACATTCTATATTTCAACAGTACCAACCATATTCCAACGTTAACACAGCTGTCATAATTTAGTTTTAATGTATTTTTTTTTTTTTTTTTTTTTTTAAAGTCCGTGTGCATTACGAGTCCACTGAAAAGTTCATTGGCCTCTCTCTAGCGCAAGCCTAGAAGCCACGTACTCCTCTCTAATCTAATTTGTTGCATAACCACTCCTAAATCGGGGATTTTTCGCGCTCGAGTCACCCGTCCGATTTCAGTTAATCCGCTTTACATTGTCCTCCTGCATCCAATGGCGTCTAGTCTACCCTAAGAGGTCGCGATGTATTTTGGCTTTCTTTCATTATACGCGCTGCCGTGGGCGATGCAATGGTCCGCCCTACTTCTTGGCAACTGGTTGTTTTTTTAAAGTTTTGTTTTTAACCGTGCGCCTGCCCATCTTAGTCTATCGCGATTTAAGTTATACATGTTTATATTCGGTGAGGCGGTATAGTTTAGTAGCCTTGCGGGTCGCTTGTGCAGTTTCCTCCACTCCCGTTAACATATCTTCTGCGATTATCTGTTCATTTGGGATATTTTTTTCAGAGCTTATTTCGAACAAACTTATTTGTCGAAGCGACCACTAAGAACCGGTTTCTTCCGCTTAGTAAGCGCCCAAGTTATCGCACCTCGTACAGGATTACCGCCATTATTATAGTCCTATTATCATCTTACTTTCACATTTCTAGACCAGTCAAGTTTTGATTTTAGTAATCTGATTCACGAGCGTCGGAAGTAGCAAGCATTACCCGACATGAAGCTCTCTGTGTTAATCTCTGCCTTTGTTATATATTCTGTTTTCTCATTTATGGTTGTGCCTAAATGATCTGAAATTAGCTATAACACTTATAATCAAAAGTATAAGTTTTCCACTCTTCTATGTATCGACCCCTCAA
The DNA here is from genome assembly GCA_012977825.3 of Pteromalus puparum. Classification (NCBI taxonomy): domain Eukaryota; kingdom Metazoa; phylum Arthropoda; class Insecta; order Hymenoptera; family Pteromalidae; genus Pteromalus; species Pteromalus puparum. The sequence continues at coordinate 38,888,156 of CM053168.1, forward strand.
CTTATCGCAAAGGTGCTCCCATAATGTATCCATGTCATATATTTCGTTTCGATTCGCATCACCAGTCAAACCCGTGTCTCTTCAGCCGCTCTTATGAGAATTTGCCGCGTTTCTCGGCTACCCGCTGCCCACCGTTATCCCCTAGTATTGTCCAAGTCATCCGTCAATACCCTAGATTTATGTGTTTTTCGTTAAGGGTTGCACCCTAGCCCGCCTAGTCTGCATTTTTCTAACAACATTCTGAGCGTTAAGTATAAAGAGTACTGTAGAGAGACCAATCATCCTGTTTGCAACCGTCGCGTATTCATGAATGATTCGCGATACGGTTACCGCCTACTCCGAACCTTCCTCAAATTTTGTGCTTTCGTTCAGACATATATTGAATTAATTTCACGAAGTTTTTTTGGTACTCCCGAGGAGGCACCAGGATTTGATACATTTTGGCTTCGTTTGATAGAGTCGAATACGCTTTTTTAAAGTCTATAAATAGTTGGTGTATTGTTTGCGCCAATGTTCCCATTTTTTTCTCTAAAACAAACTGTCCTTATAGTAAACATTTGATCGGCACGTCGACCTGTTACGTCGGAATCCACACTGATAGCTCTATTATTAGGCTTCGCGAAGGTCGTGAGTCGGCCTGCTATTACGTTTGATAGAACCTTTGTAGCACGGTAGCATAAAAGTGGCAGATTACCCGCGTAGTTATTGCAATCTGTTTATCTACCTTTTTGAAATCGGTATAAAGATAGATTATCTTCAGTTTTCGCGGATATCGTTTCATTTTTCCAAATAGCACATACTAGTTCCAAAAATTTTGAATGTAAGCGCGGTGCCCCCGTATTTAAGTAGTTCAGCTGTGATAGAATCGTTTCCCGCGGCCTTTATTGTTTTTAGTTTTGATCGCGGCTTCTACTTCTTTTGATAGGTCGGTTTCTTCCTATGGAGTTCGCGCCCACAGTGTGGATTTCGTCTCCCGTTTCGCTCGAGTTTTCATTGTACGTTTAGTAACTTATCAAAAATCCTTCGTCAGCAGCTTTAGCAGTTCATTTTCGCTTGTAACGAAGATTCCGCGCCCTCATCATTTCATTAATTGCCGATCATACTCAAATGGGAACCCTTCCTAATATCGGTAATTCCTTGTACATCTCGCGCGGTATTTTCCTTACTATTAGTTTCTATATTTCTAATCTGAATTCTTTTGATACTCGCGCTTTTTGTTCCTGTAAATCGCCGCCCACTTGCCTTCTTATTTCGTGGTAGATGCTTCTACGGCCCTATCGCCTCCATTGTGTACGCTGTCTAATTTGGCCTTTTTGCGCCTTCAAACCAGAGTTCGCACTCTTCGTCAAGCCATGGTTTCGACTCTTTGGCTTTTCTTTCTACCTACACTTTGTTCGCGGCCTGTTTTTTATCGCTTTTCGAATATCCCCCAAAGACTGTTCGGGTCGTCATCTACCTCCGTCGGTGCATCCGTTTCTTCGAGTACCTGAAAACCGATTCTTATTTTCTACTTGATACTTAATTCGTTCTATCCCGTTCCGTAGCTTTTCCAATATCGAAACGTTTCTACTTTGCTCGCCGTTACTATTTTGCCCAGCTACTAATTTGGCTCTTAATTTGGCCACTACTAGAAAATGATCCGAGTCGCAATCCGCCCCCCTATAGGTTTCTTACGTCAAGCACGTTCGTGTGCGGCCTCTTATCGATACGAAAGTGATCGATTTGATTTTCGTGGCTCCGTCCCGGCGATGTCCACGTTACTTTGTGTATATCCTTGTGTTGAAGCACGTACTCTTTACTATAAGATCTTTTGCGCGCCGCGAAATTTATGACTCTAATACGGTATCGTTGCTGGTTTCGTGCAGACTTTCCTTGCCTATAGTGGGCCTAAACATTTCCTCTTTCCCTATTTTAGCGTTGAAATCCCCCACTACTATTTTGGTGTCGTAAGACGCGAACTGGTCGATTAATTGCTCCAAGACTTCGTAATAAAGATCCTTCACCTCTACCTCTTTGTCCTCCGTGGGACAATGGCACGTTAATAACCACCGTAATTGTACCACGCTCCTTCGATGACGATATACGAGAGTCTGTCGTTTACGAATTTGAAACTTTTACCGCGTGTATAATTCTTTTCGCTAATCAGAAATCCGTACCTATAATGTCCGCTCGCGCCGCCGTACATAAAGGTGAAGTTTTCGTTTCCTAACATACCGCTATCTTGCCACCGAGTTTCTTGTTATAGCTACTAAGTCTAGATTGTAACCGCGCAAGCTTCTTTTAAGATTTCCCGGTACCGCCTGCTCTGTATAAACTGCGCACATTCCACGTTCCTACCTTTAAGTCCCTATTGATTTTGGTTTGGTTTTGTTTTTTTGAGCCATGGTAGTAAGTGAAACCCACGGCGTTTTGGATCCTGTTTCCGATCGCAGGTGAATCATCCGTTCTAGAGGTGATAACTCCCATACCTCTCTAGAACTAAGTATGAGAGCTTTCCGACTTTGATAAGGACGGAGTCAGCTCATCGTCGGACACACTACGGAATCACGCTCGTATCCTAACGCCCCCCTGCAAGGCAGCGCGCCTACGCTGGCTTCGTTACCGTGTAAGACCAGGTGGCGAATCATTCTACACATCCCCTTTCGGGGCAGTTGTCATCGCTCCCGCATTCTCCACGGCAGCAGGATTTTTGTAATGTGTGCTAAGAGAGATAGATTATAGACATAGTTAGGTATGAAGAGAGAGTGAAATAAGAAATATTGTTGAGTGTTCGTTGTTGTGGTGCTTGCGTAGCGTTTCTAGATGAATGTGTTCGATCGCCAGTGTGGGCTCATCACACCCACGCCCGGGCCTATCGGCTGTCCGCGGCTGCTTATTCGATTTATTCGCAGCTAACCTCTTTCTCAGGGGCCGTTCCTCTAAGTTTTAATGTATTTACTATGTTATATTATTTTCCTTGTCTCATTGTTCTATCCCTTGTCCTATCGATTTTCCTGAAATTATTTAGTTGAATATAATCGAATTATTTTGAATTCATCTACTAGTAGTTAATTATTACAAAAAGAACAAAAATTTTATAAACAAATATAACCTTAAAAAAAAAAAAAATTTGTTTTCAAACTTGGCACTTTGTAACATAAAATACTTAGAGTCTAAAAATTACATCGTATGATGTAAATCCTCGGGGCCTAGATACGGCTATAGAAACCATAAAACATGAATATGTCCTAGTACTATCTTAACAGAAGTATTTACAATTATCGTAGTTTATTCAAAATTTTAACTAATATTTGTGTTTAGAAACATTTAAGAAATTATATATTCAATCTAAACTCAAAGAGAACATTCCAGTATTTTTCGAGATTGGAATATCAGGTTTATTTTGTGCAGCGATTGGTGGTCTGTTTGGAATGGGAGGTGGTTGTATAGGTCTAGAAATTATTGGAATAACTTAGACCTCTTGCAGTTCTTCTCTTCGTATACTGTGTTTTTTCTGCTTATTCTCGAATTCTTTATTGCTTGGATTATTTTGTAGTGATGTCAGCAAATGAGTGATAGAGCTGAACAATGCTCCAATCAAATGTATCGACCATCCGTAAATCGTGTGAAGAGTATATCCTCGTTACGTAATATTAAATCTTCAATAAATTTCCTTTTCTTTGTCAATAAATGATTTAAATTTATCGTGTTTAGTAATAAATTTTTCCTCTCTTTTTTACTTAATTTTCCTACATCTTCAAGACTTCTTCCGCTTTGTGACGTTAAATATATAGAGCCACAATGTAAAGTTTCTTTCTCTTTTGGCACTGGTAATCCTGACATTCCCATGAATGTATCTGGCATATCTTTGATATCAAATGTAAGAAAATTTGTTTCCCCATCTCCCTCGAAATCTACATTATCTTTGAGTGTTTTTACGAATGTCGGGAAATTTTGTATACAATACTCCTCAGTTTCTTCTTTTCCTGTACTTACAAGAGTTTCATTAATGTTTTCTATAAACTGTTGAATATTTGACTTTGAATCATGAATAAACTCTGTAAGTTTTACGTTACTCCAATTACTCAGCTGTGCTCTTTCCGAAATTTCTTCCACGAAATCTGGTGAGTCACCTGCGTATTCTGAATTGTTTTTGCTTTCTGAAATTCCATTATTTATATTGTTATGATCGGGTTCGGGTAATAAAGATGTCAACACGTATTTATAGAAAAGCACACATAAACTCAGACTCTTTATTCGAACGTAAACACAACTGTTCTCATCAGCTGTCACGATCAGACTAAACATAAACATAAACATCTGCGGCGTCGTTGATCTCGTTGCTAGGGGTCGCTATGCGCAATTCTCAGCGTTCGAATCGCGCAACGTTCGAGCTCGGTCATAACATTGCCCTCTCCTTTTCAGATTGTCGTCCCGACAATCATAACCATCCATCCTTCAAGCGGGTTGATCCTCTTACAATCCAATGATGACTTACAGGAACCGACATCAACATCCTCTACCTTGACCCATCCTAGGCATCAAGTTACCGAGCAATGCTTACAGATGCGAACCAATCATCACTTGCAGGACTAAGACGGACCCGTCTGTTGAACAATCTCCTTTTCATTCTAATCATCCATCGTATTTGCTCAACATAGGGTTGGTCGAAAAATCCATCTTCAGACAAGAGGGGGGAAAATTGACATGCCGTGGAACCTCACCTCAAGTCCCTGCTCCGGTATTCACCTTCACGCCCACGGGAAAAACCACAGCTCAAAAGAACCGTGAGCAGAGCAGTCTTCATCATCGGGTGTCTCTCTCAGTGTAAGTCCCAAGACGATTGATGTTGACTGTCTTGGGTTTGTGTCTTGGTGAACGACGAATACAATAAACGACGTCATTGATTTTTCTTACAACTTCCCAAGGTTGTTCCCAATTCGACTGAAGTTTTGGTGCGTTTCCTTTGGTTCTTCGAGGGTTAAAGAACCAAACTTTTTGGCCTTGGGAATATTCAACGTTGAGAGCTCGTTTGTCGTACCAAGACTTCGTCTTTTCAGATTGTAAGTTCATCCGGTCTCGTGCCATTTTATGGATCTCGCTGAGTTTCCTCCGAAGCCTGTGTACGTAGTCCCCGTCTCCTTCAATCTCAACCTCCTCTGGTAGACACCCTCGAATCAAGTCCAAAGGAAGCCTCAGATCAAAACCGGTGTACATCTCAGCTGGAGTAGCTCCGGTCGTCGCATGTTTGGAGGACCTGTAAGCTAACAAAAATAGTGAAACCCAACGATCCCAGTCTTTCTGATTATCATGTATGTATTTTGTGAGATAGTGTAGAAGTGTTTGGTGTTGTCTTTCTACTTGTCCATTCGACTGTGGGTGTAATGGTGTTGTTCTTGTCTTCTTGATTCCTAACAATTCAGACAAATTTTTAATCAATTTCGAATCAAAATTCGTTCCTTGATCAGTATTTACTTCCAAAGGTACTCCATACCTGCAAATAATCTGATCAACGAAAATCTGAGCAATGGTTTTTGTTCTCATGTTTGAGAGAGGAAAAGCTTCAACCCATTTTGAAAAACAATCTGTCACAACTAAGAGGAATTTATTGCCCAAAGAAGAAAGTGGAAATGGGCCTAAAATATCCATTTGAAGTCTTTCAAATGGAACTCCTGAATTATAGATTTTCAACTCACCATGACCCTTATCTGGAGGACCTTTCTTTGAAATACAAACTTTACAAGATTTACACCAATTTTCCACATCTCTTTTGCAAGTAGCCCAATAAAACCTTTTTCTAATTTTATCTAAAGTCTTATTTACTCCGAAATGTCCTCCAGACGGTGAATCATGTGCTTCTTCCAAAATATCTTTGATTTTATTTTGAGGAACAACTAATTGACGAATTTTGTAATCTAAATTCGTTGAAACCCATTCTCTATACAAAAGTCCATCAATTAATACCAACGAATCCCATTGTGAACAATAGATTTTGATGAATTCATCCAACGAAGAAATATCTTGCCATCCTGGTTTCTTCTGTAATTCTTTCGTTTGACAAATAAAAGAAATTGCCTCATCGTCTGCTTGACTCTTTTTCCATTCTTCTGATGTGTTTTCTTCAAAAATAATACGGCAAATAGTTTCCACATTATTGAATTTTTCTTCTACTCTGGAACAATATTTACAAGAAAAATCTTCACAAGGGCGTCTTGAAAGTCCATCAGCGTTCCCGTGTAAATTGCCCTTTCTGTGAATAATTTTGTAGTTGTACTGATCCAATTTCCCTAACCAACGAGCCAATTGTCCATCCAATTCCTTAAACGACAATAACCAAGTTAAAGAAGAATGGTCAGTCCGAATGACAAAAGGTTTACCAATAAGGTAATGATGAAAATTTTTTAACGACTCAATAATAGCAAGAAGTTCACGTCGAGTGACGCAATAATTTCTCTCTGGTTTTGAAAGAACCCTACTATAAAAACCAATCACACGTTCAATCCCATCTTGCTTCTGAGAAAGAACCGACCCAATTCCATGATCAGAAGCGTCAGTATCTAAAATAAATTCAGATGAAAGAGAAGGAAATGCTAAGATTGGAGGTGTTGTAAGAACCTCTTTTAATTTTGAAAAAGCTTTTTGACAATCCTCTGACCATATGAATTTAGTCGATTTTTCAGTTAACTTATATAAAGGTTTCGCTATGTCAGCAAATCCTTTAATAAGTCGTCTATAGTAACCACAGAAATTCACGAAACTCAAAACAGCCTTCTTGTTATGTGGAATTGGCCAATTTACAACAGATTCAATCTTCTTTGGATCAGCCGTCTTCCCTTCTCCTGAAACGATGTATCCAAGATATTCAACTTGCCTGCTGAAGAAAACACATTTCTTCTTATTAAGACGTAATCCAGCTTCTTGAAAACGAACAAACACTTTCTTCAGGTTAATTATTACTTCATCAAATGACTTTCCCAATACCATGACATCATCCAAATAAACTAAACAGAAATCCGAAAGATAATCTCTGAGTAATTTTTCCATTAAACGTTGAAAAGTTGCAGGTGCATTGCATAAACCAAATGGCATAACTGTAAATTGCCAAAGCCCTTTTCCAATTGAGAGAGCTGTGATTTTTCTATCTTCTTCTCTAATCTTGATTTCCCAATATCCACTTTTTAAGTCCAGAGAACCAAACCATGAATAACCTGCAAGTTTATCAAGAGTATTGTCAACTCTTGGTAAAGGGTATGAATCCTTAATTGTATTTGCATTAATTTTGCTTCCTCCTCAAGAGGAAGCTTTGTAATAGTAAAATATTCAGTTTTGCTAATACTTCGTGGAAACGCATTTAGAGGTGTTTGGAGTACGAATCATACGTTTTTAGAAAATGTCCGTGCGGATGGTTGTGTGTGTGTGTGTGTGTGTGTGTGTGTGTGTACGTATACCGCCATAATTTTGGAACCATGCGACGGATCGTAATAAAATTTGACATGCGTATATTTTTTCTAATTCTGAATTTAGGTCATTTTTTGTTTTATGATTCTGACCATTTTATGGCCATATTATAGCCATTTTTCTATTTTTGAAAAAATATTTTTGCTTTTTTATAATGATATGATTTATACAATATATTCAACAATAGTGTATCTAAAAGAACATAAATTTGTCTACTTTTTCCCGCAAGATTTTCTAGATTGACTGATCTGTTCATTTTTTATGATATAAAAAGTAATTTTTCGAAAAACATATATATCTAAAAAAATAAATAGTTAAATGTTTTAAAAAAATTAATGACAATAAAAAACAACGATATCTACTAGTTGTGAAAATTTTAAGCAATTTTCGCGACTAGTTTTTGAGATAAAAATCAAAAACTAAAAAAAATGTGTTTTTTTTATGTCGTACGATTACATGAGTAAAAAGGTTTAAATTGAGTTGAAATTTTAGGAAAAGATTGATCTTTTGATCACTTCGGCTAGGTTCTTTTTGTAGCTTATGAAACCTTTTAGTTTAAAAGATATTAAGATTCAAATTCTTCAACTCTCACCCTGTATACTCTGTGTGACTGAACATTATTATTTTTGTTAAACCATATAATTTGATAATTAAAGCTTAGTATATTTTGAGAGTTTTCATGGTTTTATAAAATGTCCGTGCAGATGGTTTTGTCTGTGTGTGTGTGTGTGTGTGTGTGTGTGTGTGTGTGTGTGTGCGTGCGTGCGTGCATGCGTGCGTACGTATACTGTTATAATTCTGGAACTACGTGATCGATCGTAATAAGATTGGACGTGCATATATGTTTTCTGATTCTGAATTCGAGTAAATTTTCTTTTAAGATTTAGACTATTTTATGACCATTTCATGGCCATTTTTCGATTTTTGAAAAAATATTTTTGCTTTTTATTATGATATGATTTATACAATATATTCAACAATAGTGTACCTAAAAGACTGCTACCGTCTTAAGAGAGCTCGGGGCTTCAGGCCCGAGTGGATCTCCGGCGAGACCTCTCTCCCAGGAGCTATGGAATACAGAAAATATTACAAGGGTCTAAAAGGCGACTGCGGGAGTACTAAGAATAGCTTTAAATTTTAATAGGCGATTATGGGTATAGAAAACCACGTCAAGGTCTGAAAGGCGGCTGTGGGTATGTAGAAATCTATTGCAAAGGTCAAAAGGCGACTGTGGGAATACAGCAAACGATTACGATGGTCTAGAAAGCGACTGTGGGAGTGCTGAAATGAGCTTTAAAATTTTAAAGTCGATTATGGGAGTATAGAAAACAACGTCAAGGGTCTGAAAGGCGGCTGTGGTATGTAGAAAATCTATTGGCAAAGGTCAAAAAGGCGACTGTGGGAATACACAAAACGATTACGATGGTCTAAATGCGACTGTGGGAGTGCTGAAATAAGCTTAAAATTTTAAAAGGCGATTATGGGGAAAGAACAACGCAAGGGTCTAAAGGCGGCTGTGGTATGTAGATCGTGAAACAAATAATTATGCTAAAAAAATGAAAGCCACCGCGCAATTTTGTAATTTGCAGTTGTTAATGTTATTAACGATTCGCAGATTACTGGTATTTTTTTTATTACGATAAATGTAAGTTATTTTAGGAGTTCACGGAGCCTATCCTTTTGATATCCACCTTAACCCCCACTCCCCGCTGATACCCCCCCTACAAGTGTCTTCCCTAACCTATCCTTTTAGTATCGAATAGTAGTGAATTTTAAATCACGAATGAGTTGATTGTCCCATGTAATTATCGTTCGCACTAGCAAAAGGAGGAAGCTAAGTGCCAATGATCTTGCAGCGGTTTTTGAAATTAATACAAAACACGGATTTCCCATCCTTCTGTATCACTGTCGTGCGGAATACAGTGACGAGAAGCTGTCTGTCTTCAATAGCACTCCTGAAGAATACATCTCAGCTATCGCATTTCT
>CM053168.1:38906497-38942842 GCA_012977825.3 Pteromalus puparum
GGGGGGGGGGGGGGCGCCTCCTAAAACTTTATGAGTTTCTGTACCGCTTTCTGTATCGTATAGTAGGATTTTGTCCTTTAGGTAGTCATCCTTCTTACGTACCCAAGTACCTTCTGGTTTCTCAGTGCCTCGTGTATCTTACTCCAGTTAGCCGAGTTGAACGAATTTTTGACATCCAGTGTGATGATAGCAATGTACTTCTTGGATCCTACTTTTAATCTTCTTCCTTTGATCGCTGATCATGCAGTGTCGATCACTAAGCGGACGGTGTCCAGGTTAGAGCGGTTCATCCTAAAGCCGTATTCATGTTCTGCAAATCCACTTGATCCTTCTATGGCCTGGTTCATCTGTATGCAGTGTTTCTCACTTTTTTGCATGTCGTTAGCAGCTCTTCCGTAGTGATTGAGGAAATAGCTTTATCGTCTGCCCTAGCCTCGATTTTGTATACTTTATCTAGCTGAAGAGGAAACAGCGTAGTCACGACAGGGTGCATCAATTTGGGAGGGGGTACATAACTACCCCTTATCTTTTTTATTGCGACTTTGTAAGGAGTCCACGACCCCAGAAGTCCAGTTTGACTTCGTTCTGCAACTATTTGAGATACCGTCGTTTGTTTCTGCGGATCATCTGCCTGAGACATCTTTTCGCGTCTTTCATTCCTTGTTTGCGGGCCTATACTATTTTCTGGTCCCTTCCAGTTTTATGGTATTGCTTCCTTGCCCATTGTTCTCCTCTTTTGGTCCAATTACACTCACTGCGTACACTCTCGACCTCTTTATCCGACTAGTATACTGGTGGTCGTCTATGCTTCGTCACTCTTCTTCTTAGCATAGCAGTGTCGCAGGCTTGGGTGATGTTTAGCTTTGCTATTTGCTGTTCTGAGCAGTCGTGCCTCCTACCTTAGCATGTACAAATCTCTCTTCGTGGGTCATCGTTCTTTCCTCAAAAGCAGCGTTACCACATGCCCACATCACTGGTTGACCAGAGCTGTCCTTAACATACGATTGTTTGTCCAGATCTTCGTACTGTTCGCATATAATCACTACCTCTGCCTCTTTCTCGTGGACCTACTGGTCAAGTAAGTCCTGTACTGCCTCGCAGTGATTCATATTTTGCTAAACTCTCTTCATTGTCTTTGCTTTTCTAACTCTTCTAGTGCCGGTCTATTGGCTGGGCCTGTGCAGCTACCAGCTGCCTGGTCACTTTTCTCTACTGCGCCTTTATCATGGAAGAATCCGCATTTTGGTTGACTGCTACAGTCTCTTACCTTGCGTTCTGTGCTTCCTCATTTGTATCAACAGTTACTTCAGTCCTGGGTTGCTGTGCACTTTTTGGCGATATGCCAGAATCCTAAATATTTAGAACATCTAAGTGGCTGCGTCCCTCTTTGTATTTCTCGGATTTTGCAGATTACCCATCCTATCTTGATTTTCTGTTTTTCAAACCCAAGTTTTGCCATTGCTGCTGGCATTTGGATGCTGCTGGCATTTGGATGACTTCAAATGTTTTGGTGTTTTGAAACTCCCTCTTTAATGCTTCTACAATATCGACCTTTGATATTAGTATATCAAGGTCTTTTATTTCGAAGACCGCTTGCTCTTGTAAGGACTCTTATTTCAGTATCTACTTTTTGAATGGCTTCCATCACTTGTCGGAGTTTCACTGTCTCCAAATCCGTGGTGCAATGGAGTTGTAGTAGAAGGTCTTCAGTCGCTGTCCTGCGAAACCCGTTGACACTTTTGCCTAGTATCTTCAGTTTGAGGTGTGCCTTCATCTCTCTCAGGATGTCAGCGTAGGACTTTTCCGCAGAAGCCTTTACGATAAGGCCGTCTGGCTGAGAAGGACTTAGTGGTCTCTGGCTACCAGTGGTTTTTTGGTTTTTTGTCCCACGTTTTCTGTGCGTCCAGAGCGTCCCACGTCCGGATGGGTGCCTATTACCACTACACAGCACATCCTCAGGTTGCGCATAGAGAAACGGCCCCTGAGAAAGAGGTTAGCTGCGAATAAATCGAATAAGCAGCCGCGGACAGCCAATAAGCCCGGGCGTGGGTGTGATGAGCCCACACTGGCGAACACATTCATCTAGAAACACTACGTAAGCACCACAACAACAAATACTCAACAATATTCCCCACTTCACCCTCTCTTTCTATCTCACTATGACTATAATCTACCTCTTTTAGCACACATTACAAAAATCCTGCTGTCGTGGTGGATGCGGGAGCGATGAAAACTGCCCCGAAAGGGGATGTGTAAAATGATTCGCCACCTGGTCTTACACGGCAACGAAGCCAGAGGAGGCGCGCTGCCTTGCAGGGGTGCGTTAGGATACGAGAATGAGACCGTAGTGTTTCTGACGATGAGTTGACTCTGTCCTCATTAAAGTCGTAAAGTTCTCATACTTAGTTCTAGACAGTTATGAGGGTTATGCGATTGGACCAGGATTCAAAACGCGCGGGTTTAACTTACTATCATAGCTCAAAAAAAAAAAAAANAAAACCAAACCGAAACCAATGGGGACTTAAAAGTGGGAACGTGGAATGTGCGCAGTCTGTACAGAGCAGCCGCGTACCAGGAAATCTTACAAGAAGCTGGCGAGCAAGAATTAGATTTAGTAGCAATACAAGAAACTCGCTGGCAAGATAGCGGGATTTTGACAAAAGATAACTTCACCTTTATATTCGGGGGCGCGAGCAGACACTCCTTAGGTACCGGTTTTCTGGTTAGCAGAAGAATTATACACGCTGTTAAAAGTTTTAAATTCGTAAACGACAGACTCTCGTATATCATCATCGAAGGGGCGTGGTATAATTACGTGGTTATTAATGTACACTGCCCTACGGAAGTCAAGGAGGAAGAGGTCAAGGATCTTTATTATGAAGCTTTGGAACAATTAATCGACCAATTCGCGTCTTACGACACCAAAATAGTAGTAGGGGATTTTAGTGCTAAAATAGGGAAAGAGGAAATGTTTAGGACCACTATTCCAACTCGTATTCAAACATGGCGCCAGGACGTAAGCCTCCTGATAAGCGTCCCGCATTTTTTGCTTGTCATACGGAACAAAAAGTGGAAACAGTGGTGTGCATCATCTGTGATGAGGCTTTCCACGTAAACTGTCTCAATGAGATATCGGACAATTATAAACACCTGGGGAAACACCTTATAATCTGCCCCGAGCACACAGAGAAGAACATAACCTCTAAAATCGAGGAGAAAAGCCTGACTGAAACAGAAAGAGTACTAATTGCACAGATAAAATCTAAGACCACTGAAGAAATAAGAAGAGAAATACTGGCTGAGATTGAATCTAAAACTGCCGATCTATACAGTTTAGAATCAAGTATAAGTGACACTGAGATGGAGTTTGTGAAAACAGAGGTTAAACTACTAAGAACTCTGGTTGCTGAACTTACGGAGAAAAATGATCTACTAAAAGAAAAACTACAAAGAAACTCAAATCAGGCTACTCACAAGACATTCACGTACAGAGATGCAGTAAGACAACAACAACAAAAACCGCTGAATAAAAAAGTACCGAAAATCACAGTCCAGAAAAGTGAAAATAGTGAAGTTGATATTAAAGAAATAGGTAAATCGGTAATAGATTGTTTAACAGCACAAAAGTGTATACAAACAAAGAACATATTTATAAATAAGAAAGATGAAGTTATTATTAGTTGTACGAGTGAAGATAGTGTCGCACTAACTGAAAGTGTACTTAAAGAAAAATTGAAAGGTCTGTGCAATGTAAAAAAGCATGAACTTCATAATCCGAAGATAAAAATTATAGGTATAGACAACCACACTAATATGGATTTGGAAGAAATAGAAGAAGATATCAACACCAGAAATTTCAATGACTTCACAAGGAAAGGTAAAGTGCTGCACATGTACACCAGTAAATTCAGTAAACAGTGCACTGTGTTGATGGAAGTGCCTGCTGAAGTATATAAATATGTAAGAGACAATAGAAATAGAGTGTATGTAGGCTATCAAAATTGTAAAGTCTACGATTTGATAAACATTGGACCATGCAATAAGTGTGGCAGGTTTGAACACAGTGAAAAGAAGTGCCGCAATGAAACCGTATGCTTGAAATGTGCTGAAAGTCATAATACAAGTGAGTGTACAAGTGAAACCGTTAAGTGTACAAACTGTGCATTTAGCAATGAAAAGTATTCCACAAAACTTGAAACAAAACATACTGCATATGACACTAACCTCTGATCTATTCTGAAAAAGAAAATTGGTAAGTTCATTGACTCAACGGACTATCCGATGAGCCCTTCATTACCATCATTAACAAGTAACTAGAAGAACCAAGCAAGATGAATCCGAATGAAAAACAAAATACTCCACAGCAACTGAAACTAGACAAACCTCAGATTGTGAGGGTTGTCACAAGAAACCAACAAGCACTCCAAAAACAGAAGCAACAACTGGATCAGTACACTACTCCACCGACGGCTCGCAAAGATAAGAAAGTCAAAGATAACAATAAATAGGTTATAATGGCTACTTTTGATTACTTAGATATAATCCAAAATGATTCTTTTCAAAAGGAAAAAACATGTAGTAGTGTAGATATTTTTAATAAAATCAGTAGTAGTAAAAACGATACGATCATGCATATAAATGTCAGAAGCATGAATGCTAATTTTGATAAAGTAAAAATACTAATTGAAAGTTTAGCTACAAAACCATCTATTGTTGTCTGCACGGAAACTTTTCAACAGTTTAATTTTAAAATATACGAATTAAAAGGATCTGACTATGAATATAAGTGTTACTATAACCATAGTTCGATAAACAAAAATGATGGCGTAATGATCTTTGTAAATATAAATTTAGAGCAAACAACTGAAGTGGTTGAAACTGGGAGGATTAAAGTTATAAATACGATCATTAAACTTAATGATAAAAACAAACTTGAGGTGTCAGCAGTTTATAGGTCACATGGGATTCCTAAATCTGAATTTATTTTAAACTTAAATAAATTTTTAATTGAGAAGAACAATGTCAAAAATCATCTAGTAATAGGTGATTTTAACATTGATCTATTAGAATGTGATAATCTTAGTCAGGAATTCCTATGTAATTTTTACGAGAAAGGGTACATCCCTGGTTTTGTTGGTATCACCAAGCCGCCAGTAGGACTCGCTAAGGGTTCCTGTATCGACAATATCTTCATCAAAACAAACAATTTAGCAACAACTACATATAAAATAAAACTTTCAATAACAGACCACTACCCAATATTTATTGCAATAAATAGGATTAAGAAAGAAAAAAAACAAACAGAAACCTTTTTAAATTACAAAAAACTAATAAATATCGCAAGTATTAAAAACTGGAGTGAGATATTGTCGATGGAGGATCCTAACTTGGCGACGGATAAGCTGCTGAATGAGATTAAAAATTGTATAAATATAGCTACCACCAGAAAAAGAAAGAGTAAACAAGGCGGAAGAAAAAGCTGGATCACAAGTGCAATCATAAAATCATGTGAAACTAAAGAATTTATGTATAATTTATGGCAACTGGATATAAGCAATCACCAACTCAAATCTCAGTATAAAAAATATTCTAAAATTTTAGATAAAGTTATTAAAGATGCTAAAGTCAAATATGATAAAAACCTAGTCCAAAGCAATACGAACAATCCAAAAAAGCTGTGGGAAATTATAAATAGTAAAATAGGCAATAAAAAATCCAAGGAAGCCATAAATCATATAAAAATTAATGACAGGAAAGTAACTGATAAAACAGAAATAGCCAACAATATGAACAGCTTTTTCAGCGAAATAGGTCGAGAGTTGAGTGAAAAAATTGTTAAACCAGATAATGCGGAACTCATACTACCACCCATGAACCCAAATTCGATTTTTATTAACCCAACGAGCATGAGTGAGGTAATATCAGTAATCAATGCTTTAAAAATTAGAAGTGGTGGAATTGACTTGATAAACTCCAAGACCCTGAAATTAATAGGAAGCTATATAGCTGAAGCACTAACCTATATTATTAACTTATGCATTCAGAAAGGTGTTTGGCCTAATGCACTCAAGAATGCAGAAATTGTGCCAGTTTTCAAATCAGGTGAAAAACATAAAATCACAAACTACCGGCCTATTTCGCTAATATCTAATGTAGCAAAAATTTTCGAGAAAATAATACATAATAGACTGTATGATTTTGTTACTAAAACTAATATAATCTCCGAACATCAATTTGGTTTTGTTAAGAAAATAGGTACAAAAGATGCACTAAACTATTTAACAAACATATTGTACAATAATGTTGATAAGAGCATCCCGACTATTGTAACTTTTCTCGACCTGGCTAAGGCCTTCGATACAGTGGACCATAGTATCCTACTTGATAAACTATACTGCATAGGAATTAGGGGGCAGGCTTTATTGCTACTCTCTAGTTATCTCAGTAATAGATATCAAAGAGTTAGAATTGATGGTAGTGCTGGTGACTACTTACTAATAAATACCGGGGTACCGCAAGGTACGATACTTGGGCCACTGTTATTTATTCTGTACATAAATGATATCCTTCAAGAGATACCTCAGGAAGCTATTCTGTCATACGCCGATGATACTGCAATAATTGCCTCTGGGGACAGTTGGTTGGAAGCTCAAGATAACATGAATAACTTTTTGTTGCGCATACACAAATGGCTTGCGGTAAATAAGCTATCTTTAAATGTAGATAAATCTGTGTGTATGACCTTCGGGAGCTACGTCGACAGTGTTCCAGATCATTTAGACGTAAGGATACAGGACAAAAAATTAACTAGAGTAGGAAACCACAAATATCTGGGAATAGTTATTGATTATAATTTGAAGTGGGAGATGCATATGTTACATATTATTAAGAAAACTAAATATCTAGTGTATATCTTTTACAAAATTTCTAAATCAATGCCAACGGAGACTTTAATGATAATATATTATGCTTTTTTCCACAGCATTATAAGCTATGGCATCATAGCGTGGGGAGGTGCGTATAAAAATTACAGAGATTTGATACAAAGAATTCAGAAAAAAATTTTAAAAATTATAAATAAAAACAATTTTGTGACGCAAAATAACCCTCTAAATCTTGAACAACTGTTTACTCTAGAGGCTTTAAAACTCTACTATCATGATCTCAAAACGCAATACCATAACTCAAAGAGTATTACTAGAAATAAGAGCATAATTGTACCTATAAATAAAAAACGAATAAGCGATAAAAATAGTTATATAAAAGCTATCTCAACGTTTAATTCACTACCAAACGATTTGAAAGTACTAGATATAGGCAAACCTAGTCAATTAAAAAGAATTAAGGAGTGGATTAAATCAAATTGTTGATATTTAAAATAGTCTATATATGAAAATATTGCTGTATTTAATTTGTTGAATATACAAATCTCTATGAGCATGTAATGCCGATATAATAAGAGAAAAGTAGTATGGAGGCTACTACTTTTTGTGTAAATATAGGTTAATTTTTAGTTTTTAAGTTATTTTTATATTTTTTTTGTATTGTATAATTATAATGCCAGTGCGATCAGATAACCTTGTTTATCTTTGCGGGAATGCGGAGTATATTATAATATCTCTGTATTTTTCCTTTCTGGCTAAATAAATAAATAAAAATAAATAAATAAATAACTATAGGCAAGGAATGTCTGCACGAAACTAGCAACGATAACGGTATTAAAGTCATAAATTTCGCGGCGGCAAAAGATCTTATAGTAAAGACTACGTGCTTTAAGCACGAGGATATACACAAAGCAACGCGGACATTGCCGGACGGAGCCACGCAAAATCAAATCGATCACTTTCTTATCGATAAGAGGCGCCACACGAACGTACTTGACGTAAGAACCTATAGGGGGGCGGATTGCGACTCGGATCATTTTCTAGTACTAGCCAAATTAAGAGCCAAATTAGTAGCCGGGCAAAATAGTAAACGAGCGAGTAAAGTAGAAACCTTCGATATTGAAAAGCTACGACACGGGATAGAACGAATTAAGTATCAAGTAGAAATAAGAAATCGGTTTCAGGTGCTCGAGGAAACGGATGCACCGACAGAAGTGGATGACGATCCGAACAGTCTATGGGGGGATATCGAAAAAGCGATAAAAGAGGCAGCGAATAAAGTGCTAGGTAGAAAGAAAAAGCCAAAGAGCAAACCATGGTTTGACGAAGAGTGCGAACTTTGGTTTGAAAGGCGCAAAAAGGCTAAGTTAGACAGCGTACATAATGAAAGCGATAGCGCCGTAGAAGAGTAATATGCAGTAAGAAAGCAAGTGGGAGCGATTTACAGAAACAAAAAGCGCGAGTATCAAAAAAACCAGATTAGGAAAATAGAAACTAACAGTAAGCAAAATAACCCGCGCGAGATGTACAAAGGAAATAACGTTATTAAGAAGGGTTTCCAGAGTAGATCACAATTAATGAGAGATGAGGGCGGAAATCTCATTTCAAGCGAAAGTGAACTGCTAAAG
Source organism: Pteromalus puparum (assembly GCA_012977825.3). NCBI lineage: Eukaryota > Metazoa > Arthropoda > Insecta > Hymenoptera > Pteromalidae > Pteromalus > Pteromalus puparum. The sequence continues at coordinate 38,915,010 of CM053168.1, forward strand.
CTGTGGAAGCGCTATTTTGATAGATTACTAAACGTACATGAAAACTACGAGAAAACGGGAGACGAAATCCACACTGCTGAACTCCATATATGGAAGAACCGACCTATAAAGAAGTAGAAGCCGCGATCAAAAAACTAAAAAACAATAAAGCCGCGGGAAACGATTCTATACCTGCTGAACTACTTAAATATGCCGGTACCGCGCTTACATTCAAAATTTTTGAACTAGTATGTGCTATTTGGAAAAATGAAACGATACCGGAAAACTGGAAAGAATCCATCATCATACCGATTTTTAAAAAGGGATATAAGACAGACTGTAATAACTACCGGGGAATCTCACTTTTAGCTACATGCTACAAAGTTCTATCAAACGTAATACAGGCCAGACTCACGCCGTTCACGGAAGGTATAATTGGAGATTATCATTGTAGATTCCGGCGTGACAGGTCGACGAGCGATCAAATGTTTACTATAAGACATTTGTTAGAGAAAAAGTAGGAACATTGCGAAGCAATACACCAGCTATTTATAGACTTTAAAAAAGCGTACGACTCTATCAAACGAAGCAAAATGTATCAAATCCTTGTGCTCCTTGGAGTACCCAAAAAACTCGTGAAATTAATTTAAATATGTCTGAATGGGAAAGGCCCGAGTAGGCGGTAATGTATCCGAATCATTAAGTCCCCTTAAGGTTATGAATATAGAAATTCAAAAACGGATTTGATTTAAAAATGTTGTCCATAAAGTAATACAAAGTTTTGTTTTAAATTTAAAAAAATGACAAATATTGTACATTAATTATAGACAACTTTTTTAAATCGAATTCTTTTTTAAATTCCCACATTCATAACCTAAATATATGTATTTCAAGCATATTTGTCAAAGTAAAAGTACCCTTTGAAGCCATAATCCTAAGTAAGTCTGCGGTAGCTGTAAAAATGAAAATCATAATTTCTGGGCTTCGAAGGCTTGTTGTACCTAGTATATGATATGTACAGACATTGTTTTTGTTGTTTACAATGTTTCTGAGTTAATAGCACTGTTTAAACAATTTTGCAAACAATTTAATATAATTATAAATAAAAACTTTATTTTTTTTATTTCTTGACATTTTAAGGTGTATCCGTCCCCTTAAGATGGAGTCCTTTGCCCAAAGCAATAGCTTCCATGGTCTTATTATGTCTCTCACTTCCTTTATGATTTTTCTGCGTGGCTTTAGCATCATTAACAGCTTTAGCTTTTTCAGCAGCACCTCCTGCTAGAGCACCGGTCACACTCAATCCTGCGAACAGTGGAATGGGAAAGAAAGAATTTCACCAATTTTCAATGAAAGCGGTAGAACTTTTTTCTTTCCACCTACACTCTTGACAGTTTGATGTGCACCCTAGTAGGTGAGCTAGGCGGGTACGGAGACAGGTGGGTACGGGGACAGGGGGGTACGGGGACAGGGAGATACTTGAACAGGCGGTACTGGAACAGGGGGGTACGGGGACAGGCGGGTACCGGCCCAGGCGGGTACGAGGACAGGCGGGTAGTGGAACATGCGGGTACTGAGCCAGGCGGGTACTAGGCTAGGGGGATACTAGGTCAGGGGGATACTAGGCCAAGGAAATACTGGGCCATGAGGATACTGCACCAGGCCGGGCTCACCCAACTTACTGGCTCACCCAAGTCACCCCCAACCCTTTTACCCCCGGGGCCGCTGCGGCCGTCGGCCACCTGAGCGCACTCCTATATGTAGACTCCGCGTGGCTACTTCCCTTGCGGGTTGCGCGACGCCATCTAGCGGTAGAGTTTTCTGCAAGAGTGATGGAAGCGCTAACCATCATTCTCACCTGTAAAGTTCAACCATCTTATATAACCTCTCCATGCAGAACAGGTTCAAACTTGTCAAGAGTAGAGTCAGCAAAAATTAACCTATGCAAACTCTTGAATACTTTGATCTGGCAGGTATGGGCTCACCCAACTCGGTGACTGACGCCCCTCCCCTCCTAGAGGTCACTGCAGCCGAAGGCAGACAGCCCGAGCGCACTCCTATATGTAGTCTCCGCGAAGCTACTTCGCTTGTGGGTTGCACGACGCCACCTAGCGGAAGAGCCTCCGCTGCAGCGAGTGGTGACGCTGGCTCACCCAACTCAGTAACAGTAACTCAAGAGGTCGCCCGCAGATATCCTGCCACCAAATCTCACATCTCGCCATCTATCGTTGATATCGAGTCGTTAGATGTAGAGGGCACTCGTAGAGATTATGTTCGATTCACTATCTCGAACTTTGAGGTTACCTCTGCATACTCGAGCAATCGAGTGAGCTCACTAGTGTGATAGTTTGTTTTATATCCCCGCTACAGGAGCGATATCTATCGTCATGTTTACATATTGCAAACTAATCAATATCTCGAACTTTTTGAGGTTAGAAGATTTTTTACATCTTCGAGTATTCGTTTACTTTATACTCCCCACACCTCAGAAGGGCTATTTGTGGTTGAGCGCTATATTCTTAAAGGTTAATTCTATACATATAACCGATTGAGCTAGTAAAAAAAATGTATTGCTATGTGGGGGATTTGATATTACTGAGATAGATAGAAATAATCAACTTTCTTATGTCTCTCCATGCAGTAATATGCTTTTATGTTATTTTGCTTTTCACAAGCGACATCATCAAATATCATGATTGAGTTGGGGAGAGCATCATCGGAAGCTATCACATCATCATGCTCACTAAAAGGAAAATATTGTATACCATCGATAGGTTCTAAAAGATTTTTTAGAAATTTATACTTGGATTGATTTAGAGATTTTGAGTATACATATACGTTTTCAAATCGAACACCATTAGGATGTGTTATTAGAGCAAGTAAGCTATTCGTTTTACCACAGTTTGATGGTCCACAAAATACAGCTTGAATGCTATCTGGAAGTAGATCTCCATGACACTTAATTTTTTTCTCAGGTTCAACGATAGTGTCGAAATTGACTATAGGAAGTTTGTCTGACTGCTCCTTGAAGTTCATTCTCAGAGGTTTGATTGCAACTGAGAGTGTGAGTATAAATGGAGAGCTTATATACTCTCGGTATCAGTTATCATTATCTTCATGGTGTAATGATCACATATAAACGACGTGGTCGTGGATTTGTTAATAAATTTATCAACAAACTTCCCGTTGAACTTCATTTACCAGGATATCAATACTGTGGACCAGGTACCAAATTAGCTAAACGTCTTGCTCGAGGTGATCCAGGAATTAATTCGTTGGATAAAGCTTGTAAGGAGCACGATATATTCTATTCACAAAATCGTGAAAACGTTGAAGCTAGGAACGTTGCTGATAAAGTATTGGCTAACAAGGCTTGGCAAAGAGTTTTGGCAAAAGATTCGAAAATTGGTGAAAAAGCAGCTGCATACGCCATAACTAACGCTATGAAGTTAAAATCAAGCCTTGGAATGGGTATGAAGTCTCAAACTACGCTTAGAAGAGTAGTGAAGGCTGCTTCGAAATCAGTTGTACCAGGTATATGTGCTAGTAAAGTTATTCTTTCGGCTCTGAAAGGTGCTCGCAAAATGGTTAAAAAAGCTGGTGGCAAGAAAAATATCATAGTTCCTAGAGTATTACCAGTTCCATCCGAAGTGGGTGGTTTCCTACCATTTCTTGTTCCCATATTTGCCGATCTAAGTGCAACTGGTGCGCTAGTAGGTGGCGCTACTGGAATAGCTAAGGCTGTTAATGATGCTAAAGCTGCTAAGCTTAAATTGGAGGAGAGTCAGAGACATAATCAAAAGATGGAGGGGATTGCTCTTGGTAGAGGACTCTACTTAAAACCTCACAAGAAAGGATTAGGTCTTCATCTGAAGCCTGGAAATAGATTAAGAAACAAAAAAAAAAAGATCCTAGAAGTAAGATTACCTGAGAGAGCTCTTACAGATTTTGATCTTTTAAAATATGCTAGAATTATGAAGATCTCAAACTTTCGTGGTGTATTTATGCGTGATTTATTGCCGTTGGATGGTCCGCATTACAACGAATGAGCCATTGTTAATTTGGATGATACTCGCGGCCCTGGTACACATTGGGTTGCATATCGTAAGCGTAGTTCGAATGTGGTTTATTTCGATAGTTTCGGTGACCTTCAGCCTCCAATAGAGCTATTACTTTATCTGGGCGTTGATCAAGTAAAATATAATCATGAAAGATATCAAGATTATAATACATTTAATTGTGGTCATCTCTGTCTTAAGTTTCTGAATGGAAGCCTATATAAGGAGATGAAAAAGTAGTTGATATCTCATTATCAGTTTAACTGTCATGGAAGATTCACTAACTCTGAGTCTCTCTGCTACAACTTCTATACTTGAAGCTCAATACTTTCCACCAATTCAACTTTCTCCAGATAAAATTTACGTTCTTGGATTGGTTGAATTGCTTACCTTTAACTCGATTCCGAACATTGATATAGGCAATAACAAGTTCTACGTAGGTGAAGAGATAATTTACTTACCGACGGGTAGCTACGAGATTGAAGACATAGAAAATTATCTTTATGATATATTAGCTTTGAAAGGTATATCAATATCTATCAAACCTAACAATAACACTCTTTGCAGTATAATTCAGTGTAGTCATACAATTGATTTTCGCCCGCGAGATTCGATTGCTCAACTATTAGGCTTCACGCAACGCATTCTTGCAGCTAACATTATTCATAGCTCTGATCTACCAGTGTCTATTCTCAAGGTTAACGCTCTACGAGTCGAGTGTAGCATTACTACCAGTGCCTATATAAACGGTCAGCGAGTGCATACCATACACGATTTCTTTCCTGCAGTACCACCAGGCTACTAGATCATCGAAGTTCCATCACAAGCTATTTATCTTCCAATCACCGTGAAAAGTATTGATCAATTGCAGCTACGCATAGTTGATCAAGACGGAAATCTAGTTAACTTTCGCGGAGAGATAATTACAATCAGATTACATCTTAAACAGGCGTAATGGGTATTGTGTACAGTGGAAGAGGGTATATAAGGAAGCCAAAATGGCAACCAAGCATCAGTCGTCAGCGAGCATTCAGAACGCTAACACGGCAAAATATACAATTCTTAAAAGGACTCGGTCTAAGAGTCAAAAGCCCTGGTGGAAAGTAACGTGTATATTCCTCTGTTGTCTACAAAGAAATGGAAGAGATTCTAAATATTCAATCTCCCGTGACGTACGATGATTTAGTCTGCAATTATGAGATACATGCTCATTAGCCTTACACCGCTTCTACTTATAATAGCAGTGATAAAAAACGCGTCTCTATTCAACATCAAGACTTGTGTCTTTTACCTTCCGTAGTTCATTACATGTGTGTGGTCGACTTGTTACGTCCCGTCTATCGATTAGTTGACAAACTGAGACGTAATGTATAGTGTAATGGCTAGGCTGTATTTAAAAGAGTTAATCTGCAACTAACACTCTCACTGTTAGTAAAATAACTGAGAAACTTACCTTGAGTACAGTTGCCACAATGTAGACTTGAGCTCGTGCTGGGCAGGAAAGAATGTTATAAAGAACGTTCAAGGCACGGATAATTTTCACTGTAACGATGTAGTTTATTGAACTAGCGTTAGCAAATTGAATTACAATATTATTCAACGATGACGAGAATAAAATAAGACAAATGTATTTAAAACTATAACTGTTTTCACGTATGAGATTCGTCAATTGTCGAACCGACGTGTACGGAGCCCGTGTCTGTAAACGAACTGTCTGTCTAAACAAATGCGAGGCTTTTTAAACCCTCAGTTTATTACAAAAATCAAAATATTGATAATCTTTAAATTACTGACAGAGCATGCATAAAAAGTAGGGCTCGCTTGCTACATCTCGAATGTCTTAGTTAGCGTTTTGCTGATTCAGTGCTGACATTCTTTTGCTGTATGTTGACATACAGCGATGTAGGTTATTCGGAGAGTTTGAATTTTGTTGTTTCTTTTTAAACGCTTTTTATTTAGATCATTATGTGGAGGCGGATGACATAACAGACTAACTAAGAGTGATGGTACTCTTGTAAAAACAAGTTAGTCAATAATGCCATCTGTCATATGTTTGAGGAAATCAGATATGAGATTAATGCTATTGAGATCGATAAATGTAAGAATGTTGGTTTATCTACTCTCATGAAAGGATGGGCATCGATTAATCCTAGTCAGAATCTTATTATTCAAAACGCTGGCTGGCTTGATGTTGATGAGAAAAACAAATACCTGAAAAACAAGGATACAAAAGATTTTAAATAATGGGACAGTCACAACGTAATGTGGTGTATGTTCCTCATTGCAAGAGAAAAAAGACGAGTTGGAAACATTATCTTTCAAGAATTGGGGAATCTAAAACACCAAATTATTCAAGAGTGTTACCGTTTTGTCCAATGTGATCGTTTAGTTGTCTTATTATTTAATTAAAAACAAGTGTTCCGACGAATGATGACTATTGATATCATTTCGGAGGCCGCGCGCACGGCGATCGCAGAGGATCGTCCGGGGCCGCTTTACTTCTTCATGGATTGGGACATGATTATCATGAAAAAAGAAATCTGTAAATGAAGAAGGACACGGGGTGAAAACGCGTAGAGGCTTTTCACGGACGTTTGGTCATACGGACACTTGTGCGAAGAATTGTATATATTGCGTAAAGTTCGAATGTCGAGTTGCCTAGCAATTTAAAAAACAAATGTTTGAGAGACAATTGAGCGATCAGATGCGGCAAAGCGTCAGATGCTCACGAGCGGTCGGAAAAGACTGACGTATTATAATTTATTTACGATACGATAAGTTTAATCTGTTCATTGAATAAAGAATTATAAACGTTGTCTCTGGAGTTTTTCTTTGTGCGCGAATCTGCGTAATACCGCCAGCTACATTTTGGCGCTCGGACAGGGACCTGAGGTTCCCAACCTTTACGCACAGAAGAAAAAATGAGCAAGAGAACGGCGAATGGCAAAAAAGCGGTACCAGCTCGGAAGAAAAGAGCTCAAGAGGCTTTTTCTCAAGATCAAGCTGAGGTTGATTTGGATCGGATAGACGTTCTACCATCATTGAATACCGATTCCGGCGAGGAGCAGGAAGATTCGAGAGAAGAGCAGGAATGCGCGATATCGCACACTACAACGGCAGAAAATCAACTAACACCAAGTAGGCGCATTGCCGTCGCTCACCGCCGAGCCCCAGGGACTCTCACAGGTGAGAGAATAACTGACGTTCATTATCAAACGGTTGCTAACGAGCAGTCTCCATTATTATTTATCGAAGTTCCACCATCAAACCTTTTATACGTAAATACTGAGGTTCATTTACCGCCGTCCTCGCCTGTGCGTCATCGTACGCAAGCTCCAAGTTTTTCAGCAGCAGGAGCCACGACACGTACCCAAACCCGTTTTCAACTTCGAGAACCCACCGCGTCAGATGCACGAGACCTAGCCCGACAACCAGCCTCAACTTCCAAACGAGTCCATGAGCCACAACGATCAGCGCAAGAGCGGAAGCTCCCACCTTTACCTTCCTTGATTCCGGTACGTCAGCGTGGGTTCACGTTTCCACCCGCAGCGGTAGCGCAGGAATGCGCGCCACCTCCTGCCTCATCGACGAGAAAACGCCAAGCAGCTTCGAAAGCAGTGGCAGCGCAGAAGCTCGCACCACCCCCTAAACGTCTGCCTGCTTCAACAACCGTGGTAGCGCAGAAATGCGCGCCGCTTTCTGCTTTGTCGTCGGGAGAACGTCGTTCAGCTTCCAAAACAGTGACACTGCGGATGCGCGCTCCACTCCCCAAACAACAGCCTGCTTCAACAGCAGCGGTGGCGCAGGGAAGCGCACCGCCTACTCAACCCTTAACGGCAGCCCAAAGACGTGCTTCATCCCAGTTAGCAGCGGTGGCAAGAGCGCGCGAGCTCGCTCTGTCGCCTTCTACATCGGTGTCGCGAGATCGCGACCCGACTCGTCGATCGTCAGTGGCGGCGCGAGGTTGCGTATTAGCTCGACTACCGGCGACCAGAGTAGCAGGGGAACGCGAGTCGGCACGATCAGCGACGGCAGCGAGTATACTCGCGCCATTCCCTTCGCCAGCGGTGACTACCGCGGAGACGCGAATTCGCGCACCGCCTCCTACGACAACAGCGAAACGAGGACTAGCAACGCCACGTCATCCTCGACCACCTCCGGCCACCGATGTCAACAATGACCTCCAAGCAGAGCAGCTTAGCGAAGAAGAAGAAATGTTCAAAGAACCCGCGCTTAATCATAATGTGAATGCATGAGTATGCAGTTTATGAGTTTGAAAATGAGAGTGAGAGCGATCAGTACGATGAAATCTGCGGCGATCTCGAAAATCGTTTTCACAGTACTAAGCACGTTCCGAGATTAGACCGTGAATATGGCGTGTCGCATCAAAACCAATCAAGCAGCAGCTCCGCAAATGACATTGCTGAAGCCATCAAGCTAACGTTGAGCACTATTCGCGAGTCAAGCTCTTATAATTCGAACGAGAGTTCAATATTAGCACATAGAATGTCCTCCGCAAAGGCTTTACCTATATTTTCAGGAGATCCGACAGAATGGTCACGGTTCAAACAAGTTTACGAGGTAACTTATAAGCTTGGTGCGTATAATGATAAGGAAAACGCTGCTCGATTGTACGATGCTTTGCGTGATGATGCTCGGAAGGCAGTAAAAATGCTCTATATATCTGGTAGCGGCACTAACGAAATAATGAGGACACTCGAAATGCGTTTCGGAACCAAAAAAGTGATCTTACTTAAGGTAATCAATGTGTTTATAGTATGTAGAGCGACTCGCATTCGAGCGGTTAGTTCGAGCCGCCGCCGCTAGGCGGCTCCTCGTTTGCTTCTCCCGCACTAGAAGTAGGCGTCCGGGAGGGGTATAGGCAAGTGAGCGCATTTGCGTGTTGCGCGTTCTCACACACAATAACTAGAGCGAGAGGCCAAGTCATTGTGTCGTGAGCGTTCCCTTACTCTCGACAGCCTGTACGAGAAGCCTATATGAGTTGCCGAGCAGTAAGTTCTCTCAAAACCCTCGTGCGTTGCGTACGCGAACGATTTCACTCGTGAAAATTATAATTTACCCGTACATAAAAGGGAGATTAAATTCGTTTTGTTTGTTTTTTGGTATGCATCGTTCTTGCAAATATAGTGCGTCGCGTATGCATTAATATTGTAATTCGCTCGGGCGATAGCGAACAAATCCATTTTTATTTGTATTATTATCATAATCGAGGAAATCACTGATAATTAAATATTTGAGTCAGCAAGTTCAAGGATTGTTGAACTTGGTTGTATAACAATTAAAAGAATTATTTTTAAGTTAATAAACGATATCATTGTAATTATTTGTAATCACAAATAATTGAGTTGTAACTTGAGAAACCCAACCCTTTCATCCGCATCGAGTATCCCTTTAAATAAAATCAGCGGTGTTTAAGTTTGGCACGTAAAATACAAACATTTTGGTCCTTCGAGCTGGATACTCGATTGAGTGATAAGGGTCTCGTTTCTCAAGCCGAAGTAAAGTACAAATTGTAATAATCGTAAAAATGCCGTCGATCGAAACTCAAGAAAGAAGATTCCTCCGAATCAAAAACTCGTTTACTAATTTCAAAAAACTCGGATCGTCGCTCAGGACAAGGGGGGCTTGTTTGACGCGTCTCGAACAGCATCGCGCAATCTGGGCGGATTTCGAACGCGATCACGAGGAGTTGGAAGTCGATTCAGACGAAGAATATTTCAAAGAAGATGTAATTTCTCAAGCCTATGAGGCTTATCTCGTAAGCTCGGGCCTGTATCAAGATTACCTCCTGCGACTCGACGCAGAGGATACACGCCGAGCAGTGACTCCTGGAATGCAAGATGCTTTGACTTCCATGGAAATCAACCGCGCTAAATTACCGCAAATAGAACTCGAGCAGTTTGATGGTGAACGCTCCAAATGGGTGCGATTTCGTGATAAGTTCAAGGAGATGGTTTTGGCGCGTCCGAACCTCCCGAACGTGTATAAAATGAATTATCTGCGTAAATCACTAATCGGTGATGCAGCTGAATTGATAGCCGACATCCCGGCAGGCGGCGACAATTTCTCCGAAGCATGGAAAGCCGTAGTTAGCCATTACGATAACAAGCGGTTACTCGTGAACAAATTAGTGGATAAACTCATGACTTTGGAACCAATGGCATCTGATGCCGCATCTGAATTGAATCACGTGTACAATCACGTAAAGAACGTCCTACAAGCTTTGAAAGCTTTAGGCAGCCCAGTGGACCACTGGGATCATTTCATTGTTTTTCTCGTAAACAGCATGCTCACTTGGAAACTACAAGCTAAATGGGAAGATTCTCTTTCGCAATCTGGAAGTCCCACTGATCCTGCCTCTTTCGCTGACATGCTTAAGTTCCTTAAAGCGGAAAGGAACGCGCTAACACTCCTTGAAAGCACACGTGCATATGTAAAGCAAGGAAAGAAAGATGTAACTGCGAGGAATGACAAGACTCGACAGACCAAGGATAAAAAACTTGCTGCTCACGTACAACCAGAAGGCAAGGGTAATGAGTACGCTTGCTGCGACAGTGCTCATTTTATCGCTCAATGCGAGGCTTTTCAGTCGAAGTCACCCTCTGAGCGAAAACAGATCGCGATTCAAAAGCATCTCTGCTTTAGATGTCTAGGAAAACACCCACAAGCCAACTGTAAGACAACGAAGAGTTGCTTCGTATGTCGTCGGCATCATCATACGCATCTGCACGTTGACCAAGAAAGTAAAACTTGCAACGTGACTGAATCGAAACAGGAGTCGACCAAGCAGGGTTGATCGAGTAACCAAATAGTATTAATGCACATATAACTGTGCTGAGTGTGAAAAGCATGGGCCGTGAACCTTTGCTCGCCACGGCAAGAGTAGCGGTCTGTGCTACAGATGGCCAAGTTTTATTGGCACGCGCACTTGTCGATCAGTGTGCGCAATCGTCCTTTATTACGGAAGAGCTGTGTCAACGACTGAAACTACGTACANAACTACGTAAACAACGCGTGCATCTACCGATCGCTGGCATAGGAAAACGGGAGCTACTCTGCCAAGCTGTTGTCGAAGTTACAATTAGACCGCATTTTGTGTCTACATTCTCGTGCACATTTAAGGCATATGTATTACCGTGCATTACGGCTTATGAGCCTGCGTTTATCTCCCACATCATTTTAGACTATGTGGGGGATATAAAACTAGCCGATCCGGCTTTTGATCAGGCCGGAATATTGAGAATATAGTACATTTGACTGTATGTATAGTATAGTTCGCGCTAGAATGAGTGAGCGCGTTAACGAGTGTGTGAGGGAGCGCACACATGCAGGTATCCCCTCTCGCGTATGAGTGTGAGTCACATGACTACTTGCGGTGTCGAGACTAGACGAGTCTCGCACATCGCTCTCTTGGTTCCGAGCCGTCTTGCAGTACACATGATGTACACGGCGTTATATAGTAGCTGTAGAAGAAACAAATAATAAATCATTATTTATTGTAATCCTCTGCTTTACCTCATTTTCCAACATGGTAGCAGATCGTTGGTTAAGTATAGTATTTTATCCCGCATATGTACTCATGTGAGTCATATGAGAGATATTAAGTGAAAAGTGAGGTTAAAAGCCACGTGGTGAAGAAATTTTTCAAAGTGAAAAATCAAAGTGTTTCAATAATATAAGAAGAAAAATACAAGTGAGAATAAATAGCTAAACAAAAGGACTATTGATTAGTAGAAAGATTTTTTGGAAAAATCGTAAAATCAGTGTGATGCACGCGGATTAAAAAGTACATGTGAAACACGTGGCAGAGTGCATGGAAAACCGAGAGACGCCGGAAACGAAGAAAATTAAAGAGGAAGATTCTGAACACGAAGGAACGTTCGAGAATCAACTAGAAATTGAAGAGAATTCTGAAATAGAAGAGAAAATCGAGTTTCAAGGAGACGAAATGGAGAAGAAAGAATTTGCTATACCGGTGTTTGATGGAGAGGATTACAACATGTGGAAGAAGAGAATAACGATGTTTCTAAAATTAAAAAAGTGTCATGAAGTAATAGACAAAGAAAAGCCCTCAACAGGAGCAAGCGAAACATGGGATGATAATGACTTGAAGGCGATTAACATAATTTATTGTGCTATTTCGAATAAGCAATTAGAGTTCGTGTGCGAAGAGACTACTGCGTTTGGCATAATGAAGAAGCTAAAAAGTATGTATTTAAAAAAATCTACAGCACTGAAAATTGTATGCAGGAACAGACTTGAAAAAATAAGATTAAATAATTATAGTGACACGGCGTCATTTTTTAGTGATTTTGAGAAAGCAGTGAATGATTTGAAAGGCGCAGGTGCCAATATAAGTGAAAAAGAAAAATTAAACTATATGCTGAACACGTTGCCAGAATCGTACAGCTACATAGGTGATTTAATTGATACATTAAAAGAAGAAGATCAGACAGCTGATTACGTGAAAAATAAAATTAAGCTTTCCGAGATGAAACACGGCAATGAAGATTCCGAAAGAAAATCAAACGTTTTTGCCACGAACAAAGAAAGATGCTACAAATGTGGAAAAACCGGTCACTTTGCAAGAGAGTGCAAAGATGGCGGTCCAGCAGCGCACAGCGGCGGAACATGGCGAGGTTCAACACGTTGCCGCGGTAGCAGTAGAAGCAGAGGAGGAGGAAGAAGAAGAAGAACTACGGCAGAGGGCGCGGCAACTTCCGTCAGCAGCAGCAAGGCGCCAGTACGAGTCAACCGAGTGGGTCCGACGTTAGCGCCTGGATAGCAACAGCGCATGCAGCGCGAAATAAAAAGATTATAGGTAATGAAATAAATTGGTTGCTAGATAGTGGATGTTCAGACCACATTATAAATGATGATAGTTATTTCGAAAATTGCATTGTTTTAAAGAAACCGATTAAAATCTACTTAGGAGATAGTAGTGAGTTAGAAGCAACTAAAATTGGGAATGTTGTAAGTTATTTCAGAGCATTTGCGAAAGAAAACAAAGTAGAAATGAAAAATGTTTTATACGTAAAAGAATTGAACACAAATTTAATTAGCTACGCGAAATTCACAAATACGAATACGATTATTTCTAAAGGAAATATATCTTAAAGAATTGATGAAAAAGAGAGATTAATAGCAGTAGCGTATAAAGAAAATCGTACATATAAAATTACGAGTAGATTGGAAATTGAACAAAAAATTGTAAACAATGCTCAGTATATTAATGGTAAAATGAGTAAAAAAGAAAAGTGGCATAGAATGCTAGGGCATGTGAATTTTGGCTATTTAAATTTTTTAAGTAGAAAACAATTGGTGACGGGTATTCCAACTGAGTTTGAATCGGAAATATTAAAATGCAAAATTTGCATAGAGAATAAAATGCATAATTTACCGTTTAAAAATAACAGAACAAGAGCGAAAGATATCTTAGAGGTTATACACACTGATGTTTGTGGTAGCTTCAAGACCCCGGGTCCAAACGGTGAAAAATATTTTGTTTCATTTATCGACGATTACAGCAAAATAGCCAAAATTTACTGCATTAAAACAAAGGATGAAGTATATGATTGTATGATAAAGTATGTAAATGAAGTAGAAAACTTAACAGGAAAAAGAGTAAAAACAATACGATGCGATAATGGTACAGAATACCTAAATAATCGATTTTATAAATTTGCGAAAGAAAAGGGTATTTATATAAACAATTGTCCAGCGTACGTACATGAGTTAAATGGTACTGCTGAAAGATTTAATAGAACAATAATGGATATGGCACGTTGTTTATTAGATGAGGCACAAGTAGATAAAAAATATTGGCCAGAAATAATTAGTGCTGCAACATATTTGAAAAATCGTACTTTAGCCAACACGATTGAAAAGAAAACTCCATATGAGATATTTTTCAGAAAAAGACCAAATGTTGAAAATCTAAAGTTATACGGTAGTAAAGTCTTTGTTAGAAAACCAGAGCAAAAAAGATCATCCAAATGGGATAAAAAAGCTGAAATGGGAATTTTACTAGGTTACAGTGAAGTAGGTTATAGAGTTTTGTTGAACGGTAGAGTAACAGTTCATAGACATGTTGATGTTGTAGAATCATATCAAAAATGTATTGGTCTTGATTATGACGACGAAAATATTTCTTCCCGTACTCCGACTCTCGAGTCGAGTAAGAGAAGCGAACAAGAGTTCGAAAGCGAAATCGATGATGATGTATTTGATAGCGCAGATGAAAATGAAAATGTAACCGAAAAAGATCAAACAAATGTAAAGAATATCGATAAAAATAGTTTGAAACCAAATACTCCACGTCGATCAACACGTGTGAAAAAGAGTCCGATAAGATATCCGGAAAATAGTACTAATAGAGTATCCGTATATTATTGTAGAGTAGATACACCTTGTACATTTGAGGAGGCGATGAATAGCGATGAATGCGATAGTTGGAAAAATGCTATGGATAAAGAAATGAATAGCTTGTATGAAAATGAAACATGGAAATTAGTTGAGAAACAAAAAGGAAAAGAAGTACTAGACGTAAAATGGGTTTACACAAAAAAGGCTGATGATATATTTAAAGCTAGGTTAGTAGTAAGAGGTTTTCAACAAACGAATGGTATTGATGACATATACGCTCCAGTAGCAAAAACGCAAACATTAAAAATTTTGCTTTCTTATTGTTGTCAATTCGGATTAATTATAGAACAAGATGGACGTTGTTACAGCATTCTTAAATGGTAAAAAAGCTCAGAGGTATACGTCAATCAACCAAAAGGTTACAATGATGGAACAAACAAAGTTTGTAAATTGTTTAAAGCGCTGTATGGACTACGAGAAAGTCCAAGAAAATGGTACGAATGCTTTGATGAATACTTAGCGAAATTAAAATTTAAAAGAAGCAATGCTGATAATTGCTTGTATACCTATGGAAAAGGAGATGATGTTTTATATCTTTTGTTATATGTAGATGACTTATTGATCTGTTGTAAAAGCAAGAAAAAAATTCAAAGTCTGAAGAAAGTGCTAATGAATAAATTTAAAATGAAAGACCTAGGAGAAATAAAAGATTATTTAGGGATAAATATAGAATATGATTATAACGATTGTAAAATGAAACTAAGCCAAACTAAATACATAGAGTCACTAGCATGTAAATATCAAATAGAAAATAGTAAATTATATAGCACTCCTATGGAGACAAACTTGAAACTTGAGAAGTCTGAAAATTGCGAGTCAAATATTAAGTATAGAAACTTGATAGGTGCTTTATTGTATATAAGTTCGAATACGAGACCAGATATAAGTTTTAGCGTAAATTACTTAAGTAGGTATCAGAATTGTTATGACCAGACTCATTAGAAGTATGCTTTAAGAGTACTAAGATATTTGTATTTAACGAAAGAAATGTTTAAATTATAAAAGGAAAGAAAATTATAATAATATAATCAACTGCTATGTGGATGCAGATTGGGCTGGTGATATTATTGATAGAAAATCTACGACAGGTTATGTTATAAGAATGTTCGAAAATGTAATTGACTGGAAGTCAAGAAAACAAAAATGTGTAACTAAAGCGTCGACATACGCAGAATATGTAGCCCTATCCGAATCTGTAAGCGAACTAGAATACATCAGAGAGTTGGTAAAGATATTTGAAATAAATATTGCAGAACCGATTAAAATTTATGAAGACAATTCAGGTGCAATAAACATTGCAAATAACGGTAATTTTACGAAAAATTCTAAGCATATTGAGATTCATTATCATACTGTACATCAAAGCGTGAAAGATAAATTGATTGAAGTTTGTAAAATTGATACTAATGAAAATGTTGCGGACATTTTTACAAAAGCTCTCTGTAGAGAAAAATTTGAAAAATTCAGAAAGTTGTTAAATGTAAAAATATAATGTACAGTACAAATGTAAGGAGGCGTATTGAGAATATAGTACATTCGACTGTATGTATAGTATAGTTCGCGCTAGAATGAGTGAGCGCGTTAACGAGTGTGTGAGGGAGCGCACACATGCAGGTATCCCCTCTCGCGTATGAGTGTGAGTCACATGACTACTTGCAGTGTCGAGACTAGACGAGTCTCGCACATCGCTCTCTTGGTTCCGAGCCGTCTTACAGTAAACATGGTGTACACGGCGTTATATAGTAGCTGTAGAAGAAACAAATAATGAATCATTATTTATTGTAATCCTCTGCTTTACCTCATTTTCCAACACGGAAAAATAGATATTCTGTTGGATACGGAAGTACACGCATTCATTGTACGTGAAGGGATCCGACGGGATCCACTCCACATGCCGATGGCCACTAATACTGCTCTCGGCTGGATTCTCTCTGGAGCACTACCTGCAAATAGTCCTACGTTACACGTTCATTGTCAAGTAAATAACGACCTTGAGCACACTTTACGTAAATTTTGGGAAATCGAGGAACCTCCTAAGCTTTCTGTTTTCTCCAAGGAAGATGTAGCGTGTAAAGAACATTATATTAAACACACGCATCGTTTGAGCAATGGTATATATCAAGTGAGATTGCCATTTCGTGAAGAAGTTCCTGACGATTGGGGAAATTCATTTCACATAGCTAAGAATTGCCTAATAGCTCTGGAAAGACGCTTTACTAAAAGACCCGAATTGAGGCTCGAATATGCAGCTGCTCTGCAAAACATGATCGACGCTAAACAAGTCGTCAAAATAGAAATCAACTCGAATAATCTCTCGCGCCACTACTTCCTACCACATCACGCTGTTATCAAGGAAAGCAGTAATACGACGCATTTACGTCCTGTTTTTAATGCATCTGCCCGTAATTCTGACGGGCTCTCTCTGAATGATCTATTATGGACTGGACCTAATCTTCTCCCAGATCTAGTGATCACCTTGGCACGTTGGCGATGCTATAGGTATGCATTCGTTGCTGACGTATCAAAAATGTATCTGCAAATTGCAATCCCTCCTAAAGACTGGCGTCATCAAACCATTCTGTGGCGAAGCGATCAACTAGAGGAGATCAACGCTCACCACAGTGACCTTTGGCTGCAGATCATCGTCTTTTCTAGCCAGTAGAACTTTGAGACAATTGGCGCATGATGAAGGCACTGATTACCCTCTTGCTGTGCCTATGATACGAGAAGAGATGTACATGATGTACATGGACGATGTTCTTTCCGGCGCGGAAGAAATCGAGTCAGCCATGGAAAAGCGGTCCCAACTATCAACTCTGATGTCGCGAGGGAATTTTAGGCTCGCTAAATGGATGGCGAATGATAAACGTTTGCTTATTGGCATACCGCCAGAAGCTATTGCTACCGAGTCGACTCCAAAAGTCGGTCTTGGATTTTCTGTACTCGGGTTAGTTTGGGAGCCCAACGGAGATGTTTTTCGTTTCAATGTCACCCTGAAATCCGTCGATACTCCTGTTACGAGAAGAAAAGTATTGTCAAGCATCGCTGGGATGTTTGATCCGAGCGGTTGATATCTCTTGTTCATTTTTGGATAATTTCTCAACACTTTCGCGCTCGCTGCGGATAACTGTATACGCCGTGCGCTTTATTAAGAAAATCACGGCCAGAACTACCAAGAGGTTGAGCACCCTAATGCAAAATGCTCCCCCGCCCTGCGCACGAATATCGCTGCTTGATTTGAATCATGCCTTATTGCTGTTATGCCGCGTTACTCAAAACCAGTATTACGCTTCAGAAATAGCGATTCTTAAAGAGGAAAGGACACTTCCCAAGAAGAACGCTGTCTTCACATTATCTCCGATTTGTCAAGACGGATTCATCAGGGTGGGCGGCAGACTTCGTCACTCTTTATTGGATGAGGATGAAAAATTCCCAATTATTTTGCCGGCGAACACCCGCCTCACTGAGCTGCTCATCGACTACTTCCACCGATTGACGCTACATGGAGGGAATCAAACGGTCATGGCTCATGTTCGCCGACGATTTTGGATACCTAAGCTCCGACAACGAGTAAAAACGCACATCTCTAGGTGCGTGAGTTGTTTGAGGTTTAGCGCCAATACTTTGTCGCAAAAAACGGCTGATTTGCCCCATTAGCGGGTGAGAATCTCGCGACCTTTCTCGCGGACCGGATTGGATTATGCCGGCCCCTATGCTCTACGAACATGCAAAACTAGAGGCTATAAAACTTATAAGCTTTAGATCGCGGTTATTTGTGCAGCACCGAACTCGAAGACGCAATTTTAAAAAAGCTACCCGAATCGGTGATCAGCAACTACATTCGCTTCGTTGATGCTGAGGATAAAAGAAAATCTAATTTGGAAAAGATTTCAGAGTTTCTAGATTAGGAAGCAGAAATGATGCTGAAAGCGGGTGTAGTTGCTGATCAATCAAGCGGTTCTTCTTATAAGAAATCTGATTATTCTATAAAAGATTCTCGAGATTCTCGAGGTCAGCGTGAAAGATCGGTTTATACCACGACTCAAAGCACGTCTGCACCTTCGCCGAGCCAAAACAATCAGCGTTGCACTCATTGCGGCCGTAGAAATCACACCACCGACTTGTGTAACGATTTTATAAAAGCTCCAATTTATCAGCGATGGAAGGTAGCTAAGTCGAGCCGACTTTGTTATAATTGCTTAGGAGAAGGACATTCCCGTTTTAAATGTACTCGACCAATGTGCAAACGATGCGGTCGGCGTCATCATACACTTTTGCATTATTCCAATGAATCTGATAGGTTGAGCCCAAACAGTCGGGAATCTCCTTCGCAAGCCTTGGATAAAAACGCTAGCGCTCCGACTTCTCCGCGATCAACTAATAATACGAGCTGACTAGCGTCGCAGACACTTCTGAAAATAATTCCAGTCAAAATAAATGGCACTTGCAGTTCTAAATTTATATATGCTCTCCTAGATGAGGGATCGACTGCGACGCTAATCAACGCACGAGTAGTAAAAGAAATCGGAGCGCAACGTAATAAAATAGACATAGCAATAAAGGGTGTCGGAAGCGAAATCGCGACTATGTTTTCAAGCGAAAAAGTAAACATTGAAATTTCAAGTCTGTTCTCAAATTTTTTGCTGACAAATGTATTGGTTGTTAATAACCTAGCGCTTCCCGAGCAACGCGTAAATTCAGAAATAGTCAAGCTTTGTGCACAACGATCAGGAATTCATTTAAGCGCTTATAATCAAGCTCCTGATTTATTAATTGGCCAAGATCACTGTAGCTTGATAATTTCTCGTGAATTCAGAGTGATTCAAAAAAATGCTCTTTACGTATCGAGATGCTTGTTGGGTTGGTCCATTCATGGAAATTTTTACAATGAAAAAGATTCTGTTCACATTAACGCATTAAATAAAAATAAGTCGAGTTACGAGAATAGTTTTCCTTGCCGGAATTATGAAAGCGAGATCGATGAAATAGTGAGATCGTATTTTGACCTTGATTCTTTCGACCGTGACGAACAATACGCGAAATTATACTACCTTGAAATGAATAGGCTTATTGAGAATGGCTTTGCAAAACAATGCGAGGGTAAACCAGCAGGAAATCGAATTTGGTATCTACCTCACTTTGGCGTGTCAAATGTTAATAAACCGGGAAAAGTGAGGTTGGTATTCGATGCTGCGGCAGAAACGTCGTCCGTAAGCTTCAATAAACTTTTACTTGCCGGACCTGACCTTTTGAAATCGCTTTTGGGCGTGTTGATGCGATTCAGGCAATTTCACTACGCGATTAAAGCAGATTTGCGTGACATGTTTTTGAAAATTGGTTTGCAAGAAGCCGACCAAGATGCCCAAAGATTTTTATGGCGAGGCTGCGATAGGACTGTTGAACCCGTCGAATACAAAATGATTTTCGTTTTGTTCGGCGCGAAATCATCTCCGTGCACTGCACTATTTATTAAAAACAAAAATGCTTCTCTGTTTTCATCAAAGTATCCTGCCGCTGCAAAGAGTATTATTGAAAACAGCTACATGGACGATTTTTTGGAAAGTTGCGAAACAATAGAGGAAGCGTCTTCGCGGGTTCAACAAGTAATCGAGATTAATAAGCACGCAAACTGGGAAATGCACGGTTGGACGAGCAATAATGCATCTGTATTGAGCAGTTCAAGCGCGCATAGCAATGACAAGCCGAGAAATTTCGAGACAAAAGACAACGTAGAGAAAATTTTAGGTTTAAGATGGATGAATTCTTCAGACGAATTAATTTTCAACATTAATACTGACAAAATCAACCTAAACTTACGTACAGGAATCAATAAACCAACTAAGCGGGAATTCTTGAAAATTATTATGTCAATCTTTGACCCCCTTGGTTTCTTGACACCTTTTACCGTAGAATCTAAATTAATAATGCAGGGAGTTTGGAATTCGAAAATAGGATGGGACGAGCAGTTACCGGACACGGAATTTTTGCAATGGAAACAGTGGTTAAATAATTTAGAACGAATCAAATCAATTCGCATTCCGCGGTGCTATCAATTTAAGAATATCCAAGTAAAGTCAGCCGAGCTACATACATTTTGCGATGCCAGTTCAAAAGCGTGCGCGGCCGTTGCTTACTGGCGAATTTGTTTGAACAACGGATCATAACACACTGCTTTAATCATGGCAAAAAGTCGAGTCGCACCAATGAAAGAACCTACGGTTACTATTCCTCGCTTAGAGCTACAAGCCGCAGTGCTTGCAATCAGGGTCGCCAATATTATATCGAAAGAGCACTATCAGACTATCAGATCACGCGTAAAGTGTATTGGTCGGATTTCAAAACCGTATTACACTGGATTAATAAAGAACCACATGAATTTAAAATGTTTGTCGCGAACCGTTTAGCTGAAATCAGCGAAAGCTCCTCAGCCTCTGAGTGGCGATGGATTCCGTCATCGGAAAATCCTGCCGACGATGGAACTAGAATCGTGACAGACGCTTTAAGCGAAGAAAGTAGATGGTTCCTTGGGCCTACATTCTTGCGAAAATCCGAAGAAAGTTGGCCTGTCGAACAAGTGACTAATTTCGACAAGGGTGATTCAGAGTACCGCGAAAAAACAGTTTTTTGCGCCTTCACAATCACGAAACAAGTATATAGACTTTTTAATTTTCCACAATATTTATCACGATTTTCTTCATGGTTGCGACATATTTACCCAGTTATTAGATTTTACGAAGCCATTGATAAAATGAGAAGGAAACAAATTGATCTTGTCGAAATTCGTGATAAAGCGGAAAAAATTTGTTTGGAGTGGAGTCAATCAGTTTCCTTTTCTATTGAAATTAATGCGTTAAAAATGTCGTTGCCTATTTCAAAGAAAAGTAAGATTGCTGAGCGCTATTTGCAAATGGTCCCGCAGCAATCCATCTACTCCGAAAATGGCAGCTCTCCCTTCAGCCCGTCTAGGCTATAGACTGCGCCCCTTTTCTCACTGTGGGGTCGATTATTTCGGACCTTTAAATGTTAAAGTGGGATACAGAATACGCGAAAAACGCTGGGGCGTATTATTATTATTATTTATTCAATAATACCATGTACAACACATAAGTGCTTTCTACATTACACCCTTCTCCACTTATAATTGCAATGACTCGTCGGTTTACATATAATATACACCACTTACATACTAACACTTTACATTGCGCTTTATTATTTACATTCCCCTATTTACATGTATGTACATCGCTTCTATCCTACATTCTTATTTACTATCTCCTTTGTCAGGGAGTGGACAAGACTCTAAGCATGAATTAACCTCTACTCAGCTTAACAAAACAAGCTCCTTCTCTCTCTACTTAGCTGCCCTCTCCCTTTTCAATTTTTCCCTCCGCTATGACTTTTTCGAACCCCACTGCATATTTACACATCTTTACCTCTATCTTCCCTCCCAAGCTCTTAACTATCTTCGCCCTAAGCTCTTGCCCCTCTGCTCCTGCCCTCCACCGATCCATTTCCCTCACAATCTCTTCATCTATCTTTTCCCTTGCCTTGCTACATACCCATATATGTTCTAGATTTTCCTCTTTCTCCCCACAAACTCGACAGCTTCTATCCTTGAAACCCTTCCTCCCTTCTTTTGATATACTACCGCACCTTAACCTTGCCCATTCCTCCTTTAATTGTCCCCCCGTTTGCCGGTCCTCCCAGTATGTCTCCCTTTCAATACCTGTTTTCCATAGTTTGTAGTTCTCCCAAAAGTTTGATCTTTCTATCCCTGCCCAGTCAAGTTGAATTTCCTGATCTACCTTCACCTTTATATTATTTTCTAAATTCTCTATTATTTTCCCTCTCTCCCCATTGCCCGCAATTAATTCTATAGTCTCCCCGTCCCCTACTTCCCCTAAAGCCGTGACCCACTCCTTCCCCCATGCGGAGGGTTCCTTGTTTCTAACATTCCTTACCTCTTCCTTTAAACATATCAACGGCCACCTATTCTCTCCCATCCTTACTACTTTTCCTATAATCCTCTCTGCTATCCTTCTAGCGTCCAGCCCTATACTTCTTATCCCCGATTCCATTCTCCAAATGTACGATGGTGTATTCCGATTTAAACCTAGAGCGCTTTTAATATATTTTCCCTGCAATCTCTCCACCTCCTCCCTCTTTTTCCAGCCCCATACCTCCGCCCCGTACAAGCACCCAGTCTTCGCTAATGCATTCATGAGCAAGAGCCTATCGCTTAGTTTATTAACCTTCGCTTTCTTTACCAGTCCCCAAACCGCATTAACTTTCCTCTGAGCTATTCCTACCATTTTTCCTATATGTGTGTTGTAACTTCCCTTTGCCGTAAACCAAAAGCCTAAATACTTGTAACTATTAACTATTTCTAGTTCCTCCCCATTGAATGTCCATTTTTCTTCCTTTTTTAGTTTCCCACCCCCTCTTACCACCATGATTTTCGTTTTCTTCTTATTAACCACCATTTTATTCCTATTACTATACCTTTCCATCCCTTTTAGCATCTCTCTTAACCCCTCTGCTGTATCTGAAACTAACACCACGTCGTCCGCGAATTTAAGTCCATAAATTTTTGTCTTCCCGATCACCGTACCCCCCTCTTTTCTTTTATTCCAATCCTCATCCATATCATTAATGAAAACCCCAAATAAGGTAGGACTTAACGGACACCCCTGTCGTACCCCTTTCCATGTTCTGAAGCTATCCGAAATCCCCTCGCTCGTAATTATCTCATTCTCTGTCTTTCTATATATTTCTCCTATCATTTTCAGCATCCTTCCGTTCACCCCTATTTTTTTTAGTTTTTCTAACAGTAGCTCTCTGTCTATTTCATCGAACGCCGTTTTGAAATCTACAAAGGCTAAGTATAGCTTCTGTCCCTTCCTTCTTAGTCTGTTGCCTATTAAGCTATTTAGTACAAAAATATGGTCCCTCGTCGCCCTATTCTTCCTAAAGCCCGCTTGACTCTCTGTCAGAATATTTTTCTCCTCTAGCCACCCCCTTAACCTTCTATCCATTATGCTCGCTAGTACCTTGTACCCTATATCCAACAAGGATACTCCCCTATAGTTCCCTGGCTGGTCTGCATCCCCTGCTTTGTGTATCGGAAATACTCTTGCCTTCCTCCACCCTTCTGGTATTTCCCCCTTTATCCACATATCATTTATCATCCGAGTCAAAGCTACTTTCCAATTATTTGCTAAATTTTTTATAAACTCCCCTGTTATGCCATCTTCCCCTGCTGCTTTCCTATTCTTCAACCTTCCTAATGCTAATTCTATCTCCCCCTGTCCTATCTCCATATTCAAGTCAATTCCTGTTCCGCTTACTACTTCCTCTACAGTCTCTGACCCATCCCATTGCAACTCCTTCCTTCCTTCCTCCCCCAAATTGAGTAGCTTGCTAAAGTGTTCCTCCCATTCTGACTTCTTGATGTTGCCCTTGACGTTACTACGTTTTGTCCTGAATCCACTAACCGCTTTCCAAAACTCATTATCATTTTTAGCCGTCCCCACCTTATTTAGTTTAAACTCAGCTGCTTCCCTTTTCCTAGTGGCCCTCAGCACTTTCAACTTTTCTTTCTCTCTTTTCCACCTAGCCCTCTCATTTTCCCCCTTTGTTTTAAGAAAAACTTTCAAACACCTCCACACCAGCTTCTTCTGTTTTTTAGCTTCGCCCCCGTACTCCCATTCGTACCGCTCGTAGGAACCCCTTTTACCTACCATTTTTAGCTTCTCTCCTGTTTCCCATATTCTTTTGCTTAATTCTTCCCATTCTCTAACCCCCTCTGCTACCTCACCCCCCTCACTGCTTGGTTCAATTTTTTGTAGTTCCTCCCTGTATTCGCTTGTTTTCTTTTCTTCCCATTTTAAGAATTTACTCTGTATCACCCTCTCCCTCACCCCTCTTTCTAAACCTTCCCTTTCCCTCCCATTTTTAATCCTGAACGTTAAAGGCAAGTGATCCGACTCTGTCCTACTCTCCACTACCAGCTTATCCACCAATTCCCCCTCCTCCCCCACTTCCTCTATTACAAAATCTATTACTGAACTGGCTCCTTCGCCCACAAAGGTTAACTCACCCCTGATATCCCCCTCGGTTCTACCATTTTTAATTTCTAAACCTTTCTCTTCACAAAATTTCAACAGTTTCTTCCCTTGTGCATTCATAACCTTATCCATTGACATTCTCTCTCTCAAGCCATCTCCTCCCTGCTCTTCTCCTATTCTAGCATTTAAATCCCCCACTATTAATAAATTGTTTCCCTTTCTTTCCTCCTCTCCTATCAAACTTTTCATACTACTCATCATCTTGTCCACTCCCTCACTTACATATGCTATAATTATATTACCCATTTTCTCCTTTCCCATTCTTAAATTTCTTATTAATAAGCCGTAGTCCCATTCTTCTATCACTAGGTTTTTACATAGTTTCTTCCTTATACCCACCAGCACCCCCCCTTTCGCTCTCCCTTTGGTCTTTATTTTAACTGCTGCTTTCGCTTTCCATACAAAATCTCTATCTAGACTCCCTATAAACCTACTTTCATTCTTTTTCTCTAACCACGTTTCCTGTATCGCAATTACATCAAAATCTTTTAAAAAATCCCATACTTGCCTTACTTTGTACACCCCAGCTATATTCCATGTTATTCCCCATATATCATGCTCCCTAGTCCTCTCGAAAGGACCTCGCTTCTAACTCCCCTGTTTTTTCATTCCAGAACTTCCATTTCTTATTAACCATTATTTTTAGATACCCTGTGCGCGCCTCATTTCCCTTACTTTGTTCGAACTTTGCTAATCTACTTAACCACCCATTAACTTCTTTTTCCCTCTCTGTTAAATCATCCTCAAGCCAGATCCCCGTTCCCCTTAATTCTGCTTTCCTTTTCATTATGTCTACCTTATTCTTGAAAGAAATTACCGTTAAAACTAACCCCCCACCTATGGCCTTGCAGTCCGCTATTTTTACTGGCATATTAAGCCTTTCCTCCAGCAAATCTCTAATCTCCCCCTTGACTCCCTTTCCTACTGTTTTTACCCCCATTACAAAAATATTGTTTTTCCTTTCCAACCTTTCCCTCGTCTCAAACTCTAACTCACCCTTACCTAATTTCTCCGGCATTTCTTTCCAGTATCCCTCTTCTTCTTTCTCTTCTTCATCTTGGTGGTCAGCGTCTTCCTCTGCACCTGGACCTGCTCCTACAATGCCTTCCTGTTGCTGCTGCCACTGCTCTCTCTCTGGTCGTCGACGAGTCCCTCTTCTTCCTGAATCTCCCTGCCTGCGCTTGCCCATCTTCTCGTTTCCATGGCTGTCCATAGCAATCTCTTGTCCTCGATTCTCTTGTTTCTTTCTTCCACCCACAAATTATTCAGCTTTATCACCTTCTCTTGCAATCCTTCCAGCTCTCGCTGTTGGTTTTCTTTTAGTTCTTCGCCTATTTTTATTTCCTCCTTCAGTTTCTCAATTTCTGTTCTCACCTCCTCTCTGATTTTCCTTTCCATTTCCTTCTTCCATTCCTCTAAATCTGCATATAATCTTTCCAGGATACTCTCTTCAATCACCCTTTCCAATACTTTCTCTCCTACTTCTATACCATCGCACGGGCCATTCATGGTTACGCCCTCATCTGCTCCAGCTGTGTTTCTCGTATCCTCTTCGTTCCCGTCTGTATGTTCGTTCTCTCTCTTGCCTGCTCCCGGGCTTTCTTTCCGCTGGGGCGTATTATTTACGTGTATGTCAACTCGAGCTGTTCACATCGAACTCGCGCACTTGCTCAGTACAAGCTCAGCAATTTTAGCATTAAAACGATTTGCCGGCAGGAGAGGAACGTCACTCGTTATATACAGCGATAACGACACTAATTTTATTGGAGCAAACAATGAAATAAAAAAAGCCCTCAAGGATCTCGATCGTAGTAAGCTCAACGAATTTGTTGCAAAAGAACAAATAGTTTGGAAATTTAATCCACCAACAGCATCGCATATGGGAGGCGCTTGGGAAAGATTGATTCGCTCAGTTAAAAATGCATTAAATGTCGTTTTTAAGGATCAATCTTATTGCGATGAACTCTTACAAAAGATATTTATTGAAATAGAGCATTGTATTAACTCGAGACCGTTGACGCATATTTCAATAGATCCGCGGGATAAAGAAACCCTTACACCTAACCATCTTTTGCTTGGAACGTCCTCAGGCGAAATCAGACTAGGCAGATGCGACAAACAAGTAGAGTGCTCGCGAAAACAGTGGGAAAAAGCACAGTAGATGACAAATAGGTTTTGGGACAGATGGTTGCGAGAATACCTTCCAACACTGATACCGTGAAAGAAATGGCAAGTGAATGAATCACCTTTAATTGTTGGAGATTTGGTCCTGGTACTCGATAATAATTTACCTCGGAATCAATGGAGGAAAGGCGTTGTTACACGTGTATTTCCGGGGTCTGATGGTCAAGTACACGTCGTCGAAGTACGAACATCTAATGGTACGTTTAAAAGACCGAGTAATAAATTAGTTCGTTTTACAGTAGTGCAAAACCCCTGAGTTTTGCACGAGGGGGAGAATGTTACCGTTTTGCCCAATGTGATCGCTTAGTTGTCTTATTATCTAATTAAAAACAAGTGTTCCGACCAATGATGACAATTGATATCATTACGGAGGCCGCGCGCACGGCGATCGCAGAGGATCGTCCGGGGCCGCTTTACTTCTTCATGGATTGGGACATGATTATCATGAAAAAAGAAATCTGTAAATGAAGAAGGACACGGGGTGAAAATGCGTAGAGGCTTTTCACGGACGTTTGGTCATAGGGACACTTGTGCGAAGAATTGTATATATTGCGTAAAGTTCGAATGTCGAGTTGCCTAACAATTTAAAAAACAAATGTTTGAGAGACAATTGAGCGATCGGATGCGGCGAAGCGTCAGATGTTCACGAGCGGTCGAAAAAGACTGACGTATTATAATTTATTTAAGATACGATAAGTTTAATCTGTTCATTGAATAAAGAAATATAAACGTTGTCTCTGGAGTTTTTCTTTGTGCGCGAAGCTGTGTAATACCGTCAGCTACAAAGTGTTTGCATAGGTTGATTCTTGCTGAGTCTCAACAAGTTTGAACCTGTTCTTTTTTATTTATTTATTTATTTATTTTAGACCATATACATATGTCTTATAAAAAGACATCCTAAGTAGTATATATACTGGTATGGCGAGACGTCAGTGACGTCATCGCCATACCAGTATATGTAGGGAGAGGGATAGGTAATTAAAAAGGGGGCATGGTAATAAATGGTGTGTGTGTGTGTGTGTGTGTGTGTGTGTGTGTG
>CM053168.1:38954011-38968685 GCA_012977825.3 Pteromalus puparum
CTTACAAGAAACGCTGCTTTAAGAAAAAAGCGAGATCAAGTTGAAAAAGCGAACGAGACATCATTGAAAGAATTCGAATATCCCCCACTACCACCATCACCACCGCCTGTATTGACGAGGGCACGAACTATGAATAAGTGGCTCCGAATGAGCGTACTGAAATGAAATATGAGAAGCAATTTTACGATCCCTCGCACGAGGCGGGGTATGCTGGTGCATGAAATCTTATACGTGTCAACAGGAGAGGAAAACCCTTAGATAATAAAAAAGAGAAAGAAAAACTTTATGAATGGCTTAGCAATCAAGACGCATATACACTTCATCGACCAGTGCATCGAAAATTTCCTAGATTGCAATATAACGTTTCGAATATTGATGATTTGTGGGAATGTGATTTAATGCAATTGACTTCTCTAAAAGATTATAACGACGGTTACTGCTATCTGCTAGTCGTTATAGACACACTCAGTAAAAAAGCATCGGTAGAGCCACTGCGAGACAAGACGGCGCAGAACGTAGCCGAAGCATTCAAAAAGATTCTTAAGCGTCCTTAAGGGCGTATACCTCTCTGCTTACAATCTGACAAAGGCAAGGAATTTATCGGTTCGGCATTTCAAAATCTTTTAAAAAAATACAATATTCAATTTAGAACTGCCCGCAATCCCGACATTAAAGCAGCGATTGTGGAGAGATTAAATAGAACAATACGAGAACGCATGTCACGCTATTTTTCGCATAAAAATACTAAACGTTATATCGATGTTATACAAAAAATGTTACATGCTTACAATCACACGTTTCACACTGGAATCCGAATGAAACCATCGGAAGTTAATATGTATAATGCTATAAAAGCGCGTGAAAATTTGAAAAAACGAGCATTTTTGCAAAGTGTTGGAAAAAGAAAGAGGGCGTTGAGTACGGCAGGTATAAAATACACACCCGGTTCGTATGTTCGTATCAGTCGCACGAAAAATACGTTCGAGAAGGGTTATGAAAAAAATTATAGCGAAGAAATATTCAAGATTAAACGCATTTCAAAACGCCAAAATCTACACACATATATTTTGGAAGACTTAAACGGTGAAATCATTGATGGATTTTTTTATCCGCAAGAACTAGTACTCGTTGGAAAAAATCGCATGAAAAATGACGAGCAATTCAAAATTGAACGTATCATCCGTACAAAAGGACGTGGATCAAAAAAACAGGTGCTAGTAAAGTGGTTGGGATATCCGGATAAATTTAACTCTTGGATAAAAGAGTCTGAACTTAAGAAAATTTAATTATAAAAAAGATAAGCAATGGATATAAACAGTGAAGAGTTTTATTTAGTATTGCCTAGTAATAGTAGTATGACGTATTACGGCGACAATACAACGAGTTGTTTTACGACCCAGCTCTCTCGCGAGGTAAGACTGAGTGGTGATTGGAGTGTAGGGTTAGCTGAAATTCATGTACCATGTACAGTTACACATATACAAGAATCAGAAGCATTTTATACTTTTCAACTTGACATTACAGATCAAGTTGATACATTCTTTTTTGCACACGGTATTTACCAAAATACTGACGAATTAGCCAAAGAAATAAATAATTCGTTAGGGATTCGCGACCATCTACAGATAATTCCTGCGGATTTTCAAAAAGGTTATTATCTTTTGCAACGTAAATGTAAATGTAACCAACAACACTACCTTGTATTGAACGAAAAATTACGTCGTATATTTGGTTTCGAAGATTCGGAATCAAGAGAAGGAGGTATATTTGTAACTTCCCCGTTGGGAAGCGTTCTGAAGCTAGCTAACCGACCAGCTTCGCTTCCTCGTGCTATAGCTGATCAGCTATATGTATACACTGATATATGCGAGCCGTATACAGTAGGTGATACACAGGCTGCTCTCTTGCGCATCGTTTCTTTAGATAATTCTAGATATAGATTCGGTGCTAATGTTATGAGAAATTTTGCACCTATACATTACATACGCCTGCTACATCATAGTTTTCGCTCAATTATTATTGATATAAGAGACCAACACGGTAACCGCATACCATTTGAGTACGGGACGTTAACGGTTACACTTCATTTCAAACGAAATCTATAATTAATAATCAAAAATGAGTCACTATATGCGATATTACAACGAGCAAGTAGGCGGTGGCGGTGGCGTCCGAAATGTATTTTCAGGCGCTACATACCAACGGGGTCGTGGTGTAGGGGCGTGGCTTGGAGGTTTATTTCGTAGAATTTTACCATATATTACATCTGGAGCAAAAGCTGTAGGTAAAGAGGCAGTACGCACCGGTATTAATGTTTTAGATGACGTCGCAAATAACGGTGCAAATTTCAAAGAGGCTATTAAATACCGCGCTACTGAGTCTGGTAAAAATTTAAAGAGAAAAGCCGCCAATAAAGTGGCGGCTATGATGAAAGGCGAGGGTTATAAGTCACGACCTTCGAAGCGCCCGCGTCAGTCAACAAAGAAGCGTGCTTCAGGTAGCACGCGTCGTAAAAAGCGTACACAGACTACTACTGTTAAACGGCAACAGAAGAAGAAAAAAAAGCCGGTTCAACCGGTGGGGAGAAGAAAGAAGAAGAAAAACTCATTGACTTACAGAAATATAACCGATATATTCGGTCCACGGTAAAATAATGGCTTTTTTACACTCGCACTCGTCGGAATGTATGTCGAGCGAATTGGATATTTTTTCTCTCCCGGCTACACAAACATCGATAGAGAATAGTACATATCTGCATTATAAACCTGTTTCATCGCTGAATGATGAGAGTGATGCCCCCTTAGAGTTTGTAGTACCTAGTGCAAGCGAGCATTACATAGATCTCGCACATACGATGCTCTATATTCAAGCGAAAATCACACCTGTGGCTGAGACAGATATTGAAAATGCTAGAGTGGCCCCGATTAATAATTTTCTTCATTCTATGTTTAATCAAGTGGATGTTTTTTTGAATCAAAAACTTGTGTCACCACCGAATAATGCGTATCCATATAGAGCCTATATAGAAACATTACTGAACTACTCTCCTGCAGCTAAACAATCTTTATTAACGTCTAGTCTGTGGTATGATGATACAGCAGGTGCTTTCGATGCAGCACCGGATGCAAAATCACCGTCTCCAGTTAACGAAGGACTCAATAATCGTAAATACTTTACGCAAGGCGGTAAATATTTCGATTGCATTGGACACCTCCATTGTGACATTTTTAATCAAGATAAAATGTTAATTAACGGTGTGGAGATGAGAGTACGCTTAGTGAGAAGCAAAGATGCTTTTTGCTTAATGGATTCTTCCAGTGAAAATAAG
Source organism: Pteromalus puparum (assembly GCA_012977825.3). Taxonomy (NCBI): domain Eukaryota; kingdom Metazoa; phylum Arthropoda; class Insecta; order Hymenoptera; family Pteromalidae; genus Pteromalus; species Pteromalus puparum. Next base: position 38,957,340 of record CM053168.1, read on the forward strand.
TTTAAGTTACACATAAAAGAGGCATCGCTTATTGTTCGTCGTGTTAAAATCAATCCCGGCGTTTTACTTGCGCACGCTAACGCACTATCAAAGACAACTGCAAAATATCCGATTACTCGAGTAGAGGTAAAATCTTTCACTCTTCACGCAGGGATTCTCGGGGATACAATCGACAATGTCATTCTTGGTCAACTTCCTAAACGTATAATTATTGGATTTGTAGATAACAGAGCATTTAATGGAAATCGTAAATTTAATCCGTTTAATTTTCAAACCTTTGCGATTAATTATCTCTCACTTTATGTCGACGGAGTGCAAATCCCAAGCAGACCATTACAACCGCGCTTTTCAGGAAGTACAGGCAGGCTAAATATTGAAGCATTTCATACACTTTTCTCTGGAACAGGTGTGCATTTTCTCAACGAAGGTTTTGGAATAGATCGCTACAATTATTCAAAAGGCTATTTTCTCACTGCTTTTGATCTTACACCAGATCTGTCAGCGCATTGTGCAACACACTGGAATCTTGTGCGTTCCGGCAGTTTACGCATAGAAGTGGGTTTTGAAGAAGCCGTAGCCTCCACCATAAATTGTATTGTGTATGCCGAATACGATAACGTTTTAGAAATAGATTCCAGTAGGCAAATCATAACTGATTTTAGTGCTTGATGTGAGAAAAAAAATCTCCGTGGAGGGGATATGAGTATAATAAGGCTTGGCACATAAGTTTAAGAAAACAGTCCACCTAAAGCGTTGCTACCCGCACCATAGAACCTCCAGTCGTAGCAGTAGATTATCGACGTAGTTATTTTTAATAAAATTTTGCTAAATTATAAAAAACCTTTTTTTTTAATACTAATAAAAAATGGATTTTGTTATTGATATGCACGGATTTCGTGACGAATATAAAAAATATATACCGAAGGAAGTTTGCGCAATAGCATTGCAAAAATACGTTATTGGACATTGGATAATACGGCCGCATTGTGAATTCAGTGATTTACCTATGGATGTGCGACAAACTAATAATTACTGCTCTATTGAAGTGCATGGATTGCAATGGTTTGATGGTGACATATCTCTACGCCAGTTGCGTATGAATTTGTGGAATATGGCTAGGAATGCGCGTAGAATTTATGTACGAGGAGAAGAAAAAGCACTCTACCTAGAACAGATGATGGCACGGCGCGTAATTAATCTTGAAAATTATGCGGCTCCGGGATTTAATAAACTCCAATCATTATGTCCTACAACATTTACGTGTGTCGCTCATGGTATAAAAAAGTACGAAGACCGAAAAGATTTTTGCGCAATGAATAGAGCTAATCAACTGCGCAAATGGTTATGGTCATTGGTTTCTAAGGAACTCCTCGCCAATCCCCACTATATACATACAGAGACATTTTACGCGGCTCTATTAGAACACAGTCGACGGCCAGCGAATGAACATCTACGTACTACAGGGAACGACGTATGCGGTTGGCGTAAAACGAATCAAGAAAAAGAGGAGGGTTCAACATCGTCATCGGATTCTTCAGCTTCGTCAAAAAATGGTCCCGCCTCTGCCTCCGCTCCGATGGCTACAGTAATAAAAAAAAAAGTCCAAATCAACGAGGCATCTGCAACTCATGCTCCTGCCAATGAGAGCAGTAGCGAGTATGACACAATAGATTTCAAATAAAAAAATGAATACGCGACAGATAATGCATGCCATAAGTGGGTTAAATGCTAACTCAATTGGTGTTTATGCGGCTGACCACGTGCCAAAAAGATTAAGCCTCCCTGCTGCCATAGTATCTAACATCGACACATCGGATAAACCAGGATCGCATTGGATTGCTATTTATATCGACAAAAATGGCTATGGAAACTACTTCGACAGCTACGGCGGAGAACCAGTCTCACGGCATCATCTCGATCGACTCAGAAATAATTGCGTCCGATATCGTTGCAATAAGAAACAATTACAGAGCATGGATTCGCAAGTGTGCGGAGAATATTGTATTATGTTTCTTTATCATCTGTCTAGCGGTTATAGTTTACGTTCGTTTTGTAACATCTTTACGCGAAATACACGTAGTAACGATGTCTTAGCAGCCAAATTTTATAAATTTGTTTTGAAAAAATTACAAGATACCCGTCGACGTCGTAGTCGAGTTAATATGTATCCGCGAGACAGTTCAATCGGTGCTGGTTTTATATGTAATCAAATATGTATACCTATTATTCAATTTGTATCCTGAATATAAGTATGTAATTAGTTTAAGTAAAAATATGTACTCACTCTTCAACTTCATTTTTATAATTATTTGTAATAAACTTTTGTAATAATTTTTAATCACACATAAACGAGTCAGTTATTTCTTCGATCATTTCCCCACCTACCCTCTTTCTTATAGTAACAGTCCTCTTGCATCATTTTCTCTCTACGTAAGTCACGGGTGAACGGTAGCATTGAATTTTATAACTTCCGGATTATAATTTCACAGATGAGGGATAATATCAGAATTTCGGCTTCCCTTTGTTCTCGATTATTGATGTTTCGCGGCGCGTATTTAATACGGATCGTAAAAAGTGACCGCGATTTTTCGCATAATTAATAGCATTAATTTTTATTACTTTCCTAGAAAGAAATTTGAGCCTTCAGCTCGTTTGTACCCTTCGGAGGCACAGTGGGTATTTGTCGGATAAAACAATGAGCATTCTATATTCGGCGGTATGTGTTTGATCTTTTTACGTAATGCTGAAATGTGAAAAGTGACCTCGATTTTGTCACGTAATTAATAGACGAACGATACCGGTCCTTTTTTATTACTTCTTAGAAAGAAATTGGAACTTTCGGCTCGTTTGTACCCTACGAATTTTTGCAGTCAGAGGGGAAGCATGCGATTGGTTATTTGGCAGTTAAAACAACGAGATAGTGTATGAATCACAGTGAAAGATGGTGGGGAAGAAAGGTTTATAAGGCATTCTGAGTTCTATAGCAATACAGTTGTCAGTCAGTCACCGCACTATTCGTATCTACGATTTTTAAAACCGCTAAAATGGAGAGTCAAGCAAGCTCATCTCGCGTTGCAAAGGGAGTATCGAAGTTACTTCCAAACTTATTGCTACCAACTACATACGCGCTTAATAAATCAAGCTCAAAAAGAGTAATCATTGGCTTAGAAAACAAGGGTAGCGGTAGTGTTGAATACAAGCCCGTAGTAAAACTTTGTGGTTCGGGGTCAAGATGTGTAACACTCGATATAAATAGCTGGCAGCTTTTTAACAACCAGTCGGCGACAATAAACGCGTACTTGAAAAATTCGTATACGTTTTGTCAGTTCTATGGAAAAACGACAAAAATACTACTACCTAATCACGACATAATTTTCACTGTGTCCTACGGGTCGAGGGCGATATCCATCGAGGAGAGACCACCTGTGCAACTTAATAACATCGGATTACCGCACGACTCGCAATCTATGGATGAGGTGGAGGTTACCAGCACTTCTGAGGGAGGAGAAGGATCATCATCTACTTCAGCTACTACTAAAAGAAAGAAAATGGAGCTGAACTCAACGATCGTTATGCAGTCGTCGACATACGAGGGATTGTTACAAGTGTGTGAGTGTATCAACGAAAGAATTAAGATGATACAAGAATGTGCACCTATGGTTAACAAAGTAGTCGAATTGCTTTTGGGTTATTTAAAAGACGAACTCGATAAAGAAGAAAATAAAGCTGAAATTAAAAATATGCTTAAAGATATTACAACGTTTGTATATTATTGTGCTCCACGAAAAGCAGAAATTGAAAATAAAATTAAAACCGACATGGAATTAACAACTTTTCATTTTTATTCATTAGATATTGTATTAATGGAATTATTTGCTTATTGTTTGCCTCAAATCTCACTACATTTATTATCTATAATGGAATTAGCGTGAAACTTTTTTATAATTTTTTACTCCGTTTATTCATTATCACTATTTCTATTAATTTGCTTACATGTATTTTTTTCTAGTTAAGTTAATAAGTGACACGTATGGTGTCCGTACAATTATGCTATTAGTTATTTAAGAATTTTTTTAAAATGTACTTTGCTTAATGTTTTTATAAATAAATTTTATAAAATTGATATACTGAACTCTTGTATGTTTTTTATGTACCCCCTCCACCACTCTTATTACCTTTGGCGTTACTTCCGATTCTATTATATATTCGTAAAGCACTATGATTCGAATCATTTCTCTGCGTGACGTCAATGTAGACGGATCGGAGCTCAAGATGGGTCCGCCATTCAGCAAACCGATAAATGCATCTAAATCAAATGGGTACGACAGTAGTCGTGACAAATTGTTAGATTCGAAGCAATCATCAAAAGATTCGGATAAAAAGAGTAGCTCTCACAGCTTCTCTACAAATAGTTTTTCTTTTCCAACAAAGGATGGCTATAAACAATTAAAAAAATAACATTGCGATAATTAAAAATAATATTATCTTCATATATCCAATCGGTCCTTTTCAGGAACACAATATATTTCATAACGTGGACGAATTATTATAAAATAAAAAAGTAAAATATATTTTTTATATATAAATATTGTATATGCTCCCTCTTTTATAATATCCCCGGAGCCAAAATTTAGAGTAGGCTCCGCGGCACCGAGTAGTAGGGATTTTTAATATACTGAGGCGCAGAACACCAGAAAGGTCAGTCTGCTACGGGACGTAGGCGTGTGCAGATCGTCGGTAAGTATCTCTCTCTCTCTCTCTCTCTCTCTCTCTCTCTCTCTCTCTCTCTCTCTCTCTCTCTCCCTCTCTCGCTCTCTCTCCCCCTGTTTTCACACACACACACACACCCCTCTCTCTCTCTCTCTCTTTTATTCTCCCTCTCCCCTGTTCACACACACACACACACACACACACACACACAATTTTATTACCATGCCCCCTTTTTAATTACCTATCCCTCTCCCTACATATACTGGTATGGCGATGACGTCACTGACGTCTCGCCATACCAGTATATATATACTACTATCCTATAGAGACAAACTTAGTTGTCTGTACAAAGGGATGGTACATAAAAAAAAACTTAGAATCTAAACTTAAAAAAACTAAATAAGTACAGGAAGATGTCGAGCCAATCTTCCTGATAACAGTTTAAATATTAACGCAAAAGTTAAGTAACAGTACAAAATAAATCTCTCCTTGATCAATCAATATTTCTCTCTTATAAATACTTTTAGTCTCTTCTTAATCGCGACTTTGCTAATCACAAGTGCTTTCAGATCATTTGTTAGTAAGTTGAACATATTTAACGCAACAAAGTAGCTATTTTTTTTTGCTTATAGCTTTATCAATTATTGGCAATTGAAGACTCTTATTTCTAGTATTGCTTTTGCTATTTATATATTTATTTCTTAACGTAGCATAATGATAAGATATAGCTTCTAAATGGAATAATTGCTTTACTGTAAGTGGAGGGTCTTGACGCTGAAAATTATTTTTGTTTATAATTTTCAATATTTTCCTCTGAATACCCTGTATTAGATAAACACAATTATTGTACGCTCCACCCCAAGCAATTATGCCATAATTGACTAAACTTTGGTAAAAAGCATAGTATATCATAGTTAAAGTTCTATAGTCCATTATATTCCTAATTTTGGCAAAGATAAAAACTAAGTATTTTGTTTTTTTAACCAAATAATTTACATGTTTATCCCATTTCATGTTATAATCAAAAATTAGACCTAGATATTTATAACTTTCTACTCTTTTTATTGTATTATTGCCTATCTCAATATTAAGTGAGACAGGAACACTATGGCAGTAGCTACCATAAGCAATATATACAGTTTTATTAACATTTAAAGATAATTTATTTACAGTAAGCCACTTTGCGACTTCCCTAAGATATTTGTTCATTTTCTCTTGAGCTGACTCCCACGTGTTATCACTAGCAATGATAACGGTGTCGTCAGCATAAGAAACGACAGTATCATCTTGCATACCTCTCAGTAGGTCATTAACGTATAAAATAAAAAATAACGGTCCTAGTATGGTCCCTTGGGGAACTCCGATGGGTATATCTTTGTATTCACTTTTCAAATTCTTTATTTTAACGCATTGTTTCCTACCAGAGAGGTAGCTGTTTATTAAATTTAAGGCACTGCCTCTTATTCCATAATTCTCTAGTTTATCCAATAGGTTTTTGTGATCTACCGTATCAAAGGCTTTAGCTAAGTCTAAGAAAGTAGTTATAATTGGCTTCGATTTGTCGATTTTTTTATATATTATGTCTGAGATATAATTTAACGCATCCGTTGTGCCTCTATTTTTAACAAAACCAAATTGTTTTTCTGATATGATATTGCATTCCATTAGAAATAAATACAACCTATTATACAAGATTTTCTCAAATATCTTTGCTAAGTTCGATATTAGTGATATCGGCCTATAGTTAGTCATACATGACCTGTCACCAGCTTTGTAAATAGGAACTATGTCAGCTTGTTTTAGAGCAGATGGCCAGGAGGCTTGTTGTATAGACGTATTAAAAATATGTTCTAATGGTTTATCTATATAGTTAACTAGGAATTTGATCGTTTTTGCATTGATATTATCAACACCTCCAGTCTTGTTTTTCAATGAATCTATAGTTTTTCGAATCTCAACACAATTGGTAGGATATATAAAGATTGATTTGCTATTTTTATCTGGTAATGTAGGTTGATCTGTATCTGTATTAGGGATTTGTTTACTCAAGTCTAATCCTATTTTGCAAAAATAATCATTCATGTGGTTAGCTATAAATAATTCGTCTTCAATTTTTTGGCTGTTTATGACTAAGTAATCAGGTGACTTGTTTTGTTGCATATTTTTATTAAGTTTAGTATTAATAGTATTCCATAGCTGTCTTGGATTGTTACTAATTTTTTTTATTTCATTATTCTCAAATTTGTATTTCGCATCTTTAATGACTCTATTTAAAATTTTTTCGTAATTTTTATATTCATTTTTTAATTCCAAATTAGTTGGGTTCAATTTCCACAATTTATATAAATTTTCTTTAGTTTGACACGAGACTTGGATTGCTTTAGTTATCCACTTTTTTCTTGGCAGTGCTTCTTTATTTTTTTTCTTTAATTTTTTGGAATATGTAGCTAACTCAAGACAACTATGTATCATTTGAATAAGTTCATTTACTGCATCATTTGGATCCTGTTTTGTCAGTACTATCTGCCAGTCAAAATTTTCAGCTATGTTTTTTAACTTTTTATAGTTTATGCATTTGTTAACTGTTTCACTTGCTTTGTGTATCTTAATCTGATCTATATTTATGAATAACGGGTAGTGATCGTTAAACGGTGTATTTAATTTAAAAGATTCAATTTCTATATTCTTAGTTCTAGCGAAACAGTTATCAATGCACGTTCCCTTCTCATTATTTAAGGATGGCCGCGTAATTCCTCTGAAGTACGGTACATATTCACGTTCAAGATAATTAATTACAAATTCCTGACTAATTGATTTGTCGCTAGTTTCTAGATTTGCTACATTATTTTCTAGTATATCAATATTGAAATCTCCAAATATACAGTGATTTTTAACATTCCTATGTCTTACCAAGAATTTTTTTACACTATTGACAAATTCAGACTTTGGTATGTCATGACATCTGTACATAGCAGAAATTCTAATGGATTCACCTGTCATAAGTTTTATATCAGTACTTACAATACTCAATCTATCAACAACCTCAATTTTATCATTACTATATATGTTATTTTTTATATAAACTAAGACGCCATCAGCCTTATTAATTTTACTTTCATTATAACAAGTTTTGTAGCCTTGCAGTTGATAATATTGAGTGTATTGTAAGTTCCAAGTTTCAGTACATACAATTATACACGGCTTTCTTTCTAGAGACTCAATAAACACTTCTAGTTTTACAAAATTTGCATTTAAGCTTCTTATGTTTACGCATAAAATAAAGTTCTTCTTTGTCATTAATGACTTATTGAGTTCTTTTAGATTTTCGACTTCACATTCAAACTTGCCTATGTCCTCAGTGCTGATATCTTGATCCATTGTTATGTCTTACTCCTTAGTCTGTCTGCTATATTATTATTCAATGACTGAAGTGACATTGCCGAAATACCAGAAGCTTTAGCTACCATACCTTTCGCTGACGTTCCTACTTTACCGATATATCTTGGCAAAGTAGGTTTCATCGTATAGTCGGTATAATCAATATACTTCCTTATCTTGGATTGCAGAATTCCGCATTCTTGGCTATCCATTGCCACATGTTCTATATTGTACTTTGTTTTATATTTTTCATTACTGTAAGCACAGTTTGCACATTTGACCTTATTTGCTTGACAATCTACTGTTTTATGATCACCAGCACACTTTAGGCAAACAGCTTTATTTGTACACTTCCTACCGTTGTGGCCAAATCTGCTACAGTTAAAGCATGGTTTAACATTACAATAATCATATACTCTGCAGTTCTGGTATCCTACAAAAAGTCTATTCTTGTTTTCTCTAATGTGTTGGTATAACTCAGCAGGAACTTCCAATATCACAGACTGCGATCCAGTTTTACTGTTCTCGTATGAATTCAAAACAACACATTTTTTTTTGAAAGCACCAAAGTTCCTTTCATTGATGTCTAGTTCAATACTAGCATTGTCCATTTTTTCTAGGTTATTTAATCCTACAACTTTAACTTTAGGATTTATAACTTGTTCTTTATTTACATCACATACCTCAGCAAGTTTACTTTTTAGTAATTTATGTGCTTTGGTGACACTTTCCTCATTCAATAAGTTTATGACTATTTCATCTTTTTTCTTGATAACCTTCTTCGTTTGTATTGATTTATCCTTTATCAAATAGTGAGATACCTTTTTGTTTAATTCATCAATACTCTCATCATCTTTTTTTTTTAATATAATATTAGGAACACGTTTTGTCTTTAGGATAGTTTTGGTACTTGATATAGCTTCAGCAAAAGTTTTGCTTTTAATCGTCGGTATTTCATTTCTATTCTTATCTAATAACTCCTTTAATAATTGATTTTTATCTCTTAATTCTGTATTTATCTCCTTTAAAAAGGCATTTGCAAGTTTCAAGTTGGTATCCAATGATTCACTATTACTTTCTGTCAGAACATTTTGAAAGTCTTCTAGTATCTGTTTCCTAATTTCTTGTTTTTCAAAGTGCTTTACTTGAGCAATTACAATCCTCGCATCATTACTCAGCAATTTATTATCTACTTTTGAGGTTAGGTCTAGGTCCTCGTGTTCATGACAGATTCCTAGAACTTCGCTCAATAGCACTGCTTTGTCATTTCTCACAAAATCACTAGTATAGTATACTTCTTCGCAAATAATACACACTGCTACTTTAACTTTTTTATTAGGATGATTTTTATAAGTTTTGGTAGGATCACCACGCGGCAAGCCTCCGCTCGCCACGGCCATCTTGGCCTCTGTTCTGTTCTGCATGGAGAGATTACATAAGATGGTTGAATTTCACAGGTGGGAGCGAAGTTTGGGGGCTGCCATCACTCTTGCAGAAAACTCTACCGCTAGATGGCGTCGTGCAACTATTTTAGCCGCAGTCACTAACTTATTAAATTTCAGTCCCATTCCAGCTTTTCCTTTTAATTTCATAGCACTGTTAACAGCAAAAGCAAATGCTTTTTTAGCAATACTAGCGTTCTTGGCTCCAATACGTTGCGAAGCTTTATCAGCTAGCTTCTTGTCAGCCGCTTTACGATTTCTGATTTGATCAGAGTATGCTATGTCATGTTCTTCACATGCCTGATCAAGCGAATTAATTCCAGGATCTGCTATTTTCATTCGCTTTTTCGATTGGGTTCCAGGACTGCAGTATTGACATCCGCCAGGAAGATGCATTTCAACAGATTAGTTATTGATAACTTTATCAAGCAGTCCCTTTCTGAGATTTGTGATTGATCATCTCTTTTCGAATGTTGATTTATAACTGACAATCAAGTTATAAAACAAGCGTTTATCTTTCAGCCCTTTCTGAGATTTGTGATTGATCATCTCTTTTCGAATGTTGATTTATAACTGACAATCAAGTTATAAAACAAGCGTTTATATTTTAAGAGCTCAATGTTGAATTTGACTCTGTTACGTGAATATGGATTTTACTGAGCAGAACGTCAAACTCCCCGTCGCGAATTTCGTTTTTGTAAAAGAGAAGAGAAAATAGCGACATGGTGAATCACTACCAGATAGTATACGAGCAGTATTCTACGGGCCATCAAACTGTGAAAAAACAAATAGTTTATTGGCTATTATTACACATCCCAATGGTTTTAGGTTCGAGAATTTACTGCAAATCCTTGAATCAGCCAAAGTATCTATTTCTCAAGAATGTCTGGGAGCCGATTGAAAGAGTATCATATCTTCCGTTCAGTGAGCATGAATCCGTAGTTTCTCCAGATGAAGCCCTTCCAAATTTATTTATGATATTTGATGACGTAGAATGTGAGAAGCATGATAACATCAGAGCATTTTTCTGCATGGGGAGACATAAAAGTGTAGACAGTTTCTATCTATGTAAATCGTATGCTCATATAGGGAAACATCTCATTAGTGATAATGTTAATTTGTTCGTGATTTATCGTCAAGACGATGTAAATCTGAAACATATTTATAAAGACCATGTGAGTACAGATTTAACTTTTAATAAATTCGAATTTATGTAATTTGATAATTTCGAAATTTATGTTCCTATTATTGGAAAATGATAAGTATGGATTCATTGATATCGACAAAGATAGAACGATGAATGAGGATAGATACAGAAAAGGATTTGACTGTTTTGCAATAAAAAAGGAATTATGAGTGTAAAACTTACAGTACAGTTGTAGACATCATCTCAACAGCATGTGAGACTTCAATATAAAGAAGAATATTCTCAGCAAGCTCTTGCGAGCTCGTGAGGCCATTAAAAAATACACTCTATTAAAACAGGAGAAATATGATTGAGAAAAAGTCATTAGTTATAATCTAAAACCTAATACTCATCGGAACAAAACATAGCAAAAATCAATCTATACAAAGTTCGAGAAGTAACAAATATAAGAAATTCTTATCACCAAAGTTCCTTTTTACGTAGCACTCCACGTAAAAAGAAAAACAGCTGCACCTGAGAAGGACTCATACTTAAATAGAAAATAGCTATTATGTGACAATGTTCCCGTCGCTATTATTCGAGATTTATTTCGAATATGGCTTCGAGAAAGTTCCGCATAGTAAAAGCATAGCGAATATTCAAGATCACAAAAGTATCAAGTTGCCAAGA
>CM053168.1:38968710-38978988 GCA_012977825.3 Pteromalus puparum
CCGGGAGGTTGATCAAGTTTGCAAGTAAAAATCTTCTCCTAATAAAATCTATCCAAAATCTTTCTGAAAATTTATACTAAGTCTTTGTCCGTTCGGCACCACTCATGGCTAGGCTCGACGACGGAGTGGCCGAGAAGCGTGGCTGGGGACGCTCTGAGGAGGGGGGGCCCCGAAGTCTTCCCGGGACCTCCACGCTTCCGCACTCAAGCTTTACCTTCACGTGGCAGCGCTCACAGCGTCGGTGGCTTGTTGGCACTCATTAGCCTTACGGGGCCTGGCGAAAGCGGTCAAGCAGGCGAAAAGCTGCAGAGCGCAGGGTCATCGGCATACGGCGCGGCCGAAGTAGAACGTTGCGGGAGGGTGTTTAGCTTAGCGAGATTCTTGCAACTATACTTTGGTGTCTTGGAGAGATCGCCTATGCTTTTATCTATGTTGAACTTTCTCGAAGGGCCATATTCAAATATAAATCTCCGAATAAAGCGACGGTACTTATTGTCACATAACAGCTATTTTATATTCTAAGTAATGATCCTCTCAGTGTGCTGCTGTTTTCTTTGTTTACGTGCGAGTGCTACGGAAGCATTGTGATAAGAACAACAAGTAAAAAAAATAGTGGGAAGCCAACCCGTTCCGGAGCATTAAAATAAAATCACTCATCATTCGTTATAAAACAATGTCGCATGTTTCGATCTAGGAAGTTGGGAGCCTCTTATCAGGCCTTTATATGAGAGAATACAAACATTTATGGACAAAGATACAAAGCGTCGATCACAACTATCAACCATATACATCGCAAAGCAATACAACTTATTCTCACAAAGTAACAGTTAAAACTTAATCAAAAAAACATTGTGCAATATGACAGGCGCACAGCCTCGGAGTTATCACATGTCGAAGCGTATGGTCCAGTACTGTATCAAGTATAATGTCTGGATGAAAAGCGCGTAATACACTCGTTGACGTAATAACACAGAAATCATATCTATACGTATTTAGGCGAATTTTCTTATTATACGGATAACTGAGGGCAAACTGTAATCATCGGCCAGACCAGAATCTAATAAAGGTAATATAGAATATACTAAATATTAATTAATAATTCGCAATTATTAATAATTAATAATTATTTAATAATTTAATAAGTTAAGTCCAATAATATGTACAAAACCGCAAAACAATCAAATACAATGAAATTTAATAGTGAAGCAAAATTAGATCGCATTATTACTTGTTTATTCTGTAAACAAACTTTTTAATTCTACAATACTGTTATACAGTATTGTAGATTAATACAGTAATACAGTATTGTAGATTTACAGGGAATTATCAATAAACTTAATTTGACTCACGACATGGCACTCACAATTGCGAGAGCTTGATGGTCCTAGCCAAAAATCCACAAAATAGGATATCGCTTCAGATCGGGCAATTATTCTACAATAAATAGTCCTACAACATTTTTTAGCCGAAACTATGATAGTTGTTTAAAAGGTTGTTTTTAAAAGTATCCATTTTCCTCAGCCATAGATAATATGCTTTGTTCTTGGGGGAAAAACTCTCAATAATATTTGTTGTTCCTGTAGGGTTACAATCTTGATTCTCTGGATGTTGTGTCATATTCTACAAATGTTCCACTTGAGTTAGTTTTAAATAGTGATAGACAAAACGGTTTTCAATTCCTCAGACGAGCTTGTAAGAATCCCTTTCACACTATTGATAGTTGATATTATAAAGTTTCTTTTAATGAATACTTTACTGTCACTTTTGATGGTGTTATTTATTAAAGCAGATTTTTGAGTACAACCCATAGGGGCTCTCCTATTTCCTCTATTTCTGATATTGTGTATGGAAGATGTTAAGAAACCACAGTACTTAAGTCACTCTATGATAGATTATGACTTGGTTCTCCTCTTTTTTATTTTCGCTCCTACGTTGACGACACAAATTCCTATGTACTTAAAGAACAACTTTAAGTATGTGTTAAAAGAGTTCAATGAAGTTACAACAAGTATTACGTTTACTCCAGAAGCTACAAGAGTAATGGAACTAATTCGCTATTTAGATAATATCATTATCAATTGAGCGAATATAGTAAGTTACAAAATTGTACCGAAAAACGCCACTTAAACAGTGGTGAGAATCTAAATTTTCATGTCAAAGATCATCCTGTTCAATAAACGTAACATTATTTTTAATCTCATTGGGAGTAGAGCTATTTACTCTTCAAAAGTAATAAGTTTGCAGACCGTACAATATTTTTAGGTCAAAAAAATGTTAATTGAATAATGGTTATCTACGGAATTTATTGATAGGTGTGTACGTAACGCTTAGATTCATCAGTTCAATAAATCTAAGGAAAATTGGCAATAGTTTTGTCTACAACTTACTAACATAATATCTGTGCCCTTCCATAAAAAAATTCTTTTTTCATTACAATCTTGCATTTAAGAAGTTCAATTTTTCGGTTATTCCTGTTTTAAATAAAAAACTTAATGCAGCATAATTAATAAGCTTGGCAGAAGATAAGTTGGATAGGAGTGGAAGAGACAAACATAAATTTACGAAATTCATTGTAATGACTGTATGCTGCCCTTATGTTTGGCCAAACAAAGAGAAGTCTCAAGAAAAGAATAGATGAGGGCATAAAAAAACTCGCAGTCGATAAAAACTCTTACCTATTCGCGTCACATTTAAATAAATAACAATACTCATAGTTTTGCTTTTGACAAAGTTAAAATTCTAGATACGAGAAAAAAACAGATATAAACGGTTAGTTTGAAAGGTTTTCTTATCATATGAATAGGCAATAATAATTAATAGACAAGAGGACTCTCAATCTATTGGGTAACAAGTATTGTAGATTAAAAAGTTTGTTAACAGAATAAACAAGTAATAAGTTGTCCTATTTTGCTCATGATTATATTTCTTGTGATTTGTTGTTTCTGCGGTGTACATATTTATTGGAATTAAATATTAAATATTAAATTATTAAATTATTAATAATCGAATATTAATTAAATATTTATATTTATATTTACCTTTTTATTAAGTTTCTGTTGGCCGATGTACAGTTTCGCTCAGTTATCCGTATATAAAGAAATCGCTAAATACGTATAGATATGTTCTGGTGTTAAGTTTGACGTAGAGTGTAATTACCGACGCTGTGTTCATAACAGACCTATATATCTATAGACATACACAGTACTGAAGCCATAGCCTTCGACATGTGATAACCTCCAGGCGATGCGCCTGTCATATTGACAAGTTTTTTTGATTAAGGTTAACTGTTTATTTTTGGTTAAATAATTTAATTGCTTTGGAGAGGGATTGGTTTGAATTTTGTATCGACGCTTTAGTTAATGCTGTGTATAAATTGTTTGTTTCTCTCATAATAAAGGCTTGAAGAGGTCCCCTCCATAGGACGAAACGTCGCCAATTGTTTTAAACGAATGATGAGTGTTTTATTTTAATGCTTCGAAGGGTTGCTTCCCACTATTGTTTTTTACTTGTTGTTCTTATCACCAATGTTCCGTAGCACTCCACGTAAAAAGAAAAACAGCAGCACCTGAGAAGGACTCATACTTAAATATAAAATAGCTGTTATGTGACAATGTTCCCGTCGCTATTATTCGAGATTTATTTTGAATATGGCTTCGAGAAAGTTCAACATAGTAAAAGCATAGCGAATATTCAAGACCACAAAAGTATCAAGTTGCCAAGAATCTCGCTAAGCTAAACACCTTCCCCGCCAACGTCTACTTGCGCGCGTGCGATGCTGCGCTTGCAGTTTCGGCGCTTGACCGTTGCCAGGCCCCGTAAGGCCTAATGAGTGCAACAAGCACCGACGCTGTGACGTAGCAGCGGGGAAGTAAAGCTTGGGACAGCGTGGGAGGTCCGGAAGACTTCCGAGCGTCCCCAGGCCACGCTTCTCGGCCACTCCGTGTCGAGCCAGGGTGCCGAACGGACCAAAGACTTAGTATAGATTTTCAGAAAGATTTTTGGATAGATTTTATTAGAGATAGATTTTTACTTGAAACCTTGATCAATAGACTCGAGAGACTTTGAATAGTATTTATCAGAAAATCACAGTTTAAAGCAGAGATTGTAAGCGTATCAGTAAGAGAAAGAGAATAAAAGCTTTAACGCAATTGTACCGATATCAAAGCAGTTCTAAAATATTTATTTTACGCACCAATATAATGCATCAATTTGAATATTTTGAAAGGGGCGTAGTCCAACTACACTACGTAAATCACAAGGTATGATTTATTATTCATCTGATAATGTACTGGAACATATAGAAAAGAGAGAGAAATATAGCTTGGTTGGGGAGGAGCAGTTCTGACCAGACTGACTCCCATTTCCTGTATAGGAATAGACACACAGACTTACGTATCAATATTTTATGAACGAGAAATCCCTCAGGTTTCTACGTAACAATAGCTAAGAAAAATTATTTCATTGATCTCGTCTACTGGGATGATAATCCACCATTGAGGAATTACGTGAAGCTGGACATATATATTGACACATAACTTTCTTATTTGTATCACTAGCACCATGAGCCTCGACATGTTTGGAAGAAAACTTGAGGGCTCGCAAGTGAGTCGCGGTCCTTCAGACATTGGTTTTAATTTTACATCAGACGGTGATTTTGATTGAGAAAATAAGCGGCTTTTCAATCTAGGAGCACCGAGTCATCTAAACGGTGCAATCACCTTGCATTCACTGAAAGATATCCTACAAACTGAAATTAATTATATAGCTTCTAAACTTGCTAAATTAGTGAAATATAGAAGAATATAAGCAGAAAGTTGAAAAACATCAATTGGAAGTGGCTGAAAAACTGAGATATCATTATAGTACAACTCTTCGTAATCACTGTGGTGTTGATTATATCATTGAAGAAGTGAATAAACAATTAAAAGTTTGTATGGACGTATTTCCAGGCAGATTTTTATCTACTACTACAGACGAAAATTGAAAATCAAAAAGTAGCTGAAGAACTGCATCATCCAGCACGTCACCGCTACAAGAGAAGAAAATATGACATAAGTGGCATAGATGAGACTTGGCAAGCTGATCTTGTTGAAATGATACTGATAAAATGCAGGTAGTGAGGAGGACGTACGCAATAATGAGACAAAGAGTCGAGTTTTAGCGCCAAAACTGCAAGCGCAGCATCGCACGCGAGCAAGTAGCCGTTGGCGGGGAAGGTGTTTAGCTTAGCGAGATTCTTGGCAACTTGATACTTTTGTGATCTTGAATATTCGCTATGCTTTTACTATGCGGAACTTTCTCGAAGCCATATTCGAAATAAATCTCGAATAATAGCGACGGGAACATTGTCACTGCAGCTGTTTTTCTTTTTACGTGGAGTGCTACGTAAAAAGGAACTTTGGTGATAAGAATTTCTTATATTTGTTACTTCTCGAACTTTGTATAGATTGATTTTTGCTATGTTTTGTTCCGATGAGTATTAGGTTTTAGATTATAACTAATGACTTTTTCTCAATCATATTTCTCCTGTTTTAATAGAGTGTATTTTTTAATGGCCTCACGAGCTCGCAAGAGCTTGCTGAGAATATTCTTCTTTATATTGAAGTCTCACATGCTGTTGAGATGATGTCTACAACTGTACTGTAAGTTTTACACTCATAATTCCTTTTTTATTGCAAAACAGTCAAATCCTTTTCTGTATCTATCCTCATTCATCGTTCTATCTTTGTCGATATCAATGAATCCATACTTATCATTTTCCAATAATAGGAACATAAATTTCGAAATTATCAAATTACATAAATTCGAATTTATTAAAAGTTAAATCTGTACTCACATGGTCTTTATAAATATGTTTCAGATTTACATCGTCTTGACGATAAATCACGAACAAATTAACATTATCACTAATGAGATGTTTCCCTATATGAGCATACGATTTACATAGATAGAAACTGTCTACACTTTTATGTCTCCCCATGCAGAAAAATGCTCTGATGTTATCATGCTTCTCACATTCTACGTCATCAAATATCATAAATAAATTTGGAAGGGCTTCATCTGGAGAAACTACGGATTCATGCTCACTGAACGGAAGATATGATACTCTTTCAATCGGCTCCCAGACATTCTTGAGAAATAGATACTTTGGCTGATTCAAGGATTTGCAGTAAATTCTCGAACCTAAAACCATTGGGATGTGTAATAATAGCCAATAAACTATTTGTTTTTTCACAGTTTGATGGCCCGTAGAATACTGCTCGTATACTATCTGGTAGTGATTCACCATGTCGCTATTTTCTCTTCTCTTTTACAAAAACGAAATTCGCGACGGGGAGTTTGACGTTCTGCTCAGTAAAATCCATATTCACGTAACAGAGTCAAATTCAACATTGAGCTCTTAAAATATAAACGCTTGTTTTATAACTTGATTGTCAGTTATAAATCAACATTCGAAAAGAGATGATCAATCACAAATCTCAGAAAGGGCTGAAAGATAAACGCTTGTTTTATAACTTGATTGTCAGTTATAAATCAACATTCGAAAAGAGATGATCAATCACAAATCTCAGAAAGGGACTGCTTGATAAAGTTATCAATAACTAATCTGTTGAAATGCATCTTCCTGGCGGATGTCAATACTGCAGTCCTGGAACCCAATCGAAAAAGCGAATGAAAATAGCAGATCCTGGAATTAATTCGCTTGATCAGGCATGTGAAGAACATGACATAGCATACTCTGATCAAATCAGAAATCGTAAAGCGGCTGACAAGAAGCTAGCTGATAAAGCTTCGCAACGTATTGGAGCCAAGAACGCTAGTATTGCTAAAAAAGCATTTGCTTTTGCTGTTAACAGTGCTATGAAATTAAAAGGAAAAGCTGGAATGGGACTGAAATTTAATAAGTTAGTGACTGCGGCTAAAATAGTTGCACGACGCCATCTAGCGGTAGAGTTTTCTGCAAGAGTGATGGCAGCCCCCAAACTTCGCTCCCACCTGTGAAATTCAACCATCTTATGTAATCTCTCCATGCAGAACAGAACAGAGGCCAAGATGGCCGTGGCGAGCGGAGGCTTGCCGCGTGGTGATCCTACCAAAACTTATAAAAATCATCCTAATAAAAAAGTTAAAGTAGCAGTGTGTATTATTTGCGAAGAAGTATACTATACTAGTGATTTTGTGAGAAATGACAAAGCAGTGCTATTGAGCGAAGTTCTAGGAATCTGTCATGAACACGAGGACCTAGACCTAACCTCAAAAGTAGATAATAAATTGCTGAGTAATGATGCGAGGATTGTAATTGCTCAAGTAAAGCACTTTGAAAAACAAGAAATTAGGAAACAGATACTAGAAGACTATCAAAATGTTCTGACAGAAAGTAATAGTGAATCATTGGATACCAACTTGAAACTTGCAAATGCCTTTTTAAAGGAGATAAATACAGAATTAAGAGATAAAAATCAATTATTAAAGGAGTTATTAGATAAGAATAGAAATGAAATACCGACGATTAAAAGCAAAACTTTTGCTGAAGCTATATCAAGTACCAAAACTATCCTAAAGACAAAACGTGTTCCTAATATTATATTAAAAAAAAAAGATGATGAGAGTATTGATGAATTAAACAAAAAGGTATCTCACTATTTGATAAAGGATAAATCAATACAAACGAAGAAGGTTATCAAGAAAAAAGATGAAATAGTCATAAACTTATTGAATGAGGAAAGTGTCACCAAAGCACATAAATTACTAAAAAGTAAACTTGCTGAGGTATGTGATGTAAATAAAGAACAAGTTATAAATCCTAAAGTTAAAGTTGTAGGATTAAATAACCTAGAAAAAATGGACAATGCTAGTATTGAACTAGACATCAATGAAAGGAACTTTGGTGCTTTCAAAAAAAAATGTGTTGTTTTGAATTCATACGAGAACAGTAAAACTGGATCGCAGTCTGTGATATTGGAAGTTCCTGCTGAGTTATACCAACACATTAGAGAAAACAAGAATAGACTTTTTGTAGGATACCAGAACTGCAGAGTATATGATTATTGTAATGTTAAACCATGCTTTAACTGTAGCAGATTTGGCCACAACGGTAGGAAGTGTACAAATAAAGCTGTTTGCCTAAAGTGTGCTGGTGATCATAAAACAGTAGATTGTCAAGCAAATAAGGTCAAATGTGCAAACTGTGCTTACAGTAATGAAAAATATAAAACAAAGTACAATATAGAACATGTGGCAATGGATAGCCAAGAATGCGGAATTCTGCAATCCAAGATAAGGAAGTATATTGATTATACCGACTATACGATGAAACCTACTTTGCCAAGATATATCGACAAAGTAGGAACGATAGCAAAAGGTATGGTAGCTACAGCTTCTGGTATTTCGGCAATGTCACTTCAGTCATTGAATAATAATATAGCAGACAGACTAAGGAGTAAGACATAACAATGAGATTTACATAGATAGAAACTGTCTACACTTTTATGTCTCCCCATGCAGAAAAATGCTCTGATGTTATCATGCTTCTCACATGCTACGTCATCAAATATCATAAATAAATTTGGAAGGGCTTCATCTGAAACTACGGATTCATGCTCACTGAACGGAAGATATGATACCCTTTCAATCGGCTCCCAGACATTCTTGAGAAATAGATACTTTGGCTGATTCAAGGATTTGCAGTAAATTCTCGAACCTAAAACCATTAGGATGTGTAATAATAGCCAATAAACTATTTGTTTTTTCACAGTTTGATGGCCCGCAGAATACTGCTCGTATACTATCTGGTAGTGATTCACCATGTCGCTATTTTCTCTTCTCTTTTCCAAAATCGAAATTCACGACGGGGAGTTTGACGTTCTGCTCAGTAAAATCCATATTCACGTAACAGAGTCAAATTCAACATTTTTTTTTTTTTTAAGTGGCATTTCGAACTCGAAAGTTCATCGCCTCATCTACGCAAGCCTTCCACGTATCCCTATTTTGTGCTAACCCTATCCATTTCGCGCCGTCCTGCCCGATTTCAGTTAAGTCCGCTTTTACATTGTCCTCCCACCTGCGTCTAGGTCTACCTAGAGGTCGCGACGTATTTGGCTTTCCTTTCATTATACGCGCTGCCGTGCGATCATTTCCCATTCTTGCAACGTGCCCTGCCCATCTTAGTCTTCGCGATTTAATTATTCTGTTTATATTCGGTGACGCGTATAAGTTATGTAGCTCGTCGTTGTGCAGTTTCCTCCACTCCCCGGTTTCCTCATCTTTCTTTGGCCCGTATATTTTTCGCAGAACTTTATTTTCGAACACCCTAAAACGGTTTTCCTCTGCTTTAGTGAGCGCCCAAGTTTCGCATCCGTACAAGATTACCGGCATTATTATAGTCCTATATATCCTAATTTTTACATTTTTAGACAGCAGTTTTGATTTTAGTAGTTTGTTCACGGCGTAGAAGCAGGCATTACCCGAATGTAGTCTCTTATTAATCTCGGCTTTGATTTCGTTTCGATCATTTATAGTTGTGCCTAAATATCTGAATTCGCTAACCTTTTCGAAAGTAAAATTTCCGACTCTAAGATCCCCCTCTCCTTCGCAAATGCCCAGTTTATCCATAATCATATATTTCGTTTTCGATTCGCTCACCTCTAACCCCGTTTCCTCGGCCGCATTTATGAGTATTTCCGCGTTTCTCGCTACCGTTTCGCCATTATCCCCCACTATGTCCAAATCATCTGCATATCCTAGAATCTGCGTTTTTCCGTTGAGTGTTGCGCCCAGCCCGCTAGTCTGCATTTGTCTAACAACATACTCTAGCGTTAAGTTAAAGAGTACCGTGGAGAGCCCGTCCCCTTGTTTCAAACCGTCGTGTATCATGAACGATTCAGATACATTACCGCCTACTCGTACTTTTCCCGTGCTTCCGTTCAGACATATTTGTATTAATTTCACAAGTTTTTTTGGCACGCCGAGGAGCACAAGGATTTGATACATTTTGCTTCGCTTGATAGAATCATACGCTTTTTTAAAATCTATGAATAACTGGTGTATTGTTTCGCAATATTCCCATTTTTTCTCTAACAGCTGTCTTATAGTAAACATTTGATCGCTCGTCGACCTGTTACGCCGGAATCCACACTGATAATCTCCTATTATATCTTCCGCGAATGGTGTGAGTCTGGCCTGTATTACGTTTGATAGAACTTTGTAGCAGGTAGCTAAAAGTGAGATTCCCCTATAGTTATTGCAGTCTGTCTTATCTCCCTTTTTAAAAATCGGTAT
>CM053168.1:38991150-39014266 GCA_012977825.3 Pteromalus puparum
CATAATAGTATTTGTAAATTTATTGTATTCCCAGCCGCAATGAAAAAAGTTTATTATAAAGTTTAAGAGCTTTAACAACCTTATGCATTATTATTAAATTACATTAATATTGATATATTTATTTTGATTTTACTGTCATCAAGGATAGTATAGTTGTTTTTACATACGCTACGTGCCTTCGGCTGGGGTGGCAATTTACACGAGCTGTAGACTCGCCAATTCTTTACTTCCGTAGATGCGTAATATGCTATTATAGAAATTTAAATAGAAAAGGGTTTCATAATAAATAATAAAACGTGTTTCATGATATTTTATACAAGAATTATCATTTATTTTTAATTCAAATTATAAAGGAATTAAACTTTTGTAAATAACTTAATATAAATTGTTGATCAACACGCTTCAAACTTATTTCCTATCTTTTGAAAATTGTAAAAGACGCAACAGTTTTTAAGTTCTTCTCTGTTTGCTCCCAAATCTACAGCTGAAAATCTAAACAGCACAACCGTTATAAGATCTTCGGGATTCTCTTTTGGAAACACCGCGTATTCCACAGCAGCAACAACAAGTCTCCATGGCGGAGCCATATGCCATGCCCTATCACGATGTCGTGCCTAGCGATCCTGACGTCGAGGAGATGAGATTCGCAGTCTGCGTCAAGAGGATACGTCCGGTCATACCGACCAGATGGAAAAATGATCCGATCCTGTTCACACTGAGCAAGCTGATGACCGAATGTTGGCACATGAATCCAGCCGTTCGTTTAACGGCTCTCCGAGTCAAAAAGACTATGTCAAAGTTGCACATCGACAACGCCATCAAGATCGTGTAGTGATTTCAACCGAGTCTATCCGTTAAAACTATTATCACTTTTTGTCCTCCTTTCTCCTAGTTGTGAACTCTGTCACATACGTGTCCCGTGTAAATATTATCCCACCCCCGTGTCCAGTATATCCCTTGTGTACCTAGCATTAGGTAATTGCAGACTGCAGCCGAAGACTGATGATGAGAACTGAAATTTATAATTACGCGAAACAAAAAAGCAAAGCAACGAAACCAAGCACGATGCCTTCTTCTGTGTCTTAACATTATAAGTCGTTTATTGTAATTTTAATTATTTGTTCGTTGAATTAGTTGTAATAAGGTATTATTTTATTACTCTGAAAACAGAATAATTATATGTGTATAGTTCCACAAAAAGTACACATTTTTTTATTGTATAGACTTAAAATGTTCATATTTTAGAAACTTTTTATTGGAATAACACAAATTGTTGCGTCTTTTACAATTTTCAAAAGATAGGAAATAAGTTTGAAGCGTGTTGATAAACAATTTATATTAAGTTATTTACAAAAGTTTAATTCCTTTATAATTTGAATTAAAAATAAATGATAATTCTTGTATAAAATATCATGAAACACGTGTTATTATTTATTATGAAACCCTTTTTTATTTAAATTTCTATAATAGCATATTACGCATCTACGGAAGTAAAGAATTGGCGAGTTTACAGCTCGTGTAAATTGCCACCCCAGCCGAAGGCGCGTAGCGTATGTAATAACAAGTATACTATCCTTGATGACAGTAAAATCAAAATAAATATATCAATATTAATGTAATTTAATAATAATGCATAAGGTTGTTAAAGCTCTTAAACTTTATAATAAACTTTTTTCATTGCGGCTGGGAATACAATAAATTTACAAATACTATTATGAGCTAAGGTATCCATATTTCTTTTTATTTAATAACATAACTATTCATAATTACATTTTTAAAACGTTTTATCCTCTATTTCATCAAAAGGAAAAAAATAATTAAATTATTCTTTCTTTTCCGCCTGTAGTCGAGTCCATTTTCATAATTGGCGCGAGATGTGACCGTCATGACCGTCACGGGTCAGATTTCGTTTATCGTCCACTAAAATCATGTGGTCGAAAAACTATAGTAGATAAAATATATAATCCACAAAAAAGGATGTCTGCCATAAACACAAAGTATAGACCACATATAAGCTAGAGGATACGGGCCCAGGTGTCTGGCGGAGAGAAAAACGAATTCTAGGTAACACGCTCCGTGGCTTTCGATTTATAGATATGACTTGTGCTTGAAGATGATGAGCAAGTGCTCTAGGACTATTGTAGAGGATGTCCAAGTGTCCGACAGGGTTAAAAATCAAGTCTATGGTAATGTGCTCCATGGCTTTTGATGTATTGTTACGTGTGAGGGTCGATGCTTTGTTCTCCGTGAGGTGTTAAGCTCACGATTGCTGCGAAAATACCGGGGCGATAGATGAACACGAGAGATTATCGGTGAATGTGTTTGTTTATTAATCGTAATTTACAATGAATGATTCGTGTGAAAGAGAGATACGCGTGTTTAAAGTGACCTCGGAGAATGCGCGTCTCTATAATTATGCGATCCTATCTGTCGTCTCCGAGTCAAAATTACCTGTCTAGTGCTGGATTGCGGGTGGTGGAGTAGAGGCCGATCGCCTGTATGCACCCCCTTTTATAGCCTCCCTGGGTGGTGTGATTCCTACCCGCGCGGTCGTCCGAAGTCGTGGAAGGGAAGTCGCGCTGAGTCGGAAGAATCGAGCCTCTTGGTGCGCCCGAGCTGTTGCCATGCACGTGATTGGCGATTTGTACTCGAGTGCATTATGACTAGCTATGCTACATACGTGTGAATATTCACACGTGACACGTCCTTAGGGTCGCTACCGGGCGCCCTCGCCCGCAAACTTATATTTATGCAAATAAAATCCCGCGTCCGAAAAAAATTTAAGTTTTTCTCATATAAATTACCCTCTTATTTTACTTGTAAATTTCTATAGTCTATTCCTAGTGAAGATGAAGGTAAGTGTATCTAATCTACTTAATATGCTAGGTTAGGTTAAGATTTATGTGTTATTTTTCTAATTTACTCGTTTAAAATTTCTAAGATAGTACGCGTTATTCTCCGGTCACATGAAACTTTGCTAAGGTTGGTCGAGCGGTTAACAATTTTTGCTTAGGTTGGTCGAGCGGTTTAATAAGTATGTTGTTTTTCTAAAGTGTGATTGTTACAATATTGTGTGTTGTGTAGTGCGCCATTGGCTGTGTTTGTGCGGTCCTATCATACATTATGGCTACCTAGCAAATCTCTCTTTCCTTTAAGTTTTTTAAAATGTACTTTCGCTTAATCTTATATTGTGTCTTGATTGGTTGTCTTGATCGTGCTTGGCTCAAATCATCTGTAGATTCAACCTTGAATCTCTTGGCATCAGGGCTGGCTGAAGGAGCATCCCATTGGCTGCGGCCAGCTGCAGCAGATTTGGGAGGCTGAGGCCTGTTGATGGCCACGGGGTGTAGTGTGGGAGTATCTGGTTTGTCATCTCGGGTCGTCTGGCCTCATGCATCTGTAGATGCTCTGCGCTGGGTTGCGCATGAGTAGTCCTATGATCTGAAATCAATCTATCGCGGATTAGTAGTGGGGCCCCCCTTTTAGTGAGAACTTTCCATATTATCACTATTATTATGGCAAACGTAAGTATGCTGGTCCCGGAGTAAGTTACTGTTGATTAAAGGGACGAAAATCTACCGTAAATGTCCTTGTATTCGCCTAGCCTTTTTGCCTTATCGATAATGTCGCGAAAATGTCGTCCCGTTTTCAATGAACGCGCTAGCATGTCCTTCCTAAGGTTTAAAGATTTTACTGTGTTTCCTTTGCTAGCGTGTCCTTAATAAAGGCTAGTGGCGTGTTACCCGTGTTATTTATTAATGCAACTACGTCCAATTCCGTTTCGTTAAATATTACGGTTGTGTAATTTACGCGTGCTTCGCGAGATGCTACGAGTCGCACCGTGTTTGTGCGTGCGGTGCAACCGTGCGGCAGGCGCAACATGCCTACGCCGTCAATATCTATCGCGTTGTCCGTCAGTTATTTGCAACTAAAAAACAGTCTCTCTTTTTTATTTGTAGAGAATATCTAGGTGTTTGGAGTGCTCGTACGCATCCAAAATGCTTCCCTTGATTTTATCATCTTGATTTTACATTCCGAGAGATTAATGGCAGTTTTGCCCGTGCTGATTTTAATTTCACAGCTCGCGTCGTCGTTAATTTCGTGAACTGCTTTTGTGTTTTTGCATATGTTTAGGTAGCTAAGCTTCTTGCATTTATTCAGTGCATCTAAGGTGATGAGGATGTATGTGTTCGACCCTTGGTCCAGTGCAAAATATTCCGTTTCTGGCCAAATATAAGCAAATGTGTCTGATGCATTAAGTGATTTCTGCTTGATCGGTAGGGCAGAGGCCTTGTGCAAATCGTAATCGTTGAAGTTGAGCAATGGCATTCCTATGTAATATACCAGGTGCGAGTCTTGAAATAAAATCGAGACGTCGGATATTTTAATTAGTTCGGTAATGGGCATATCCGTTCCCATAGGTGGGAACCGTGAGTCGGTTATTGTCTCTTTTGCAAGGGCTTCCGATTTTCCTATCTGCTCTGGTGTGACGAATCGTGGATGTACGACTCCCTGAGTTGCAAATAGTACAGCATCCGTTAAGATCTCCGTATCTAGCTCGTGCTGTAGTACGTTATCCTCTAGTAAGTTTAGGGCTTCTGCGATTTCCTCTTGGTTTTGAAGGTTTGCCTGTTTGGCCGTTAATTCTTCCATGGCGCTTTCCAGTTCGTCGGCTTTTTCGTGTAACACGCCGAACTCTGTATGTATAAGTTCGGTCTGGTTTGCTAGCAATTTCGCTAATTGCCTAGTATCGTTAGCTGTGATGCTAATGAGTTGCTTGATTTCTTCTCCAGCTTCCTCATCTAGGGTTCCAAATATTGTACGGCTGATTTTTCCTATTGCAGAAAACCAGGCTCGTTTAGTTCTTGGTTTCTGTGTCGTTTCATGGCCTTGTAGCAGCTCTTTTACTTTGTCAGCGTTCCTCATAGTCTCTTCGATCTGCTGACGTATCTTGGTTAGCTGCTGTTCGTATGGGCATGCTGTGTTTCCTTGAGTGCAGAATGCTTTTAAAGTATTCCAGCTTCCTAGTAGATTATTCCATCTTGAGAAAAATGCCTCGAGATTTATGCGCTGTATCATCTTCCATGTCGTGCTGGAGGTCGCTAATGGGTTTAGCTTTTCGACCAGTAGCCCTGGATTATGGTTGATGGCCCTTATGTCGATTCTTCCATCGATATCCTTGGGTACGGCGCACCTGTAAGAGGGTGTCCTATAATTTAATTCTATTAAATAACGCGATAGCGCCCTGATGGTCGCTATATTTTAATTTTTGTTAGGGTATTACTTTCTCCTATGTTTAACGCCTATAGCTTTCCCTTCGTTCTTATGATTTAACCCGTGGGTTAGTAATATTAATGCCCATATTCCCGTTTGGATTTATTTAAATTATTAGGCTATATGGTGCTAGACAAGGGGCATTGTGGAACGCTCCTTTAAGGGATCCCCTTAATCGGCCAAGGTTTATAATGCTAGCGAATATTTATCCGATTTTGAGTTTAGCCGTGATGAAACTTTTGTCGTCTATCCGACTCTTCGTGGCTTTTCTGTGCGCTGTTTCGTAGGCGCTCAGATTTCGCGAGACGCGATCTCTGCGTTTCTTCGTCCGGTGGCTCTTCTCTTGGTGGGGTTTTCTGCCATGGTTGCATCTTTTTATCTGGTTTCCGTGGCTTGCCGGTTATATGTTCGTTCGCAATCTGATTGCGACTATCGTCAAGCTCCATCTACTTGTTTTCTCTCTGGTTTTTCTGCTCTTATCCTATTTATTTCCACCTATTGTATTATGGCTGGCTATTTGAGGTTCTGGGGCCTTGGCGAGGAGCCCATGGACGACCTGGAGGAGGTAAAATTTCGTATCGATATTTTCTTTTTCAATAAGCGTTAATAATGATTTTCCCTTAGGTTTTGTCTGATGATGAAGGCTTCGAGGAACTCCTAGGGCCTGATGGTGGAGTCTATCCTTGTCACGGAGTGGAAGGCTCCACACTCTTTATCGGCGGGCGGTGTGTCTTCTGTCGACAACCTCCGGGAGCGCCGTCCTATCTCAGGGTCCAGCAACGGTCCTATGGGGTCGTCGTGCTGTACATCTTGTACAGCGCGATGATCCCCTTCGTTGCTGAGGGAATGTGGTTCCCCTGTCATGAGAAGGACTGGGGCGTCCCTGCGGATGCGGTGCCGTGCTCTATATGCCGCCGGCCCCTTGATGAACCTCCCAGAATGATACGGCTCCCTGGGCACTGGTGGATACCAGTTCCCGATGCTAGTTATTTTTAGTATTAATGTTATTATTATCTCCCTAATTTTAATAATAAAGCGACCTCCTCCTAGTATCCTTATAAGCCAATCCTGGTAAACCAATCCTGATAACCCAGAACCACAAACAAAAAAATATAAGAAAATAAAAAAATAGAGAATTAAACGGACTGCACCATGCAGAAGCTATTACGGTCGTAATATAGGCTGTTATTTATGCTCAAAAAAAAAAAAAAATAAATAAATAAATAAATAAAAAAAATAGAATAACAAAAATGTAAGGGAGGTTGTTCTGGGCTTGAACTCAGATCCTCGACTTCTGAGGCGGGCTTTTTATTAACTGTTGGAGATGCCTAATATGTATACGTAAGATCTTTGATCTGCGAATGTAACTTCCCGAGCAATTCATTAAACATCTAAGATTGTTTAAATAATTGGGCGACGTTGTTCCCCTCCTTTTGCTGTTGTCGTCATGAGCGATAGGGTTCTTGTTACATCTTTTGTTCCCCTTGCCGCTGAAATTCCTGTTTCATTGAGTCTGCTGCACATTTCTTTCATTCTTTTATTCCATACCGGCTTCCGCATCTGCCGTGTTTCTAATATTTATTAGGTGCTTTATTTATGCCTCATAATATTATCCCTATGTTTTACATAGCGAATGACCATTTACTAATTGTTATTACTACCGATACCGTTAACGTTCTCCCCTCGCCGTTTTCGCAATTAGGCGTTGCATAGTTAAAAAAATCGTAATTGTCTCGCGGATAAATAATTGTATCGTAATATGGTTTGAACTATATTTTTGCATACGTTCGCGCTATTTATTCTCGACGTTCGCTCTGTTCTTTTCTACCGTCCGCCGTCGCGCCTGTCTTCCAGCCCGAATGCTGACGCGACGTCGGTGCTTTTGGGTCTATCCCCACTGACTGAGTTTTTTCGCAAAATTGGGATTAGGGGAATCTTGCTCGCGTGTATAAGTTGATCGCGATCGCTCCTCTCTACCTCACTGCTGCCTGAATTGCTGTTCGTCATTTGCCTGACTGTCTCGTATTTTCTCCAAGTGCTCTCCGGCCTTTCACGCTGTTGGTTCATCACTTCGTTATTTCCTTGGTAAGTGTCTATCATTGGCTTATTTATATTTTTCCAATTCTTCGTAGTTTTCTCTGAAGCTACTTTTTTCTAATTCTCATTTTCTAATAATTTTAGTAAAGAGAATAAAAGATGGCTTGCTTTGGTTCCTGTGGATCTGGACCTCGTTCTCCACGACGTCCTTTCACTCCTGAATTGAGGAATGCGATTGACCGCATGTCATCGAGGTTAGATACTTCCAACAACTCGCTGGACCGACTGATTGATGATATGCTGTTTCTCCGGTCCGCCCAGCAATCTACTCGGCCTATAATCGTGCCGGACTATGTGTCCCGGTCAGGTCGATCGAGTCGGGTCTTCTACGAGATACCTCAATCGGGTGCTCGACCATCCCATCGACGTACTGGTTGTGGTCGAGGTGCTGCCGGACGAGTGCCTGATGATCCTGGTTCCTCGTCTACTTCAGTCCGAGCAGCTGGTCGAGGCTTCCGTCCGTCTTCTGAACTTGCACCTTCTTCTTTTGGTACTCGTGTCTTCCGTCGTGGATGACCTTTCCCTGGACCCATCACTGTCGGCCCGCCTCGTTCTCGTGTGAGTAATGATCCTTGTATTTTACTGCTTATTAATTGTCCGGTTGTCGCGTTATTATTATTTTCCGTGCCGCTTCCGTGCCGGACGATCTACTGGGTAATCTGTTCTTGGATTCGGATGACAGTGGTGTCTCCGACGGTGCTCCCGAAGCTGCTGAGGTTGCCGAATCAAGCGAGCTTGCTGCTGCGGCGCCTGCTCCCACGACTTCTTCGGCGGAGAATCCTGATGAAGTGAAGGTTCTGCTTCGTGATCTTTTCACCTGCCCTATCTGTGATGATTTTATTTATTCAGAGTTTCGGCAGTGTGATAATGGTCACGCCTTTGTGTTCTCGCTATGTGTTCTCGCTATGTGTTCCCTGCAGGAGCTGCCCTATATGTCGGGCATCAAGTCCGGTCTGGAGAAACCGTCTGCTTCAAGGAATCGGGTCTAGGATGCGCTTTCCTTGTCACCATCACCATCTGGGTTGCCCTGAGGTGCCCGAGGCTTCCGCCTGGCTTGAGCATAGCGATGCTTGCTCTTACGGTCCACGACCTATGTCTCTGAGGACCCGTCGTCATATTGACTGGCGTGCATCGCGATTTTCCGTGGTGAAATGCTTTATTTTGTCCTTCATAATTTAAGCTTTAATAACTTGTGATTATATGTGGTTAATATAATTTCAATTTTGATTCTGGGAATTCCAGTGCTTAGTCATTTATAAGCCCTGCTTTGTTCCAGTCGATATCCTACTTGTTTTCTCACATGAATTTCCTTCTATATTTTTTTTGTATTAGTTCTCGTTGTATCCTTAAATTACTTGGACTTTGCGGCATCCGGGGGTCGCTAGATGTTCGACTGTATTATACACCCTCTCTATTATACATTGTTTTATGCGGCGTCCGAGTTGATTTTAGCCAGAAATCATATCAATTATTTTAATTATTATTTTAGACCTCTTTAGCTCAATTATTGAAATACTAATACTAAGAGCTATTCGTCAATATCTCCTTATCCCGATTCCAGTGTAATGTGATTATATTATGTTTAAATGTTTCCCGAAACCAGGATTACTGTTTACTTATTATTATTATGTTTTTTGTTGATTTATCCCGATGTTTTTGGCGTCTTTTAATCTTTATCACTATTTTCTTGTTCCATTCCCTGCATGTCGGGCATCAACTCCGGTCTGGAGAAACCATCTGCTTCAAGGAATCGGGTCTTTTAAGCTTATTTATGTTAACTATTCACATTTTATCCCCTTTTTGAATTTTTGCATTATGCGTGGGCCCTTGTATTCGGGTTTAAATTGGCCTACCTTGGGTTCTTTCAGAACATAAACCATTTCTCCCTCCCTAAAGTGTTTCACATTTAACTTCCTATCATAATAGTATTTTGAGCGGTATTTCGATTGTATTAGATTCATCGCGGCCATAGTTCTAAGTTGAGCGTAAGCTTCTGTCGTGTCAGCAAGGTAGTCGTCGTATGTCTGTAAATGCTCGCGTGGTGGGAAACTTGACGGTGTTCGCGCGCGTCGGCCGAAAACTAATTCATGCGGTGAATATCCTAGTCCGTCGTGTTCTGTGGAGTTATATGCGTGCTGTGCTAGTAGTACGATTTCATCCCACTGGTCATTGCCATCAATGTACATTTTAATATACTAGACTTGGCGCAGTGCGCTGCGCGCACTGTAGTAGAATATTAATTCATTACCTTATTAAATGAAATATAAATGCTTGATTGATATATTTAATATTTGTTTTCTATTACGGAAATATATCAAACTTTACAATCTATGATTCATTTCACGCTCATGTAAATTTCAAAATTGCCGCGGTTTCGTCACCAACTACCTTTTAAAATTTTAAGGTTATGTCTCAACTCAGTTCGTGTCAACGTTCACATCATGTCTCTTTTTGTAACAATGATAATATTTACAATAGAATATTATAAATACACAAATAATAATTATTGATATGTATTATAGTAATATATTACATTCTTTGTATTAGGATCAATTTTAGAAATCAAGAACAAATAAAAAAATAACGATACTTTTGACGCATGCGCACTACACGAGCCAATCATATTGACGCATTCTTGGCTTCATTTCATCCGGTCATGACTTTTTTATATAGGGATTCTTTGAGCGTATGATGCATTCGCTCCGTTGGACTGTGGATAGTACGCGGTTGTCGAGTACTTGTTTACTTTAAATATGCGCGCGAATTCTTCTAGCACTCGGTTTATGAAATGTGCTCCTTGATCGGATATTAGGGTTACCGGTGAGCTAAAGTAACAGATTAATTTTTCCGTGAGTGCTAGTGTCACTTCCCTTGCCGTTGCGTGCTCGACTGGTACTAATATGCAGAATTTCGTAAAGTTATCTTGGATGATCAATATGTAGCGGTTTCCTCTCTCAGTCTGAGGCATTGGTCCACAGAAGCTGATCGATATCTTGTCGAAGGGATGGGACGGGTTGTCTGTTATGAGCATTGGTAATTTTGTTTTTACTCGAACTAGTTTCTTCTCCTGGCATCCCGCGCATCCTCGAACAAACTGCCTAACGTATGCTTGCATGTTTCGCCAATAGTACTCGCCGGCTATCCGGTTGTATTATTCGTTCCCTTATGGCCGCCGATTGATGACTCGTGATATTCTTTGATAAGCCTGTATCTATTCTCGACTTTTCGCACTGGCAGGTTATTTTTGAATAGAACAATCGATATTGCTTTCCCTTTGAAAATTTTATTACACTGTTCGATTACGTGTTCCCAGTCTGCGAGTGTAATTATCCCTAAGTCTCTGATAAAACCAAACGTCGTTATTCCGTGTTTTTCGATCAGTAGTTGTAGTGTTTTTATACACCCCGTAATGGCCGGTCTTAAGGGCTTGTCGTGCAGGTGTTTTCTCAAAACTATGCCGAACATATACATATCTCTATGTTTTGTTACTATTATCTCGCCGACTGATCGTTGCGTTCCTAGTAGATCTTCTACGTGTATGTAACGTCTTTCTATCAAGGCATTCAGCACCACTGTGTCGAGGACTAAGTCCTCTGCTAATATGTAAACGAAATTGCATTTATGCGAAAATGGGTGATCGTTTAAACCTTGTACTCCGGTAAACAGACCACTGTCGTCGGGACCTCTCTCCCACGCCGGTGCGCCTTGATCTGGCCGCGCTTCAGCTATTAAATAGCGCGCCATCGCTTCTCTAACGTGAAGATTTCGTTGCTTATTTGAAGGTTGTTCTACTGGTTCTGATTCTGACTCGGATTCTGAATCTTCGTCAGATTAGTCTGCTGTCTGTATATATGGCGTGAAGTGATTGCCGGCTAGATGTAGATGTATGAATTCTTTCTCTTTATCTAGGTTGAAGTGGCAGTAATCATTGCGGTTGTCTGTTTGAAAGTGTACGCACACATTGTGACCAAACTCTTTTGCGAACACATATATGCAATCCGCATCTCCATATTCCACTTCTGAAAGCAAGATCCGGCGTGTTTCTTCTAGATCGCCGCAGGTCTCTACGTGCGGGCTGCACAAAAGTTGATACCTTAGCTGACTTGCTGTCATTTGCAGATTCAAGATTTTTATTATTGAATTAAACAGGCAGTTTCCAGGTGGGTCCGTCGGTATATTTCTATCGTGCGTTAGTCGCTTGAGTGGTTCTGCATAATCGTCTTGCTGCGAGTATACATAAAATCGCTGGGCCATTTCGTCTAGGGCTGTACCCGAATAAGGTCTTGGGGTGCACTGAGCACCAGGTGTTGTGCCCATAGTCGCGCCCGTTTGGTCCATCGCTGGCTGGTTATTGAACGAGCCCTCCATTCGATCCATAGATTTGTAGCTGTCTACTTCGCAGGGCTATATCTATTGTGATGGTTCGTATCGTGAGGGTGTGGATGAGCGTCTTCGATCGATGAATCTGACGCACTGCTGGCGGGTAACGGTCTTGCACTGGCTCGGTCGTCTATTTGCGGAGTAATGTGATAGAAATCCTTCCTTGGCTTGCACGGGGGAAGGGTGCGCTTCAGAATGCTAGGGTGGCTGTCGTGTGGATATAATGGAACATGTGTAAGAAGTATCGGTTGTGGAGAATCTATACTTTCGTAAGGTGTTTCCGTGCTAGGATTTGTTCTGTTGGTGTTTCTCTCATCGGGCAAGTCG
Organism: Pteromalus puparum; assembly: GCA_012977825.3. NCBI lineage: Eukaryota > Metazoa > Arthropoda > Insecta > Hymenoptera > Pteromalidae > Pteromalus > Pteromalus puparum. The sequence continues at coordinate 39,003,229 of CM053168.1, forward strand.
TTGTTGCTCTGAGTACCGGTTTCCCAAATTTTTATTTGAACACCAGACTTGTCTTGTTTACTTATCTCCTCTATATCTACGGTGAGACGAGTTTTAAATTTGTTTTGTTTGCCGAATATTGTTTGTCGAAGATTTGCTAGTGGTGATTCGGTGCTCGTTGGTTTAGCGTTGGAATTCATGTTACTCGGTGCGCTGTCCGTTTTGGGAGGGAGTTGTTGGCACTTTCTCCAGCATATTGGCGAATTACCTTAAGATCGGCTAAAACTTTATCCGCTCCGCCGACGCCACTATACTGTGTTAAATCAGCTAGCAACCTCTCTACGGTGTCGTATTGCGTCAAGCGCGAAGTGTAGCCGTCAGCAGCACGTCCCCGAAACTTCGATGCCAATGAGTTAAGCACCCAGCGTTCGGACTCGAGAACCTCAGCGGCTAGTAATGATTCCTACATCCAGTCTAGTTCTGACGAACCGAAGTTTATTAGTACAAAATTTTTCCATTATTTTTCAATATTTTCAAATATTTTCCGAAGTCTTGTATAGTACGTTTGCGAGAGTCCCGGGTACGGCTCATCATCTTCGAGCAGAACCTACATATACACCGAAAGTCACGGAGCGCACTACTTAGAATTAATTTTTTCCTCGGCTGGACACCTGGACATCGTCTACGAGAGTCCTGGATAACATGATCATCATCCTCGAGTAGAACTTACATCTACATTCCGAAAGCCGCGGATTGCACTACTTAAAATAACATTGTTTTCATAATAAACACCTCGACAACATTTTTTAAGTTCCGGGTGACCGGGGAACGTATGCTCATGGTGATACTCTACGTAGACATCAAGAGCATTCGTAAGAGTAATTAGGATAGATATAATACTAATCCAAAATATAAATATACATAATTGCATCAAAATTGTATAACCTCAAATTATTATTCTTTTAATTCCCCAAGCGTTTGTTAACGTTTGGCTTATATCGAGGCAAATCGTTGGTCTACGGGGTTGCCCAATAATTAGTAAGCGAGCCGAGGCAAGCCATTTTGGTTGGGTTATTTTCTACCAGGGTGTTCTTTATTTTTTCATTTTTTTTATTGCAATATGGACTTTGTAACGAGATACATAATTCCTCACCATGCCAGTAATCGAGGCAGGAAAGTGAGTAACGAAAAAGGGGCGGTAGCACGCGCACCTAAAGATCTCGGGAGAGTTGGATCGAATAAAATCAAATCATTGAAAATAGGCAAAAAATGTAAAAATCACTTAAAATACCAACTTTTACCAGCTATAACTTGAAGACAAGTGAAGGAATCGCGCTGAATTTTTTTTTTTTGGAGTCAGGGGCATCCTATAGAACATATATAGAGTTTGGACCAAAATAAATTTTCATCTTTGATTTGACAGAGAACCACTCATATATATATATATATATATATATATATATATATTATATATACCGGCTGCCCGACACCTAGCTTTCGGTTGGTGGAGTGTGGGTGCAAAAAATTTACCTGGGAAAAATCATGAGGAAAACATTTGGGGACCTTCTTCAGATTTTACAGCCCATAATGAGGGGTCGATAATTCGTGGAGGAAGGGTCGGGGATGAGGCCTTCGGTCAAGGGGCAATAAACTTGCCACCCATTAAAAATTTAGTTTACTAAATTTCTTTATAAACAACTAAATCAAAAATTGGCAGACAAGATTTTAATAAATGAAAAATGCCGATTTGAAACAAATTTGAATAATAAAAATTGGATAAGATTTACTCAATGCTTTAACAGCGCTAAAATAGGCGAAATGTCCTACCAGCCGGTGTCATTAAAAGGATTACTCTTAACGCCGCCGTTCATCAAAGACCAGCACGATAGTCGTCTCGAAAAGTTTGGTCTCTTTACATTTATAGAAAAAATAATCAATAAAATAATGTAGTGAAACGGAGTATTCGAAAACGGAATATTCAAATCGGTTGATTCGATTGCGTACCCAACTCGCGTGGTGGCGTTAATAACCTGAAAATAAGCCTGTTAGGTTTTTTTATGTGATATTTGGTGATAATTTGAAAAAAAAAACATTTACATACATAATATAAATAATTGCCAATTACTGACCAGCACGCTAACCGTTACAAAAAATATTTCGTTTTTCATTTATGAAGTGATTAATCCGATGATATTTGTCCGCAAACATATTGGATGCCGACGAATTTTAAAATGTAAAAAATGCTTAGTATTCGCCTATTTTAGCGCTGTAAAAGCATTGAGTAAATCTTATCCGATTTTTGTCATTCAAATTTGTTTGAAATCGGCATTTTTCATTTATTAAAATCTTGTCTGCCAATTTTTGATTTAGTTGTTTATAAAGAAATTTAGTAGACTAAATTTTTAATTAGTGGAAAGTTTATTGCCCCTTGACCGGTGGCCTCACCCCCGACCCTTCCTCCACGGATTATCGACCCCTCATTATGGGCTGTAAAATCCGAAGAAGGTCCCCAAATTTTTTCCTTATGATTTTTCCCGGGTAAATTTTTTCCACCCACACTTCATCGACCAAAAGCTAGGTGTCGGGTACTCGGTATATATATATATGTGGGAATGTGTGTATATGGATGTGTGTATGTGTTTTAGAGGACATGTGTGTGTGCAAGATGGACGCTATGCGTGGCGTCATGACGCGGCGTGGGTAACACGACAGCTTCCTGCGAGAAGCATCGGGGGCGACACTTCCACTTCCCGCGAGAAGCTTATTGAATAAGGTAGTGAGTGTAAAGCAGACCTGCGATTGGTCTAGAGCCCAATACGTAGGTCAGCTGAGTGTCTGTGAGAGAGAGTGGGGATAAGGGTACANGGCTACGACCACCCCTTGCGAGAGAGTCTACTGGGAGACCTGGCAGCGTGACGACGCAGCCCCGTCCCAAAGTGTGCATTGAGTGTGAGAGATAGTGATTAGTTCTTCTACAGTTATAAGCCAATTCAGCATCATTGTATTTTAAATAAAGTAATTCAAAGTTCTACATTGGAGTTTCTACGAGTTATTCTGCAATATTCCAGTCTATCCGTACCTCGAACTCTACATATATATATCCCTATACTATATAGATGTAAGCGTGATTTTTCTGAAAATTTTTCTGAAAATCCTCTCCACCCCTCTCCACTTACCCCTCCACCTACCCTTCCACTTACCCCTCCACTTTTCCTCCAATTACAGTTTAATAGGAATATTAGAACATTATAAGATGAAAGTTAACAATCATTATTATAGATGATTCATAGCGCGAACCAACAACAGCACTGAATGAAATGAAAAAAAACACGGGACAATAAAAGATATATATTAGACTAATATATTAGTTAGTGTTTTTGAAGAAAGTTCTGATTTTGAATCAGTATCAAATACACATGTATTGGAAAAATTAAATATACCAAATCAACGCACCTGCTGACAGTACTTGGGTGGTGTGGAAAACTGTCAATGGTTGGTTATCTTTTTACCGTTCATAAGTATACTTTTTTCTATCAGGCTCTCCCAAATAGAGTTGAAAACTATCTATTGTTGATTCACTGAATGAATGATCTATAATAATGATTGTTTCTAATAATTCATTAAGTTTTTTAAACTTACTTATTCGCCTGAGATTAAAATATTATTAAATCGTCTTATAAAGTTTGTCAAGTCTCAATTAAATGCATTGAGATAAGCTTGTATTTCCATTGAAGTATTCATTACAATTGATTACTAAAATATATTCACAACGTCTGACTGATGACCAAGAAACAGGGATTACAGTACCGACTACTGATTTGGTATATTTAATTTTTCCAATACATGTGTATTTGATACTGATTCAAAATCAGAACTTTCTTCAAAAACACTAACTAATATATTAGTCTAATATATATCTTTTATTGTCCCGTGTTTTTTTTCATTTCATTCAGTGCTGTTGTTGGTTCGCGCTATGAATCATCTATAATAATGATTGTTAACTTTCATCTTATAATGTTCTAATATTCCTATTAAACTGAAATTGAGGAAAAGTGGAGGGGTGGAGGGAATGTAAAGGAAGGTGGAGGGGGTGGCGGCGGAGGGGCAAAATACTAATAAAATTACGTAATTTTTTAAACAATTTCACGTTATTTAGTGGAGGGGAAGTGGTGGGGAAGTGGAGGAGATTTTCAGAAAAAATCACGCTTACAGATATATATATATATATATATATATCGGGTAACATTGACTATACACTGACGTTCCTCCCCCCGCCGTCGGGCGGGGAAGCGCTTCTTCTCTCGAAATTTCCATCTGCAACTCTTCATAATTCTTCCTGATGAGGAAGACATTGATCGTCGAAACGTTGAAATGAAAAAATTCTGTTAATTTTTCCACACACCACCTGCCTCGGGTAGACCGACAGAGTCCCCAACATCTTACTTAAAATACTACCGAGGGATAGAGCCACGGAGGGAAACCATTCTCCATGAAATACTTTATCAATTAGGATTTTTATACAAAAATCTAAAAAAAAAAAAAACGTGTAATCGTCGCCTCCAGGCCCTATAACCACGTGAGTCTTAGATACTTTAGTAACTTAAATTTTATCAAATAAATAATTTCGACAAATCTAAATCAATTGGAATAATATTTATGGTCTGAAATATCTACAAAAAAATAGTTGGAATAAATTTATATATATTTTAAATTTGATCTTTGAAAATCTCACTCCACACAATATTATCGATTTTTGAAAAATCTTCTAATTAATTTTAAATAAATATTGTATTTGGATTTCTGAAGCTAGATAAAGCTACCTACAATTTACTATGGGAAAATAATGGCCGTCTAAGAAAAATTCCTAAGGAATCAAAACTTTGTCCTTGTGATTTATTTATTGTTATTGCGAAAGCTAAAATAATTGGAAATTGTTTCTATAAAGAGTAAAAGGAAATGAAGAATTCTCTCCAGTATTTGGGGTAATTCTCGGTATAAAGACTTTATTTCCAATATTTTCTCCTGTAATTATTTCTGCTTCAATATTGTATTGATATAATTTAACAATTTTTAAACGAGTTCCATTGCATAGACCATTTATTATACTTAAATTTCTAATTAACATTACTATTGCATCAATTGTTAAGTCCATTTTATGAGGTGGAAGACCTTCTCTAATTTTATTTAACATTTCAATTGGATAATTTAGATGAATATTTTCGTCAGTTTGATCAAGACCCGTATGTGTTGTGTAATCTATGCTGTAATATGTCCATGAATCTCTATACAATAATTTTAAGACTTAATCATTAATGATTTTAAAATCACAGAATTTATAGAAATATTTTGATTAATATTGCTATAAATTTTGTCACAAACATCATTAGTTTTCCAAAGTTGATGTATTCTGAAAGGATCAATTTTACCTTCTCTTAAATCTAATAATAATGATGAGAACTTTCTATCATTAGAACGAATGTTTTTTTTTTATTTTAAAACTTTAAAAAGAGGCCATAATTTTGAATATTTAATTGTTTCCTCGACAATAGAATTTCTATAACCATGTTTCATTACTGGAAGAATTTGTCTAAAATCACCTCGCAATACAATTAATTTTCCTCCAAAAGGTATTCAGTCAGATTGGTTTTACATGAGATAATTTTATCAAATAAGAATTTATCAAAATCAAAAAAAATTTATTTATTCCAAAATGGATGATTTTAGAATTCTCAAAATTCTTGGTGACGGTAACTGTTTATTTCGATGCTTTTCTTATTTTATGCATGAGAATAAAAATTTTTATATGGAGATTCGATTGAGTATCGTTCGATATATTGTAACACATCGGAGCAGTTTTAGTTCTTTTATAATTGGAAATAATTATTATCTAGATATAGTTAACTTTGTAGATTACGAACGTTATATGTCACAATCTTCTATTTATGGCAGCGAAGGTGAAATTAGAGCGTTTTCAGAATTATACAATGTATTTGTAAAAATATTTTTTAATGATCAAACTAACTTCATCATTGGAAATAATTTTCAAAATTCTAAATTATACTTACGATTAAGTGGTGAACAAGATAATGGTCATTATGATATTTTAATTCCCAATAATGATTATAGATTTCAAGTTCATAATTATAGAAGTAGAAGCAATCATAAAAGAAAAATTTCTACATAATATTTTTGATAAAAGCACCACATTTAAAAAGTCTAAATTACATACAATTAAAATAAATGAATCATCTTTTTTTGGGGAAATGAGTTCTACATATAAATTTTGTTCAGCTGTTTTTTGGAAAGAAGAAAAATGTAAATCTACTTGTTGCCATAATGGGAAAATTGTCTTATCCCCTCTAAATACATATAATAAAGAACTAAAACAACTCTTATTACATGATAATCATTTTCGGCATTTAATTAGGTACTATAATAATCTATTTGGCTTTGCAACATTTAACGCTAAAGTAATATATGAAAGGCAAAACGCTATTTATAATTTCAAAATTCAAGGTCAAGTCACTCATATTTCTCCAAATTCATTGATACCTTTAGAAAATGATGAACCTGTATGTGGTCAATTATATATTTATGATGATATAACTTCTGTAGAAAAAAAGATTGAAAAAAAATGAAAAGTTAACGAAAGATCATATAGAGATATTAACTGATATTATGAATAATAATCTATATGCTAAAAATTTTAAATATTTAAATCAATTATCAAACATAAAGAATTTACCAAATTATAGATTATATTTTGTTTGTAAAAATGACAAACAAAAGCATAGATATAACAAACCACTTACAGCTAAATGCGGTGTGTTACGTGGTTTTTAACCGCGAACAATTATTTTATTTTTTTGTTTGAGCTTGCGTGTCAGATACTATACAGCATCGAGAGAATTAAATTCAATTGGAATTATCTCTCCGCGACCAAACTCAACTCGCTCTCTTTTTATATTTCACTGTTATATAATTATTCAAATTTCTTACCTTCTGATCATTGTGTGGATACCTCTGGAATAAACTCTGCTTGCTTTCACGTGCTTAAGGGTTACTATTGTATCGAGTTAAATAAAGGATTTCAAAATCTATTTCTATTGGTCCTACAGATAATTAATTTTATTCAATTACTTTTAAACTCTCTCTTTAAATTAAATTGTCACAAAATCTTCTGTCTGTACTAAATTAAATACTTATAAATCTCTGTATTTCAAATCTGAATCTATATCTACTCAACTGAAATCTTATGCCCGTTCGCCACCTTGGCACGACACGGAGTGCCCGAGAAGCGTGGCCTGGGAATGCTCGGAAGTCTTCCGGGCCTCCCACGCTGTCCCAAGCTCTACTTCCCTGCTGCTACGTCATAGCGTCGATGCTTGTTGCACTCATTAGGCCTTACGGGGCCTGGCAACGATCAAACGCCGAAACTGCAAACGCAGCATTGCACGCGCGCAATTAGCCGTTGGCGGGGAAGGTGTTTAGCTTACCGAGATACTTCGCTATGCTTTTACTATGTGGAACTTTCTCGAAGCCATATTCGAAATAAATCTCGAATAATAGCGACGGGAAAGTTCTCACATAACATCGTCCCCCCCTTGAGAACGTTTGTCGTCCTCGACAAACTGCGCGTCTCCTAAGGGTCCGAGTACTAAATGGTTCAGTAAGTAACAACATTCTTAGTGAGATTGTGAAGAGTGTGAAGAACGGTTTTCCAAACTGATACGAAAGTAGAGGGTTCAATTTTGCGGATGTGCAATGTTTGTTTTGCTGTCTTTGCATTGACATTGTTCATTCTTTCTCTCTCTATGCTTTTATCTCTTTAGGAGTCGTTGCTTTGTACATGATCTATGTGATGTTTATCATGTACTTAGCTTCGTTCTCGTTTCGTGTTCTATTTTGCACTGAATATAGTGCATGTGAATGTACAAGAGAGTGCCCAAGAAAGAGATGAAAGGTGTCATTTTGGTTCATTTAGTTGATGAACGAATTTATTCGGCTATCTATTTGCCTTTGTTTGTTGTTCTTACTTACTTTGTTGTTTTGGGTCCATGATCCATTGGTCGTGTACATGCTATCTTATGTGCTAAATTATTAGTATCATAATTAACCTGTCCTATTTAATTCTAAGTATTATCATATATTTCTAAGTAGTTCATTGTGTTAGTAGCTTATAATTGTGTGAATAGTACTTATAACTTATAAATAGTACTTATAATTGTGTGAATAGTACTTATAAATATACATGTTTGTAAAAAAGGTCCATGATAAAAGGTCCGGGTTCATTATAAAATTAGAAAAGCGTATTTATTGTGGTCCATTATTTTGGTCTGAGTATATTATGAAAGTATAAAATTTATATGTATTTTTGGTCCATGATAACATATTTTTCCTAATAAAAGATGGTCCTTGGATACAATGTATGTATAAAAAAAAAAACTACTTATGAGCATAGGCAAAATAATCAGAAACTTAATTGGTTCAATTTTTAGAAGCTTGCATTGGTGGACAGGCTAATTTGGCTAGCCTGTCAAAGATGTCGCTTTCTTCTTTTTTAAAACATATAGTTTTTGTGAAAACAAAGGTGGGAGGATAACCCAAGGTTTTTTAATAATAAATACAGTTCAAATAGAATTAACTGGCGATGTTTCGTCTCCGGTGAGAGACCTCTTCAAGCCTTTATTAATATAAAAACAAAAATCATACATATAGAAAATTTTGAAAAAATATAGAACATCTTATTGCAAAAAATATATATTTCATAGTCTCACCATAATGAAAAAATTAAATTAAATAAAACATCAAATGAGAGACGTAAATACGTCTCTCTCGTCGTAAGAACAATCAGTCAGTGGCAATAGCATATGTCTAAGCAACACGCAAAGGAGAGATATAAGCTTCGCTAGCGGGGCGCTAACGGCACGACGTGTGCGCAGTTGTAGCAGGCCGCGACTTTCTCGTGGCTTGCATCTGGAGTCTTCTGCGAGTTAATATAAGTAGGCCATTGTTTAAGGGATTTTCTTTCCTTCTGGCCTCTCGATATGCGCAGCTATGTAGTCCCACAAAACGTCATAGAGTTAGATGTGCTTGCTGCCTTCTATGCGTCTAGAATAACACATTGATTTATAAAGAGAAATATTTGTTTGTAATTGTTCCGATGCCAATAGCGTATGCCAGATAACGGATTAAGAGGTTAAATAATTAACTGTGTAAAAATTTTAATCCGTTTGCTTCGATACTAAATATCTCACCACTTGTAAAATGCATTATAATAAGACTTGTATTTAATCAATAAAAATTTGCTGATAATGTTTATAAGTGATGAAAAAGCGATATATATGAAGTGAGTTGAAATCGTAGATTGATCGAAAGGAAAATAATTAAGATTTAAATATTGAAAGGCCAGTAAAGTAAAGTCCAACTAAAGTTTATTAAAACTGGGATTTCTGAATCTTGTTGACACCGTGCATTTAAGTAAAATAAGATTACATTTAACTGAGAGAAACAGTAAGTGCATATCGCGTGACGTGAAAAACTGGCATTTTTATTTGCAACGATTTTCAAGAATAACAACAGAAATATAGAGCCTACAAATGATCCGTATCTGAAATTATAATGATAGATTTCGCAACAAAATTTAAAACTTGAAAATTCAGAGAAGAAGGAATAATTTAGCTATAAAAATGATGTAAAAAAATTAATTGCACTTGTTGAATAAATAGCAGTACAAGAAGATGTTTAATCATCTTAGTATGAACATAAAGAATGAAATATATAACGTTGCCAGATTCAACATTTAGTGGTAATTATTCTCTATAAAAGGATACCATAAAAAAAAAGTATGAAAATTAATTTTGGCTTATTCTGTACATGAAAATTTAACTTATCGATTAATCAAGATATATTGTTTCAGAGATTTGTTTAGTTACAATGGCATGAATTTTGTGAAAAGAATGATTGAAAGAGAAAAGGGTTTCAAATCTTGTATCTAAAATAACATTAAATTTGTTACGAACTATTCTAACTCATCTTCTCTCAACACAAAAATAGTATGTCGACGATTCTAAAATAAAAAAGAGGAGAAATATTATAGTCATTTTTTATTCACTTAGAAAAGAAGTTCTTAGAAACTTTAGATAATCTTACATTTACATATAATTACAAACAAAATATAATCCTTTTCTAGACGTAACATTAACAATTATACAACATATTATTACAAATTGGTACCTAAAAATACGAACACCAATAGAGTTTAAATTTTAATCTATCACACTATCCAATTAAAACGAAATATGTTTACACTTAGTAGATAGGAGCTTTCTCCTCTCACCCAACAATTTCACAATGAAATTTAAATATAGTTAAGAAAATTTCTAAAGAAAATAGTTATCCGGATAATTTTATTGATAGTAATATTCGTTATCGTTTTAGATTTCTCACTTTGGGCAATTCAAAAAATGAATGAGAGTTCTACTTTTAAAAATGTTATCTATATTCCGTTTAATGATAAGTTATTTTTTTCATGTAAATCTTCCTTAAAAAGGTATGTGTTTTCCATAGTTCCTCTTATGTAAACAAATTAAATATATTGTTAAGTTCGGGCAAAGACAAACTTACAAATGGTGTGAGACGAATGTCGTATATCATTCGTGCAATGATTGTAATGCTACTTATGTAGGCCAAACTAAGAGGAGTTTGAAAAGGAGAATAGATGAACATAAAAAACTCCTTTAGAAAAATATTACTTATTCCTACTCATATAAAAGATTTTTCACACAACTTAATTTTTGATAATTGTTAATTTTAGATAAAGAAGCAAACTATTTAAAAGATTAATTTCAGAAAGTATATATAATCAATATCAATAAGAATAATTTAATAAACAAGAAGATTTTATACTATTAGTAAACAATACAATAAATTAAACAATATTTACAAAACAAGAATTTTCTACTTTATAACAGTTTCTCCTTTTCAAATTTATCTAAGTTCATGTACGCGGCCGTACTTTTATATGTATACGTATTGATGCTGTATTGTGTGTGAGATG
>CM053168.1:39014972-39029504 GCA_012977825.3 Pteromalus puparum
AGTGAGCTCGGGTATCTTCGTGCTGTTCCGTTCGCGCATACTCTATACATACTTAGACATATGCTATTGCCACTGACTGATTGTTCTTACGACGAGAGAGATGTATTTACGTCTCTCATTTGATGTTTTATTTAATTTAATTTTATCATTATGGTGAGACTATGAAATATATATTTTTTGCAATAAGATGTTCTATATTTTTTCAAAATTTTCTATATGTATGATTTTTGTTTTTATATTAATAAAGGCTTGAAGAGGTCTCTCACCGGAGACGAAACGTCGCCAGTTAATTCTATTTGAACTGTGTTTATTATTAAAAAACCTTGGGTTATCCTCCCACCTTTGTTTTCACAAAAACTATATGTTTTGAAATATGGAGAGGAATAACAATATCCTTTCTTCTTTTTTTGTGGGCTGCTCGCCGGGTACTCTCGGCGGTGACAAGGGGTCGACTAGATTTAGGTTGCTGTCAATGGTTTGTTTTCCAACAGCGAGATTGGGTCCATTTCAGTCTGCTGCTCATCTATTGTGTTTGGTCCCAATACAGAGACATTCCTACTTTCATCTTCATGCGGGTCCATTTCGTTGTTTATTTGATTTTCTCGACTAGGTGCTTCTATTACTGGTATTGTCCTTGAGACATGGTCGAAGGTGCTATTGCATTTCAGCAGATGTTGGTCCCAGTATGACTTAAACACAAGTTTCTAGCACCAGCGGTGCATGTTGTGGTTTGTTAACAACTTTGATCCAACTTTGATATATTTCAAAAATTATTTTTGTGCTCGTAGAGACCGATAGAAGCAATTTACATCTTGTTGGATTTTTTCACGAGCGATAGAGTCTTTTTCTATCTAAATTTGACACTCGGTCCCAAAAGTGTCTAATAGATGGCGACCTGTCTTCTTCTCCCATCAGTGAAGAAGACGGGTGGCTCTACTTAAGAAACCACTTTCGAGCTATGCGGTAGGCGTCTAAGGAAAGCTGCCAGAGCCTTACTGAGGTGTCCACTCTGACAGCTAGGACGAAACGCCATTTTTATTTTATTTATTTTTGTAAAGGCTAGATTGCATTACAGATCTCCATTGTGAGAGTATGCAATGCTAAGCCTATATTTCAAAAATTATTTTTGTGCTCGTAGAGACCGATAGAAGCAATTTACATCTTGTTGGATTTTTTCACGAGCGATAGAGTCTCTTTCTATCAAAATTGTTATCTGTTGAGATATCAGTCCTGCTGTATGCTGGTCATCATTTATCTCTAATGTGTTCATGTAACGGGGGGTGCCCTATTTAACGGGTCGAAGGTTATTCAGTGGTACTACCCAATAGCCTCTGCTGTTCATGGTTTAACAAAACTTCACTCCTAGGGTCGTTGGTAAATCAAAGTGGTGGCTTTTATAAAACAGATGATATTTTGGGGTGGCGAGTAAACCCATGTTAGAAATCCGTATGGAGGACAGCATGTTGCAAGTAGAATTTGCTAGCTTGCAATTGCAAGAGACATTAAATGTGGTCGTGCTTTTCTGTGAGTTAGGGTCTAATAATGAAAATTATGTGATTTGGTGTGAGGTCGCTGCTCGATGTGCAGGATACTTCACGGCCTCCACCGTGATATGGGGTTTTTGACGTATCGGAGTTCCGTGAATTTGGAATGAACTTTCGTTCAGATGATGGATTGCAAAATTCGTGGATGTCATTAATGTAATTCATGAATGTAATTTCTGAATCTAAAATTCGTTACACTTAATAGGGTTTGACTTTTTGTGAACTAGGCTTTAAAGTTGATCATTTATGTCTCACAGAATGGGAGAGGGTACATTGGAGGTGCAAGAGTAGTGCTTGTCCAAGAGATGCTCTTTGGACCTAGATGTTGTAAGGGTATTACGAAATCATGTATTCTCTGGTTTTGTGACTTCGACAATAGAAGAATAGGTTTTTATGTTGTTTGTGAGTTAGGTTTTAATAGTGTGCCATTTTCTTTAAATATGGAGTTGTTAGAAACATTTCAGTTTAAGTTGTCTTTTGTGACTCACACTTGTCATCATTAACGTTTCTCTCCGAGTTATTATTATTTTTTTTTTTTTTTGTAATGATTTTTGTGGTGTGGTCTGCCTGTTGTTACGTGTGGTGTGCGTGTTTTGGGATTTGGGATGTCAGAAATGGAAGTTTGAGTTTATATGAACCTGTTGGAGATAGAGTAGAAGTAGGACTCTGGTTTGGATCATGATTTATTGAAATGATTTGACACTTATTTATTTATTGAAATGTATGACACTTGGTGCTTTTCTAATCGGCCGAATTCTTCAAAATGATCTAGCAAGACCTCTATGTTATTTCTTCCTGAGCATAATTCCGGTATGATGCATTTTAATTCAGTTATAGGTCGTAAGACCTTTTGTCTCAAATCTCCCACTATTATTTGATTGTATTGGTTTCGAATTAGTTCAATGTTATAATTGCTTGCGGTTCGAACATTCTCATAGTAGATGTCATTTTCTTCGAACATTATTGTTATTTTCCTACGGTCAGGGTTCCGTGGATCTCGTTCTATGGCGAAAGTTGATATTTGGTCCACCTCTTCATAGATTTTCATCAATTTCCATAGCGGTACTCTTGGGAGATGTGTAATGGTAATGGTCCTCGGTTCATTAATATTTGATCGTACGATCGACATTACGGTTCTTGGATAGTTGTGCCTGGTCTCAACTCTGAAATTTGGCGGTTATTTCTTGTCTTATGGTTAGTTCTGGTTAGTCATGGTTCAACGATATGCATTGATCTTGATGGGGTTAGAGTAGATTTAGTTTCGATGATAGGGGTATGTGATTTGGCCTTGTTAGATCGTTGATTCTTTGGGTCATATGATCGGGTCATTTAGCACGATTGAATTATTATGAAGTTTGATGTTTTAACCGTCTTTACAAAAATAAAGAAGATGAAATGTTAATATTGGACGGTTCTTAAGCGGTATGATTATATTTTAGAGGGAAATGCCTGATTTTTGTCAAATATACTTAATATGTTTGATTAAATTTACGCATTTCATGATAACTTCATGCTCGTTCCGTAGCAAAAGTTTTAGCCATGGGTTCATTGTTACTTTATTTTTTAAAAGTAAAGGTGTTTGATGCTTGTGAATATAAAATGTGTGTGCGAATTTGTGTTTGTTTTATGTGTGTTTGTCTGACGGTTCATCATGTTCTTAATAAGCCTTGCCGTCTTCTATATTTAAAGTTTCTGTACTCAATTGGATGTTCATTCCTCGACATTTTATTACATTGTGGTTTTTGAGATGCTGATTTTGACCAAAGTTCTCGGTTGGCTGGAGTTTTTAATATTGGCAGCTGTGCACTTGTGATGTTAGATAAGTTAATTGTGGGGCTGTGTGGAGTAATCTTTTCTGCGACTTGAAGTTCATGTGTCATAATTTTGTACTCAGTCTCACAGTGACTCCTTCGTGATGTTTCTTCGATGTGGATGGGTCGCAGGTAAGCGGGTCTTATCTCTTAAAATGAAAGAAAAGTCTTGTTGTGCACTCTTGGTTCGCTATTTGTTCTTCTAGTTCATTTCTTAATCGATCCCTGTTGAGTTGACACCTTAGTATGTTCAATAATTCTACATGATCATCAAAGGTGCTAGCACGTATTATGTCCCTCGCTTCTTCGTGTAAGTGGTTATATATGATATCCAAGAATCTTTCATATAGAGCATGAGGCTCCTCACGTGCCATTGCCTCTACCGCATTTTCAAATTGTCGGAAGGGGATATTGTGTCCCGTGTAATGTGGAATGTTTGCATCAATATAACATAAAATGTCTTTGTCTCGGGGTCCATATCTATGATTGTCTGCTAGACCACAATCCACGTTATAGTTATAACAAAAATGTTGTTCTGGAATTTCCAATAATCTATAATGGTTGTGGAAACCACTAAGCTCTGCAATATGCTTGGCTTCTCCTTTTAAATTGTCCCAAAGGTTATTTAAGAAATCTCCATAGTTGTAATCGGGTACATGTTGGGCTGCAGTCTCAACTCGACGTGTATACCAATGAAAAGGCATATTATGACCATCGTAAATTAACAAAGTATTTTGCCCTAATTGTTTGCTTGGCTCGTCATCTCGGATTCGTGACGAGCCTCTTTGGAGTTTAAATGATCGTTTATGGGTTTGCTATGGTCTTCTGTTTGTCTTCTGTCATGAGCTGAGTGACTATAACGCTGGTACTCGAAGGGCTTGTCTAGGTACCCTTTGTTCCCTTTGCTGTACCAGGCACTCCAGTTTGCTTGTGGTGTATTGTCATCTCCGTAATTTGCTCTTGGAAATGGTGCTTGCGATTTGTTGGAGTACTGCTTTCGATATTTATGATTTCTTTTATTGTTCCAGGCGCTCCATTGACTATATCGCATAGGTTCTTTACTGTTATCCTGCGTTCCTTTATAGTTGTCTTCCTGTGGTCCTCTCCTCTGCTTCCAATCTTCTCGTTCATCATCATGAGTGTCCATTTTTACATGAATTCTACTTGAAGGAGTGTTGACGTGACTAGTGTGACGAATTGCCTGTAGTTCACTGTATTGTCTGTACTTCGTGTAAAAGTTGTAGCTTGGAAGCGTGTAAGTGTATTGTGTGTGATTGTGATCTTAAAATTTCATAATAAGCTTTAAAGATAATTGGACTTTGCATACACAGCTCTAGATAGGAGCTATGGCTTAAAGTCTGAGACTAAACGCTTAAGAAGAATATAGGTTTTATATTAAGTATTTAACCCCTTGCGTGAATAATGAAAATGACGTAGTAGTGAATTGAATTCTTGTAATGCCAGCTGTTAGCTCAAATTAATTTTAAATACCCTCAATTAAATATGACTTTACTTTCTTCAGAATTGAAAATCAAAAGTCTAACCGTAGGTTTAGTAAACGAAATTATTCATTGATACACTCTAAATTGTTTGAGTGACTCTCATTCTACTATTGAGTGCCTCGTTAAGTGTTTATACATGCAAAGAAGTTAAATTAGAGAGATTCTTTTGTCTTGAAGTAGATATAAGATTTAGATTAGTCAAAATTATGATTTTATAGCGAATAAAATGAATTCTCTTTTTCTGGTCAGTCCTCTTTACTCGTTGGTTGTATTTTGAATTGGAATCAATGACCGCTACCAAGCGGGTCTTAAGGAAAGCCACTGCTCAGCAGACTTAGGAATCAAAAGATTAATTGCTGTTGCAAGCGAACCTAGGGATGAGGCTGCTAAAGCCAGCAAACCATAGGATTTCGAGTGACCGCTACTGAGTAAGTCCATGGAAAAGATGCTAAGAAGCACACTTGGGATGGGCATAAAAAAACACAATCAACAGAAGGAAAAATTAGTGTTAGAATCAGTGAAATTATTTGAATTTGAATCTTGACAATATATTTAAAACGAGAATCACGATGTAATGATTATTCAAAGAGCCAAAATGAAACCACTAAATTGAAATGTCAAGAAAATTTGAAAGCATTCGTTATTTGCTTTGTTAAATTATAAAAACCCAAAAATAATATTAATATTCTATAGCATTTGCGTGATGGATTCAAAGTAAATTTTACCCTTATCAATAGAAATTAAAAATTGAATGTTAAATTGTGTTCTCAAAATTTCCAAGACTTTCTAATAAAAACCAAGGTCATAAATGATTTAAAGATCTGTAATTATTTCACTCGTTGAAGTTTCAATAAACTAAAGGCTAAATCCTAAAGATCTCCTATATCAAAGTACTCAAATGTGCAAACCGTAGAATTTTCCCCCAAAAAATTTAAGCTAAATTATTATAACCTATTATCCTCTTATGTAGTGTTGCCTTAATTAAAAATAAGAATAATAAAAAATCATTGATTCCCTTTAATTATGTGTTGTTTCAAATTTTCCTTATCCCAGAATTATTAATTATGTCTACTAGTAAACTCTGAATATCCCTTCACGAAATATTCATTTAATTATAAAAAGTCCACAGAGAATTAAATGCAAATAAATCGAAAATGTAGGAATATTTGTCATCATCACTTCGGTCAACGGCGCTTCCTCGTCTAGGCAGCACTTCTCCTCGGCAGCGTCGACGAATTCTTCACGTCGTTTTGCGCGGCGATTCACGCGGGAATCGCCATTTTCGCTTTAAGGTAACAAAGAAGTGCGCGCGCGAATCTCGACCGTTAGGCCGCCATCTTGCTTCGGCGAGTCTTCGAATTCTAAGAACAGCTCACGCGAGCAACGACGATTCTACGAATCATCACGCACACATTGCGTTATCGAGATCGCGACTAAGTCTGAAAAAAATTTTTTTTTTTCTTTTCTTTCTTTTCTTTTTATTTTCATTTCTTTTTAATCGATTTTTTTTCTTCTTTCGTTCATTAATTTGCGAAATACGAGGTGAAACGCGTTAGCAATCTCAATAATTCTCTCGAATTTCTCTTTCATGCGTTTCACTCTCTTTTCTCGCTCGACGATCAGCGTTTGCACCCGGGTCAACGGCTACCACTCCCGGACGGCGCTCCTCGCAAGTGGTACCNCTTTTCTCGCTCGACGATCAGCGTTTGCACCCGGGTCAACGGCTACCACTCCCAGAGACCACAGACCTCCAGGGCAACGCATCGAGCGTCAGTCACAGCAGCCTCGACAACTAGCGGGCGTGCTGGGAATCGCGACAACTATCTCTCGTTGTTGTCGTCTCCCGGACTGAGCTCCTCGCGAGCGACACAACAGGGAAGTCTAGTGAAACTCACACGACCCTGCTCGTCTCTAATCGAAGGTCGACGAACAATTAAGGTAGAAAATCTTTTCTTTTCTCTCACTACCTATTATCAGCCTCCAGTTAGCTTAGTGCGCGAGTCGGACAGACATTGCCTTGCAGCCGTTTGTACATGCGAGTACACTGCAACCATTGTAATAATTTTGTACGTCTGTTCCGAACTCAAGGTCAGATTAGGCACTGCACCCCACGCACATGAGCAATCGCGAATTAGGCTTTACTCTCAGATCGGGCAAGCAAATCTTTCAACCTCCCCTTCCTAACCGCAACGCTAAAGACGTCAGGAAGCCGGAAATGACACTCGCGCACTCCCCGATTAAATCGAAAAACGCAAGCGAAGTCGTTGCAACGACTCCTGTAACCTCGGCGAGCCAAGGTCAATCAAGCGTCGACCAACAGCAGTTATTTTCTGGGAACGCCTCAAGAACAAAACCGTCCATTCCTGAATTCAGGAACACGGCGGAAAGACAATAGCCTGCTGAACAACCAGCAGTCACCAGCAGTCAACTACGCCACTGCGGACGACCTGGCACAGCTGACAGAACAGCTAAACCAGCAACTGGACCTCAAACTAAACGCATTTCTGGAACGCCTGGCTTCGGCCCAACAACAGCGAGAGTACGACTGCAAAAGGCCAACCGAACACACAGACGCACATCTATCACTAGCCACCAGCTCGGAAAACTAAGGAACCAGGTTACCCATGACGAATCTCTCGCAGGGAAACCCACATCTTGACCAACATCACAACGCATCTGCCTTTGCAAGCACCAGGCACTTGCTTTTCTGGAATTTTTACAAACACAATCCGCAGGGTTGGTTCAGCCAATTAGAAGATTTATTCTTGGCACACAACGTCAACGAAGATGAGGCCAGATTCAACTTCGTCATGAGATATCTTACACAAGATATCCACGTTGACATTCAATACAAGCTCAACACCCTCACAAGAGGACAAAAATATGAACAAATCAAGAAAATCTTGACTGAGCGCTACGCTGAAACTCCTCAGCAACAACTGGATCGCCTATTCAAAGGCGCAGAAATCGGTTCTAGAAAACCTTCTGACCTTCTTGCCGAAATGCAAAGCTTGGCTCAGAACTCTATTCCAAGAGAAACCATCATCTCGGTTTGGAAATCACGACTGCCTCCGCAGATCCAGATCATGATCTGGAACTACAAATCTGAGGACGAATTAGTCAGGAGCGCAGACATGGCTCACGAACTCGCCCAGCAGTCTAGTCATCTGAACGCTCTGCAATCGAGCAATCAGACTGCTACAGTTCCCAACGACAGGTTCGAGGAACTCTTAGCAGCTATCAAGTCTCAAAACAATAGCAAGCAGAACGGTCGCTCTAGAGCCAATCGATCGAACAGCAGGTCTCGAGCCAACTCAAAAAACAACCGAGATTCGACCCCAGCCAGATCAAAATCTAGGTCGCGCTTCTCAAACAACAAAGACCTTTGCTACTACCACCGCAAATACGGTACAGAGGCAAAGAACTGCCATCTGCCCTGCACCTGGAAGCGTGCTCCCAATCAGGACTACAAGGTAAAGAACCCCAAGAATTCAGAGGAACAGGAAAACTAAATAGTCCTGCTGTTGCGGAGACTAACAGCCGGTCACATTTAGCCGCACGTCTCCACGTCAGAGATTCACTCTCTAACCAAGTCTTCCTAATTGACACTGGGGCGGACATCTCAGTAATTCCAAAACCCAGCAACTGGAAAGGCAAGGCTACTGACTTCCAACTCTATGCTGTCAACGATACGACCATAGATGTCTTCGGCGTCAAACGTCTCGAATTAGACGTCGGCCTGCCTTACAAGCTCACTTGGAATTTCACGATCGCAGATGTCCCGCACTCCATCATAGGAGCCGATCTCCTCAAACACTACCACTTACTACCAGACCTCAAGCTTAAGAAACTGGTAGACGGTAATCAATTCGCGCACGCTCCTGCCTTCGTCAAGACAGTGCAGCCCGTGCAAATCTCGTTCGTGGCACCGAGCCACAAATACGCTCACATTGTCAACAAATACCCTCAAGTTTTTGGTCCTGATCAGTTCAGATCGACAAAAAAACGAGGTGTATTTCACCACATTCTCACCAAGGGTCCACCAGTCTCACAGAGAGCCCGCCCTCTTTCACCTGCCAAGCTCAAGGCAGCCAAGAAAGAGTTCCGAAAATGGTGCGAACTGGGCATCTGTCGCCCCTCAGACAGCTCATGGTCAAGCCCTTTACACATGGTGATGAAGAGAAACGGGGAATAGCGTCCTTGCGGTGATTATCGCAAACTCAATCTGGAGACGATCCCAGATCGTTATCCAATTCCACACATGCACGATTGCATGACCTTTTGCTACGGCAAAAAAATCTTCTCGGCGCTAGACTTACGCCAAGCCTACCACCAAATACCGGTAGCCCCCGAAGACATCCCCAAAACGGCAATCATCACTCCCTTCGGACTCTACGAGTTCCCAGTGATGACATTCGGATTTCGCAATGCTTCACAGACCTTCCAACGCTACATCAACTCAGCGCTTAGAGATCTCGACTTTGTCTTCGTCTACTTAGACGACATCCTCATCGCCTCCACGACGGAGGACGAACACCAGAAACACCTTGACACAGTTCTAAATCGCCTCAACGAGTACGAGCTGCAAGTCAATCTCGAGAAATGCAGTTTCGGCGTCACCGAACTAATATTTCTGGGTCATCTTATTACTCCAGAGGGCTTCAAACCCAGCCCAGAAAAAGTCAAGGCGATTCAGGAAT
Source organism: Pteromalus puparum (assembly GCA_012977825.3). Classification (NCBI taxonomy): domain Eukaryota; kingdom Metazoa; phylum Arthropoda; class Insecta; order Hymenoptera; family Pteromalidae; genus Pteromalus; species Pteromalus puparum. Next base: position 39,024,530 of record CM053168.1, read on the forward strand.
TCCCAAAGCCACAGACCATCGAGGAACTTCGCAGATTCCTAGGTCTCGTCAACAGCTACAGACGTTTGCTGGCGCACGCTGCAGACACGCAACGTCCTCTCAGCGAATTCCTAAAAGGAGCTAAGAAAAAGGACAAACGTCCAGTTTCGTGGACTTCAGAAGCCGAGGCGGCCTTCCAAAAGTGCAAGGACGACCTCGTGAACCTCACCTTTACCGCTTTTCCAAGCGAAAACGCAGAGCTACGTCTGATCACAGACGCATCAGACACAGCTATGGGAGCAGCCCTCGAGCAACGCTCAGGCAACTCTTGGCTTCCCCTTGCCTTCTTCTCCCAGAAGTTCTCCCCTGCGCAGACTAAATATGCTACCTACGACCGGGAGCTAACAGCCATCTACGAAGCCATTCGTCACTTCCACCATTATCTCGAAGGTGTGGAGTTCAAGATTTACACAGATCATAAACCTCTGATCTATGCCTTACAGCAAAACAACGACAAAATGCCAGCTATTCGCTCGCGCAGATTGTCTTACATCGCCCAGTTCAATACAGAGATTCACTATCTCCCAGGGGAAGAGAATGACGTTGCAGACGCCTTGTCTCGAATCAACGCTTTCACTTCTCCTGCACTTTTCGACTGGAGCGACCCAGAACTCTTCGCTGACCAACAGGTCAGAAAAGTTCTAGCAAACATCAACGCTTTCAAGCTTCCGACGCTGTTCGACGCGAAACAGCTGAGCGAAGAACAAGAGAAGGACGAGCAACTCAAGGAGATTCTCAACAATGCGGACCATCCGCTCAAGCTTCGCAAGCTTACTTGGGGCTCCGCTCACGCAGCGTTCTACTGCGACATCCATGAAGATGTAATCCGTCCTTATCTCCCTAAAAAACTGAGGAAGACAGTTTTCGACAACTTCCACTCACCATCGCATCCTGGAGTTAAAGTCACAGCTCGACTCATACACCAACAGTATGTGTGGCCCAACATGAGTCGCGACATCGCCACTTGGTGCAAAACGTGCGTAGCTTGTCAACAATCCAAAGTGACAAAGCATAACAAGTTTTTGCCTAAGCATTTCATTACTCCAGATGCAAGATTCGATCACGTCCACTTGGACCTCGTAGGACCCTTTGCCTACAGCCACGGCTACACGCATCTCCTCACCATCATCGATCGCTATACGAGATGGCCGGAGGCAATTCCAATTGCTGACACCACTGCAGCAACTGTAGCTCGTGCATTTTACGACAACTGGATCTGCCGCTATGGCGCACCGACAACGATCACCACAGATCAAGGTGCTCAATTTGAGTCCAGATTATTTTCCGAACTCCTGTCAATCCTCGGAATTAACAGGATTCGCACCACATCATACCATCCTGCTTCCAACGGCATGGTGGAGCGCCTCCACCGAGACATCAAAACAGCTCTCATGTGCCACGGAAACAGTCAGGAATGGTTCCGACTACTTCCAACAGTCATGCTGGGACTGCGCACACGCATCCGTCTAGACACAGACGCCAGTCCAGCCGACTTAGTCTTTGGAAAATCAATGAGAATTCCCGGTGATTTCTCACCTCTCACCAATGAAGAACCAAACGTTCGCACATTCTACAACGAATTTCGCGACTTCATGCAGCAACTGAGACCAGTTCCAGTTAATCACAAGACGGCAACCAAGCCATTCCTACATCAGGACATGAAAACCTGCTCTCACGTTTGGTTACAAGAAAAACCAATAAAGCCCGCTTTGACTCGGCCTTACACCGGCCCTCACAAGGTCATATCTCGCAACATGGAGAACCAGACCTTGGTAATCGAAGTCAACGGCACACATAAAACAGTGTCTTTGCAACGCGTGAAACCTGCGTTCATTCTTCAAGAGGATCCTGACGGCACTAAGGAAAACACAACACCTGAACCGATCAAGATTCCTCAGCCAACGGAAGTCAATCGCGCTCAACCAGCACCCGGTACTTCCAAGGCCACGCAGCTTCCGACAGACAACATTCAACCTGCACCTCTTATCCCACCTACCGAAGATCCACCGGATCAACCGATTCCCACACCTCAACCTCCGGTGCCCAAACGCGTTAGATTTGCTCCGGATACCTCAAAAAGCAACAAGAATCAATCTAGTAAACAGGTTCCGTCCGCGCAACCAGCGCCTAAACGCACCAAGTTCGTTCCGAACATTCTTAAACGAAAAAACAATGTTGACTCAGTTCAGTCACACAAACGCGCTCGTAAGAAACACAGCTCTTTTGCGGGGGGGTGCAGTACCTAATACTACCTCATACTCATCACACTACTCTGTAAATACCTTATAGAACCAAAAACCAACCAAAGCCTAGCCAAGCTAGCAAAATTTTTTTTGTTCTTTGCGTTTAATCTAGTCTTTAACTTTAATATTGTATTACGTACTATCTTTGCACCATAGCTCTGTAGCTAGCAAATTATGGAGTCAGATGGAGCGAAACCATCAACACAAACATTGTATTGCATTACGTTACACTACAAGAAAATACTTGTATAATCATCACACTGTGATTCTAGTTCTAGTACTTTTGTAATTCTAAGCGCAAACTTGTTATACGTTCAAACAACTAGTTTTTAAGAAAATGTAAATTATTTTTGTAAATACTCTCCAGTCCCTGACAATTTTTTTTTGTAAAACTACGCAAAATTTTGTAAACTCCTCTCTCTCGCATCTTTACTTTAGTTTCTCAATCAACAAAAATGCTTCTCATTTTTTCTTCCTCGGGGGGAGTACTGTAGGCACGTCCGACCACAGAGAGAGAGAGAGAGGGAGAGAGCGGCTCTTCCGCATCGACTACGGTCCAGATCAGTCAGGCTGGAGAGACCGAGACAGAGATCAGAATAAAGAAGCAGTTAGTTCAGGATAGGCAGAGTACTTTCTCCTCCTCACCGCCTCATCCCGACATATTCAACCAATTGGTCCAATTGTAATCGTTTAATTAAGTTTTATCTGTTTATTATAACAAACAGAAAATTTAATTATATATACATACACCATAAAATTCCCCAAAAATAATTAATTATTATTCCAATCTATTTATTTCAACTCGTACTAGTGTAATTATTTCCTAATTATTCCCTTGTGTAATAATTGTCTAAACGCGAAATCTCCTTATCCAATTTGAATTGCGCGCCAATCTCAAAATGGCCACCGCGCGCCTAGTCCTGCAGCGTTCGAAAACTCCCTAGCCGCGCCTAGTTCCACGTGTAGCGTCTGCATTCGTGTCCGCTCTGAACAAACACGAGGCGTCGACCGTGCCTAACCACGCGCGCGTCACGTTGCTTATTTCTCGAGCAGTTGTTGTTGTTAAATTACGGGCAAATGTATGCGCGTTTGTAATCCAAATGTTCATGAATGCGTACTCTATCCGTGTGAGTGCTTTCTGGGATGTCTTGTGAACCAAGAAAAATATTGTGAATGGATAAAGTCAAGGGCCCAGGACAGTCTACTCCCAAGCAGTACACACCTGTTGCTGCTTTTAGATAAATTTTCCTTTTTACTAATTATAAATTATGCAAAGTGATTTGCATAACAGGAGAACAAGTCGCTTTGTGTAAAATATTATTTTGTTCTAGGCATCCAGTGATTTCAACATGGAAGTCGAAACCAAGATGCGTGCAATTACAAGCTGTATTTGCTCATCGACATAGATGTACAGGTATATGTAATGCTTAAATTATTTATTTATTATGCCTTCACAAGCACCAGGTACTGAGTGGCTTACGTGTTTTCTTCGCTTCAGTGCGTGTGGGCTTTATGGGACCAATTTCAAGTTATGTTTTTCCAAATTTAAGAAAATATTGTTCTCAAGCTTGGACTAATTAGTCATATTACTTGTTTTTTTTTTAATGATTTCATGCGCCAAAGTTTACTGAAAATGTGCTGAGAATTAAGGGATTTTACTGTCAATTTCAATTCAATTTTCGCGTTGCCTGCAGAATTTAGTATTAAAAGTTAAACATTTGTGCTTTTGCTTCACGAGAACTCAAAAAGGGTAATTTAGAAACTCAAGGATTCTATTTATTGCAAATTTAATTTAAATTTTCTTTGTATTTATCAAAAACTTCAACTTTAATCAGCAAATTCTTTTCTCTAAACTTGTTGTATGTATTGGAGACTTTGAGCAAGTATTGAAATGTGAAAATGGTCGTACAAAACTGCAGTCGACTGAATGATTAAATTAGTTTATACTTTTCAGCGTTAAACTACCGTTCACCAGACGTTGCATTGGTCCAGGGGATGGTGTATTGGGACAGGAAATCAAACTTAAACCGTTACCCTCGTCAACCAGGTTTGTGCATCAAGACTCTGTAACTTTTGGTTTATGATTTGGACTATTGGCAAGTTGTGCGTTCCAACTATGCAAAAATGGACTCACTCGTATGTGTTTCTTTCTCTTAAAAGTGTTTGGGATTTGTGATTGACTTTAACTTTCGACTCTGGAACTTGTAAAAAGTTTTAATGAAATTTCCCAAGTGGCTTGTCCCCTTAATACTGTCAACTCCACCACTTCTAATTTTTAATGCATTGATTACAGATATTACATATAGCAACATGTCGTCGGGCGGTAAGCAGCCGCCTGATAAGGCTAAGAATAAGTTTTATAAATGTCATCCGACACAAAGAGCATCTACAGTTATTTGCATCATATGTGAAAGTGTATATCACATAGATGAATTCATTCAATTACAAGGTGCCCGTTTAGTGAGCAGATATCTAGGAATCTGTGACGAACATGAGCAGCTGAAACTAACCTCAAAAGTGAGTGGAGACACTCTTAGTGACGAAGCAAGATTGATAATAGCTGAAGTGAAAATGACAATGAAAAATAAAGTGAGAAGTGAAATTTTGAGTGATATTGAAAAAGATAGTTCTATTCATGAAAAAACGATGGATGAATTAAGTGTTGTGGCCGAAAATATGAAAATTGAAAATAC
>CM053168.1:39033489-39078970 GCA_012977825.3 Pteromalus puparum
CTTTGAAAAACGACTACAAAAATTATGAGAAAATTTTGAATAAAGTGATTAAAGATGCAAAGTATAAATTTGAACGTAATGAAATCAAACGTGTTAGTCAAAATTCAAGGCTGCTATGGAAAACTATCAGTTGCAAATTAGGCAAAGATTCTCAAGGAAAGAATTCGCCTGAATATTTTATTGTAGACAATCAGAAAATAACTGATAAAACCGCAATGGCAAACGCGATGACTGAATACTATTGTAGCGTAGGAAAAGAACTAAGCGATAAAATTCCAAAATTGAGTAATGATCAACTCAAACTTCCAAGCAACAATGATAAGTCTATTTTTGTAAACCCGACTGACTGTCTATCAGAAGACTGTCTTTCAGACCAGACTGTCTTTCAGAAATTCTAGAAATTATAAAAGACATGAAAAAGAAAGCTGGAGAAGTAGATAATATTAGTGCAAATATTATACAGGCTATCGCGATTCATATTGTAAAACCATTGGAATATATTTTTAATCTTAGTATACAACAAGCTGTATGGCCAGAGGCACTAAAGAGGGCTGATATAGTACCTATTTTCAAAGCGGGAGATAGTGGCTGTATGTCTAATTACAGACCTATTTCCCTTATTTCAAATATTGCGAAACTCTTGGAAAAAATAATTCATAATAGACTGCTTGATTTCTTTATCACATGTAATATTATATCAGATAAACAATTTGGTTTCAATGAAATAGAGGGTACACACTGATGCGGTTGATTATAGTATTCTAACAGATCGATACCTATAGAAAAATCTCGACAAAGCAAGCCGCACTATAAGGCAGCCTTTTTGGATCTGGCCAAAGCCTGTTGAATAGCGGTGGACCATCCAATATTCTGCCTTAGTAAGTTAGGGAAAGATATGGAAATTAGAGCAATATCTTATAATTTGTTCACTAGGCTATCTATCGATTAGAAAAGCAAAGCGTTAAAATCTCTTAACTATTAAAAGCGAATATATAAAGAAATACGTCTAGGCGTTACCAAGGAACTATATTAGGACCATTTTTTATATTGATAGCGTTAACGATCTCATTGATAGATATGCCGAAAGGAGTACCATCATGTCTTATGCGGATACGACCACACTGTCATCATGCATCGAGTGATATGGATAAGAGTGGTCCTAAATTGCTGCGCCACGGCATGAGACAGGATGAATGATTGTTTAGAGTGGGGTATCCAAAGGCTTGCTGTAAGTAGCCCTGTGAGTTTTGCTATATTATTGCAAAAAAACAATGTCCCCTTTTGTCATTAAGATCCTAAGTAAAACTGGTGTTCCATTACGTCAAATGGCAAACTATTGTAAATAGCGATGACCGTGAAAGATATACCAAATAAGTATTAGTATAATATCAACCTAGTCCAAAAGCTGGTAGAAAATCGCATAATATCATTGGCGTGAATTTATTCGATTGAGCAATTATGCGATGGGACAAAACACAGATTGGAAAGATCAGAATTGGTTTTTAAAAAAAAACGGAGGATATTCCTCCATTTTTTGTTTATTTTTGCCAGAAAATCAAGGAGTTTCTTTTGGAATATATCGAAAACACGCTTCTTTGAAATAAATTTATTATGGCGATTTTTTGTTTCCAAAGCCGATGTCAAATATGGTATAATTGCGTGGGGAGGAGCCTACGATAGTTGTCCTTGTAACTTAAGTTCCAAGAATATGTACAGAAGCAAAATTGTTGATAATTATTAATAAATAATCACTTTGCAGTGACGGATATGCCATATCATCAGGCAGGTTATTCAAATTAGAGGGGCTGTTACATATCCATTATAATAAGTTTACAAAAGAGCACATATAAAAAGTAGCTCTAAGTATTACTAGGAATAAAAACCTACAATACGCAAAATCACGTTAAATTCAATTTAGTCAAAAAGACAGCTATTATGCTGCAGTTAATGTCTTCAATAATGCTGAACAATGATCTGCCAAAGAGTTTTAGAATCTTAGTAAAGGCTACAATAAGGAATAAATTCAAAATGTTCAATAAGCAGAGAAGGTACCTCTAGACGAGTTACAGTTATATTTCTTTTGTTGATTTGGTGACTTTTACTTTTAGCTTTTGGTAAAAAATATACGGATCTATAAAAATGTCATTTCGAAGCATCGATATTTGTTTTTTTTTCAGTTTTATAAAGTTTAGTTTTAAATAGGAATAGTTTGTAAGTTCTTTTTTTGTAATCCGACTCTATGTACAGGCAAGCTTATGTCTTGCCTCTGTAGAATACCATTAATTGGTGGGAAGTGGAAATAAATAAATAAATAAATAAATAAATTACCTCACTCGTGTTCGTTGGATTAATGAAAATTGTATTGAGGTTCATAGTCGGTAGTTTGAGTTCCGTATTATCCGGTTTCTCAATGCGTCCACTTAACTCTCGACCTATTTCACAGAAAAAACTGTTCATATTATTCGCAATTTTTGTTTTATCCGTTACTTTCCTATCACTAATTTTCATATGATTTATGGTTTCTCTGGATTTCTTATTGCCGATTTTACTATTAATGACTTCCTATAGCTTTTTTGTCTTATTGCTATTGCTTTGAATTTGTTTTGATCGTATTTAATTTTTGCATCTTTAACTTTGTCTAATATTTTAGCATATTTTTTGTACTGTAATTTAAGTTAGTCATTATTTAAATCCAGTTGCCACAAATCATACAAAAACTCTTTAGTTTCAGATGATTTTACTATTGCACTTATGATCCAGATCTTCCTTCCACCTTGTTTGTTCTTTCTTGTTTTTGTAGTTGCTAGGACTAAGCACTCTTTGATCTCATTTACTAGCATATCCGTCGCCAAGTTAGGATCCTCTATCGGCAAAATTTCACTCCAGTTTTTATTCCATGCAATGCTTTTTAATTTTGTATAATTAACATAAGTTTCCGGTTGTTTTATTTTTTTCTTTACTTTGTTTAATGCAATAAATGTTGGGTAGTGATCTGTTATTGAAAGTTGTATTTTGTACGTAGTTGTTGTTAAATTATTTGTTCTGATAAAAATATTGTCGATATAGGAACCCTTTGCGACTCCGATTGGTGGAAAAGAGAAAAAATTCTCATCTTCGTAGTTACCTATGAGTCGTGCCTCTAAACTTATTTATTATCTTAAATGGTTATTACTTTTTTTGCAGCATATATTTAACAATAGAAAAAGGCGATTTCCGCATATACCTGCAGTGCAAAGTAGGGATGTGCGAGTTATACTCGAACTTTTGTTTTTTTAATTGCAAAATAAGTGTAGCATGATAGTAATCTACTTAAACACCATGACTGTCGAGGAGTACATATCCAACGAATAGTATGATTTTTTTTTGTTTTATAACTGTGATATGTTACTTAAAGCTTCAAGTACTTTTTCGAGTTTTTTTTCGAGTTTTTGCCCGAAAAATTACTTGTTTCGTTATTTGAACTGATTTTTTAACCTTTCAACATTTTTTTGCTTCTATTATGTACTATTATATCTTTGTTTTATGTTAACTTATAAAGTATTATAATGTCTTTATAATATATACTTATATGCACCATCATGTTGTAACCAAATATAAAACTAGACTTTTGACTCGCACATCTCTAGTGCAAGGGTACTACTGCACAAAATCAACGTTATCTATTGACCAGCATTGGCTTCAATTGACTTATACAGTTCTCTCACGCAGTCAATTTTTAAGAAAAAAAAATTATTGTACACGGAAAAACCCTTGGTAGTGCGGTGGCCCCAATTACGGTACGCGCAGCGTCACTTCGTATTTAGGACCGCGGCAGCTACAGTTTCGGGCGCACAGCGCACCCAAACGCGGTGAGTTGCGCGCCTGCTCTTCGAGAGCGCGGCCAGCCAGTACTAATAAAGAAAGTACACACGAAACGCGCTAAGCACCATATTTTAACACGAGTACACGGGAAAATCCTTAAAGTCAGGCCGGTTCAACCTCGTGTTCGACACTTGCTATTGTAGCATCACTATAAATTTAAAGCTAGCGCGTTCTTACTTAAGTGAACTACGCCACCAAAAACTATAACCTCAAACCTCAAACGCGTGAAAACTAACACGTCATCTGCTTCGGGCGAGTCTGGCGCCCAAAACGAGTGCGCCGTCCCATCAATGCAAGGTGGCGATGCTAACTCACCTTTTTGCGCTCCTGCACTCTCAAGGGTTTTTCCGTGAAAGGGTGAGATTTTTTCCCGTATAATTTATCGATTTTTGTTCTCGCATGGAAAAAAAATAACAAACAAAAGTAAAGAGGAGAAAATCTCCCCACATCTTTCAATACATCGCATTGACCGCTGAATAAAGACTGTTTCTCGTGTGGGTGTGTAAGAGTCTTCGAGGGGTAGTTCGTCTGTCAATATAAGCATCGGTTCACACACGCATACCCACCTACGTTTTCATAGACACTAGTGCGACTATTGTCCAGCACAGCGCATTGTCAAATAAACGTGCATACGCGATTTCGTTGAAAGTTATGTTGTACCTTACGGCGAGGATTCAAAATTTTATTCTTTTTCTTATATAAATCCTGATCTTTTCACTTTCATCCGAAACGTGACTGCATCTTTCTTTGTAAAAAGTAGTGGGGCGCATACATGTGATTTCCACCACGCATTCTATCTCAGAATAATATAGCAGGGTAGCTCCTCCTTTTCCTCTCTTCTCACACCAGAAAAAAAGAAAAACTGACCAATAGATTTTTCAGATCAGATGAAAAAAAAGGTGGGAGTCGAACGCTTACAATTTCTCAATCTAATGGAGAAGGGATGATCAAGAAAAGGGCCTACAGATTCAGGAGTAGGGACAACTTATATGGGGCTTATACACACTACAGCTTCTAAATCGATTTGAGACAGGGGCATCCAAGGGAGAGGCTTAAAACATTTTAGAAAAAAATTAAAGAAGGGGCAACCCAGGGATAGGACTTATACACACCTCGGATTCTAAATCACTTTGAGAGGGGGGCATCCTTGGGAGGGGGCTCGCATATAATTGGACAGAAGGGGTGATTCAGAAAAACCCTCTATAGTAAACAAAATAAGTCGGGTGCTTAAATAAAATTATGGGAAACCGGTACTCAGAGTTGATTGGTACGACTTGCCTGATAAAAGAAATATTAACAAAAGGAATTTTAGTACAAAAACACCCTACGAAAGCATAGACTTTCTACAAAAAGCTTTGTAATGGTGAAGATTGCAATATTAAAGGTTTTGATAGATTTCGATAATTTCGAGGTTTCTGAGCCAACAAAAGTGGTTTTTAAAAAATGTATGTTTTTTTTTCTCTCAGAGAAAAAGGTATTAGAAAATATCTTAGAAAGACCATAGCATGGCTTCGTTTATGGAGTCGTTCATACAGCCCTACCTCCACTGTCAGCTGTGTGTCGGATTCACACCGAATAAACCCATCCTTCTTACGGCCAAGTGAAAAAACACCTAACAGGCTCAAGAAACACCCTCTTTGTGCCTTTATCGACCCTCAGTAAAGGTGCCTAGCTTTATATTGTTTGCCCCAGATCTCCGTAGTAATACCGTTAAGCATTGCTTCGCAGAGGGCAAATGGCTTTAGCCCTCTTCTATTTGATGTAGTCGTCATCCTTTAACCTGTTCTTCAATCTTCCTAGGATCTTCGTTTCTTTTTCCATGTCCATGGTGCGCCTTAATATGTTGCACCCGCCGGAGCCAGCTAAATGTTTGCAGCCTTCTTCTGTTTGTCCATCCTCTCTGCAGAGAAAACAGCTCGCTTCCATCTGGCTTTGAGCCATGCGGTGATCGGCTCCTCCACACTTAAAGCACAGGGTCATGCTATCTACCCCATTGCATTCATCCTTTCAGTGTCCGAAGCCTAAGCACTTGTGGCACCACACTACGTTAATGTGTTAATAGCTCCTCGGCCTCTCTTCCGCCAAGTATCACTATAACCGTTCCAATGCCTCTCATGTTAGGCTTCAGGGTCACCCTCCTGTCATTGTCCGACTTTCTGAGGGTTTCTCCTATTACTGCTCTTACCTCTTCTTCCGTAGCTTCCGAGTCCATGTACCTTATTTCTAGGGTAGCCTTCCGTTCTTCCTTTTTGACCTGCCCAAGGCCCAGCACTGCTTTTTCTACTTCCGCAGAAAACGCTGTCCTGTCAGACCTTTTACCTAGTTTAAGAAGGACGTCTCCACTTCTTGTTTGCCTGACTCCCAGCACCACCGTTCCATTGCTTTCCGGGCTTACATCCTTTCGGATTTTTCCAGGACTTCCACGTACGTCTTGTTTTGCCCCACTTCTACTAAAATCCCTTATGGAAGTTTGTTCTTTCTTGGGCCGAGCTTTTACCAGTGGCTCTGGTGCATTGTGAGGGACACTCGGTGCAAGGGTCTCACGTTGCATCACCGCTTTCTCCTTTCGATGTATCTTCCTATCTTGCTTCCCCGTGCTCTTCTCTTCTGGGCTGTTAGTCAGGCTTGCTCTTGGCCTCTTATTCCGTATATTTGCTAGAATCGTATCTTCAAAGAGCTGTGTTCTCTCTGACTCTCTGCGTAGTGCCACTAATTCTTCCTTGCAGGTTAATACGTCAAGGTCCTTTATCTCGAAGCCCACTTAGTCTTCCAGGGTCCTAATTTTAGTATTCTCTCCTAGCACTTCTTGCGCAGCTTGTCGAAGTTGCTGCGTCCTATCACCCATTGTGCGTTCAAGTTTCAGCAGCAGGTCTCTAGTTGCCGTCCTGCGTATTCTGTTCACGCTGTCCTCAAGCTTCGCCAGTTTGGGTTCTGCATTTATCTTCCTCAGATAATCGGTATACGAATTTCCCTTCTCAGCTCTTATAACAATGGCCTTCGGACGAGTTAGTCTCGACTGTGGTGGTTCACTTTTTTTGCTTGCCTTTTCACGATCCTTGCCTTTTTCTTTTTACTTATTTTTCTTCGTACGTCTTGTTTCCACCTTTTGCCAGCCTGTCTGTGTGGTCGGCTTGGGCACTGGTAGCTGTGACTTGCTGGACTTGGCCGTCTTCCTGTCCAGTTGAAATGGCAGTCTCTGTTTCTCGTCCTTCTTTTTTCGAGGAAGAATCTTGTTCAGGTGAACGCGCTTTTCTTTTCCTTTCTGCGCTAGGTGTCTGCGGATTCTGTGACTGGACGCTCGTCAGTATCAGCCTGGAACTGGGCTTGTTTTGCATCATCAGTCCAAAGCTCTCAATTATTTTCTCCGTACCTTTTCTCGCGCTACTAAGGCGCTTCATGCCGAGCCGCACCTGCCTCAGGTCTGCCTTCTCGCAATTGTGGAAGATATAGGCGGTGAACGCAACTCCATATTTATGTGCTTTCGAGATGTCCTTCGATCTTGTCCAGCAGCTTTTGTTCGATATTCGCTGCTTGCTGGATGCTACTCCAGGTCTCAAGCAGTTTCTTAACTTTAGCGACCTCACCTGGTATGTTGCTATTTCCTGCCACCTACTGTTTGCCTACTGGTGCATTTTCCTCATCCTCTTATTTACGCATATACTGATGTTTCTGCTTGCTTTGTGGATTTTGTATCCAGTATCTTGCGGTCCTAGCACCTTTAGAGTGTACACTTCCTGATCTTACTGTATCTGTCCTTCATGTTCGTTCTTGTTGTCCATGTTTCCAACAATTTTCTTCATCCCAGCATGTATCCGACCACCTGTATCCCCTAGTCTATGGAGGCAACTCACATGGCCCCGCGGTACCTGACCGAGAGTGGTGCCAGACTGGGTACATCATACTAGGGTATAGCGAGCCTTCCACCCCGAACCAAAGTAATTGGCTCCCTGGAGAGTTTTTGGCGGACGTCACACGACAGCACGCACTCACTCAAGCCGATTAACCGGTACTAGCTAGGTAACCAGCCTCTCGTCTTGCCGTCAGAAAAAGCTAAAGATGGTTCAAGTCACCTTTGCACGCAACCTCGGATTGCCTTCTTATCCAGGATCACCTCTTGTCAGCTTACGCACAGTGAGACCGTTTTCAAAAATTTGTTAATACATTGATAACATTTTTTTTTATCGTTACTTCCGAATGTAATCATACTTCTTGCTAAAACTCCACAGGTTTATCAAGTATAATCTAATGAAGAACTTATTGAATTTTAAGGGGGCACACGACTTTTAAACTCCGAAAAATAAAATTCTTATAAATAATTACAAAAATAAATTATAATTTTTATATGATTTTTATACTAATATTAGGTTATATTACCTGTATTTTTACCATGGTAAATTCATATTAGCACCTACATGAGAATGCTTTGTACCCTTGTACTTTTGGTATGCATAAAGGGATTTTGATTTGAATGCTTAGAAAATGTTTAACAATAAAAATACTTAATTTTTGTCTTTTTGTAACCTATATTTATGCCACATTTTTTTCATAAAAGATTTTCTAAGCATTCAAATCAACATTCCTTCATCCATACCAAAAGTATAAGTGTACAAAGCATGCTCCTAAAATTGTAGCCCAATCAAACCATGTGGTCACATGGAATCCTATGGACAGTGCCAAAATGCTCAAAACAGTATACAGAGTCACCATGGGTAAGTAGGTGCTAATATCAATTTACCATGGTAAAAATACAAGTAATATAACCTAATATTAGTATAAAAATTATATGAAAATTATAATTTATTTTTGTCATTATTTATAAGAAGTTTATTTTTCAGAGTTTAAAGGTGGTGTGCCCCCTTAAAGTTGTTTGACTGGAGTAAAGTTTGTTTTTAAAAGTTTTTCTTAAATATTAAAAATGGCATATTTTGCCCGAAAATGGTTACCACGATAACTCCCAAACGTAACTGTACATTTCGCTGAAACTACAGGTTTACCAAGTATATCCTAAGAAAGAACCGATTAGATTATTGAGCTTATTGACAAAAATAGTGTGTTTCTTTTTAATTTCTTTCAAACATTAAAAATTGAAAAACATCTGTTTTCCTTAATTTATGTTAGTTATGTAGGAACTGTAAACTATCCGTAGTTTTTTTAATGGCTTTAATCAGAGCTCTTGATTCACAAAAACTAATCAATCAGGTTGCGTTATTTCAAAAACATTTTACAAAAATACCTTACCGCCAAGTGTACACCACAAGTACGTCGTTGGTCTAATGGTAGAGCACGCGCCTTGAAATCTCGGGGATATTGGATCAAATCATCCTCGTCGCTTTACTTTTGTGCGAAGTATAATGAAAAGTAATATCTTGATATAGATATGTAGAATTAATCCGATAAAAATCTGTATAATACTGTTTATAAAAAAGTTTAGTCAAAACAATATAAGGTTAAGGGGGTGTCACACCCATTCCTGCGATTTTATCGGCCTAGCGCCGGTAATGCAGGTGGTGCTTATGATCACCTCTGGCGCCATCTGGCGACGATCGCCAGAGATGCGCATAAAACCAAGATACGCTTACGGATACGCCTGGCGTAAAAAAATTGCTGTCAAGTCTAAAACTAATTATTATAAACAAATAATGCGCGTTTTCATAAACACGCATTTTTTATATTACAAAAGAAAATGTGTATTTTGTATATACACACATGTTTCGACTACACGCTTCTTTTTATTATAATATAGTTATGTGTATTTCGCATATACACACGTGTTTCGACTACAGACTTCTTTTTTTACAAATAGTTAGGTGTATTTTGCATATACACACATGTTTCGACTACACGCCATTCTTATTACAAAAAAATAATTTATTACAATGCACCACTTTTAAAAAACTAAAAACAAAAAATAAGTTTATGTAAATAAGTGATGTATTATACAAACTTAATATTTGATATGCAAGGTCTTATCATGTATTTCAACATATTTATGTTGTTTAGTGACTTTAATAGAACTGGAAGATCTAGTTTGTTCTGAATATACTCATTTGGCGCAAGTGCTTTTGAACAAATTACACCTTCTAGTTGTAGTAAATTCATCAAATTAAATAAATATGTAAAAATACATTACAAGAACTTGTATATTAAGTTTCCAGTGTATCCAATGCACCACTTTTGAGATATGAAATTTTAGTCAAAGAAATGCTTAAAAAATTGAGTTTATGTACAAGTGATGTATAAATTGTATAAAGTTGAAAGTTGGTATGCAAGTCCTTGGTATGTATTTCAACGTATGTATACAGTTAAGTGACTTAAGTGTAACCAGAAGATCTAGTTCGTTTTAATTATACGCTTTTGGCGCAAGTGTTTTAGAACAAAGTAGATCTTTTGGTTACACTTAAGTCACTAAACTATATAAATATGTTGAAATACACAACACAGGCTTGCATATTAAGTTTCAAGTGTATATGATAAATGAGGTTTGAGATATACAATTTTTAACCACACAAATCTTGAAAAGTTAAAATTATATAGATTTGATATATCATCATATAGACTTGCGACAAAATTTTGGCCTGTAAAAAAGCTTTAGAAGTAACACGTAGTGTCAGAAGCTACTCAATTAGCCATATAACATGAGATGTAGCAGTAGAAGCAACGAGTTGTCCTTGGTCGAGGATCAGTAGTAGATCCTGAATACACAGCTGTTGTAGAAGCCACAAATATAGCAGCAGCAGCAGTTAACCAAGCTCGAGTAGCAGCAGCAGCAAAAGTTGTATGAGTATAAGCAGCAAAAGCTGCAAACACAGCAGTCGCAGCAATGGCCCCTGAATGCGCAGCTGGAGTACATACATACAAAATACAACTGTAGAACATATACCAATGACTTCCCACCCCATGGTCGTGCACAGATGATTGAAAAAAGCCAGCAATGCTAACCAGCCTATCAGACAACGTGATTCCAGCTCCTGGGTCGTCTTCAGTTGATTGAAAATGGCCAGCAACGCTAACCATCCCAGCGAACAACGTGATTCTACCTCCAGGGTCAACTTCAGATGAATGAAATGGGCCAGTATTGCTAACCTGCCAAACAGTTAGCGTGAATATGGTTTTAAGGTCCTCCCTTGACCTTCAGCAATGCCGGCCAACACCACCAGAAAGCATGAAACTGGATCCAGGGTCGTCTATAGGTAACTGAAGCATTCAGAAATGCCAAGCAGCATCAGTAGCACCAGACAGTATTGATCCAGATCCAGTCGTCTTGTCTGTAGCCATCAATGCCAACCTATAATGCACAGACAGTGTAAGTCCGCTATAGGGTCATCTTTACATCGTTGGAGCAGTACAAACAGTGATAGTCAATCCTCATCTTGACTGTATCTTGAAAGTTGAATGTATACAGCAGTGAACGCAGCAAGAGCAGCAGCAGCAACAGAAGTAGACACCAAAACAAGGGATACCCTCCAAGCGGAAACTCAAGTTTCTTGCTGGAGTTACGTATTTTCTCCTAGTGCAGTACTCCTTGACGGATTGCCACTCACACGTCGCATCGTGGCTGCAATTTTGATGCATCACTGTCTTACACTTTTTGCACAGCACTACTTAAGTACACTAGAAATCAAGAGCCGTGAACAGCCGATCCGCGAGAGAGATCGCGGTGAGCAAAGGCTACTGCTTCAAAGCACATACTTAGGTGTACATGCGCCACAACACTTTTCTGAAGATAATAAAACTGCCTCTTCTGCATCACGTCTTCGAAAAGCACAGGAACAGGACATCTCGGTAAACAGAGACCGTTTCAAAACATCAAAACCCGCACTGAAAGCGGGTGCGTGAACGTGTCGACAGCCGGCCGCAAGATAGACGCCAGATAGACGCGCACAATGTATGCGCAGTCGTCGAGCTCGCTTCACCAGAGCCAGTGATCAGCTGTTCGGCGTCGCTTCGATGATAATAAAACTATTTTTTATTTTGTTCAAATTATACAAACCCAAGACATCACTGCCCTCCCTTTAATAATTATCTACCTCTGTGTAAATTTTCACGTAATTATATGCACGCATAAAAGAATGGCATTCGAACAAAATTTCCAGAGTATGCACTGAGCAGCTACGAATTTTCGTTCGAATGCCATTTACTACTGCGTTCATATTTTAATTTGAAACTTTGCACGGTGCTAGATGAGTCCAAGGCGGAGGGCAATGATGTCTTGGTTTTGCGAAATTCGTTGTATTTATTTAGTTCCAATTAATTTTCCTCCGAGTACTCACACTATCGACTTGGTCGGTAAAAATTGGGTTTCACACCCCTTAAATATAAAAGTGAATGAAATGACGTTTAAGAGTCCATGCACACAAATACACACACACACACGCATACACACACACACACACACACACACACACACACACACATATATATATATCTTCCTATATTATATAATTATTTTATTTATACTCCCCCCGCACCCCCATAACCCCCCCCCCGCAAAATAAGGTAAAATTCTTTCGTTTTCCATGTAATTTAAATAATTTGAAAATCGCCCCGCACCCCCCCCCCGCAGCCCCAGCGACTTTTTTTGTAAATTTAAATTTGTATTTGTTATTTGAATAATTTATATTTTTTCCACACCACCCCCGGAGGCAAATATAACAGGTGCGGTTTTTTTTATATTTATTGTTTAATTTTTTTTATTGGAAGAAAACAATAATTCATATAACGTTTTTTCTTTGCTTTTGTATTGTTAACACTTTAATGTTTTTATACTTTTATATATATGTTATAACTGACTTGTTTGCAATTTAAACCTTAAAATATGAAAATCCAAGATGTGATCCACACTCCGACTACTTTTGTATAGAAATATTACATTGGTAGGTTATGTTGGTAAAAAAGAATCTTACGTCCTTTGTCATAGCTATTATTAGTCATTTAAATTATTTCTAAGGATTTTTCACTACTACGTGTCCCATGAAAACAAAAAACAAAGGCCTCTGCCATTCTGGCTTTTGTACAGGTACTTTTGCACTATGAAAAGGTACCTTTTGACCGTACAAAAGTAGTCGGAGTGAAGATCACATCTTGGATTTTCACATTTTAAGGTTTAAATTGCAAACAAGTCAGTTATAACATATATATAGGTCTATAAGGGAACTTTTATGAAAAAGTTGAGAAAATTTTACAAAAAAAAAAAAACATTTAGTGTGTTATTAGTGAAAGATGTGTTGTTTAAGAGCTATAAATCATTGAAAATAGGCAAAAAATGCAAAAAATGCCTAAATAACTAACTTTGATCAAATCGTTCTGAAAATATACAGCTGACATCGTAGCGACCTCTAGAACATATTCCCTAAGTTCGGGCAACATTTTTTTTTGTCGCGCACGATTTGTCAGAGAAGCACCTATATATATGTATGTGTGTATTCGTGCGGTTCAAGTATGACTTCTAATAAAAAATTTCATTCCAAACTATATTTTCTATATCTGAATTGTTTTCACTTTCATTTTGAATAAACAATCGATTAGGATCTTTGCATCTAGATAATGATACATACAATTGACCATGAGAAAAAACCGGTTTTTAAAAGTATATTCCTACATTATCGAAACTTTGTCCTTGAGATTTATTAATAGTCATAGCAAACGCTAAGACTAAAGGAAATTGTTTTCTGTATAAAATAATTGGCAATGAAGATAAATTTCCGGTATTTAAAGTAATTCTAGGCATGAAAACTTTATTTCCAATTTTTTCCCCAGTTATAATTTCAGCTTCAATGTTATACTTGAATAATTTGGTAACTTTTAATCGTGTGCCATTACACAAACCGTCTGTTATACAGTACTTTTACTTCCAGTAACGAATTTTATTTTTATTTTCTTAATTTGGACAAATATTTAATCTTTTTTTATAATCTGTAAATTTTATATGGAATATAATTTTAAAATAAAAATAAAACAGAAACTGAAATGGGGGATTGGCGAGCGGAGCGAGCAGGGGGGCCAAGCCCCACTTGTATATATATAATAAATGTGTATGTATCTCTCTCTCTCTCTCTCTCTCTGTGTGTGTGTGTGTGTGTGTGTGTGTGTGTGTTTGCAAGTTTGCAAGTCATGCACTAATTGATATATTAAATTATGTTTGCGGAGGAAGTAGTCCTCAGCATGAAGTTATCCCTCGGTAGTGATTTAAGAAGGGTTGACGGTTTTCTATCGGTCTCTCCGAGGCAAGGTAATGTTCCGAAAGAAAAACAACTTAACTTATTTTTTTCTTTCGACCACGATTCGGCGAACAATGTCGCCCTCATCAGGAAAACTGAGAAAAGGTTCGGATTATTATTAACAAATTTTAAAAATACAAAATTATTTCAAATGTGTGATGTTATGAAGTGCTTACAAAAATTATAGGACACGACAGGCTCGCTGATGGAAAGTTCGAGGCTGCGTTTCCCCGCTTGGTGCCGGCGGCGGCAGGGGGAGAGCGTGTGGTCGTTGTGTCTCTCTCCGCTGTTCGAGGCAAATTCGCAAGAATTGGATATCCGCACGGCTTTTATACTCTGCGCGGAACAGCGAGAGTTGCGATCGGTTTTTTGACATTTCGCTAGTGACGTGAGCATCGCTACTCATATGTGCCTACAGCTGACAGTAATAGAAGGTTCGAGAAACTCGTTGATTTTCGGAGATTATCGGAGAGCGGTGTGTTGGTCCGATGCGATTCTATATTCGAGATGTATTTACAGGTAGCGCAATCGGAGAACGGAGAGCGAGTGAACGAGTGTGCGTTGAGCATCTTTTTTTCTATTATGATATCGGAGGTGTGTGAGTCATGCGTGTTGTTGTTTTTATTTGATGTATTAGGTGTGTGTACACAGAACTTAGGTGCTGTGTATCTTCTTTTTTATTCACACCGTTTTCTTGTAAATGTATGTGTATCATTTCGGATATTAATCTTTTATTTAAATTTGTTTCTTTGTCTTTGATTTTATAGTTGTCAAAATTAAAAGTGTGGTTATTATTTTGCATATGATCGGAAATTACGCTATTTTTTTATTTTTTGTGCTCGTTGATGCGTGTATATACATTTCGTTTAGTTTGGCCTACATACGTTGCAGAACAGTCATTGCATTTAAGTTTATAGACTACATTATTTTCGTTGTTTTTTTCTATCTTATCNTTTATAGACTACATTATTTTCGTTGTTTTTTTCTACCTTATCCTTACCCTTGATGATAATTCTTTTCATGTAGCTGTCTATTTTAGGTACAGTTTCAATATTTTTAGTTTTAAATACATTACTGGTTTGCTCGTAAAAATCGCTAATGTAAGGTAGGCTTACAATGTTCCGTTTTTCATTGCGGTTTGTTGTTTGTTTTGGTGTATCAGATGTAATTGTGGCTAGTCGTTTTCGCAAATATTTGTTCACGAAGGCCGGCGGGTAGCTGTTCTCGTACAATAGGTTTTTGACAATGTTTATGTTTTTATTATGGAATTTCTTATTTGACAATTTGATCGCTCTATCGATGACATTGTAGACCATTGCTATTTTTTGAGATAACGGGTGTTGTGACTTATAATTTAAGAATCTACCAGAGAAAGTCGGCTTTGTGTACCAGTCGGTAATTATATTATCATTTTCTTTTATTACTAAGACATCTAAAAAACTTGGAGTTATTAGTTTCTATTTCATGTGTGAATTGTAGTCTGTTATTGTAAGAATTAAAAATATCTAGAATTTCGTTAATTTTGTCCCTCGGTACGCATGTGATTATATCGTCAACGTAGCGATAGAAAAAACTTGGTTTGAAGGATAACTTTGATAAGCATTCCGTCTCAAGATCATCCATGACTATGTCAGCGAAAAATCCCGAGATCGGAGAGCCCATTGGTGTACCGAATAGTTGTTTATAAAATTTTCCATTGAATTGAAAATATGTGCTCTCCATAAGTAATTCAGCGGTATTTCTGATTTTTGTGCTATTTGTACGTATCTTTTTCTATGCTATTCCTGGCTAGCGCTTTGTCAATATTCGTGTACAGTGATGTGACGTCGAGGCTAATTAGACAATGGTTCGGTGGAACTTTAATGTTCTTGATTTTTCTTATGAAGTCGTAGCAGTTTTCGACATAAGAGGCGGGTTTTTTATGCTATTTTGTAATATTTTAAGGAGGTTTTTGATAGAAAATACGTTGGTGAGCCTATTGTAGATATTATGGGACGTAATGAGATATTTACTTTATGTATTTTAGGTAGACCATAGCACCTAGGTAGAGATGTGTCTGTTTGAGTGAGCTTTGTTTTGCTATACTTTCTACCGAAAAAGCCGTTGTCGTTCCAACTGTTTATGAATTTCTTGACTTTATTTTGTATTTTTGTTAGAGGGTTTTTTGCGATTAGTGTATATGTGTTCCTATCAGATAAGTTTTTTTCCATCATGTCAGTGTAGTCGGATCTGTTCATTGCAACAGTGACACCGCCCTTATCGGCGAGAGTAAATATTATATTTTGGTTATTTTTGATAAATTCTTTTGTTTTTTTCATTTTATTTTCAAAAATCGTGTCTTCTATCTTCGTGTGTTTGGTTTTGTGCCTGTGTTGTGTGATTTTTTTTATTAAAGTGTTACGTATGTCATTTGCAGTGTTTTCTGGTAGATTGTTAAAAAGAATGAGGTTTTCTATATTTTTTATACATTCTATGATTTTTGTTTCGTCTAGATCGCTCTTAGGATTAAATTTCACGCCTAATGACGTTACAGCTTTGACATTCATCGGTATTTCTGTGTCCGATAAGTTTTTGAACAATTTTTCGCAATTCGCCTCTATAATATTATCTGTCGTAGGATGTTTTTGTGTTTTTTGGAATTTTTTGTCATGAATATTGTTGAATGTATCGCGGTGGTACGTGTTGTTTAAGTTTTGTGTTGTGAAAATGTTGTGAATTACGTTGTCAGAAATTAATTCCTGTAGGAGTGTTTTTAATTTATCAGATTCTATTTCTAGATAGTTAATGTGTATGCAAAGATCCTCGATTTCTAAGTTTAGGATTTTATTTTGGAGATTAGAGATGATTTTGTTAAACTTGTGTTTACCAGAGTCGCTGCGAAAGTTGATGTGGTCCAGGTTGTTTTTGTTGTTGGAGATGTGGGACGGTTGAGTGTCGTATGTCCGGCATCGGAGAAGGAACTGTCGTTGTGCTCTGGCTCTGGTCAGGTTCCCTTGATTTGATGCCCATTTCTTGGCAAGGTGTCGAGCGTCTTGTCCATAGTTCTTGTCGATGTTGTTGAAGAAAGAGTCGGTGGTTAAGACCGGCGAAGATCCACGGTCCATATCAAATTATGTTTGCGGAGGAAGTAGTCCTCAGCATGAAGTTATCCCTCGGTAGTGATTTAAGAAGGGTTGATGGATTTCTATCGGTCTCTCCGAGGCTGTAGTTGTTGTTCCCGACGTTCTTGTGGTCGAGCTGATGTCACGCTGGTCCTGCTGTATCGACTCTTACGTCATCAGTCCCCACGAAATGCACGTCACCTGCATCAAAACTTATGGTGCACGCGCCAACTTGAACGCCCTGTTGAGATGACTGGTTGCTACAGTCGCGCCAACGTTGATGCGATCTTTTTGCGTCTCTCACTCCTGAGTCGATCACGCACGCCGTTCTTTTCGTCCTTCACGGCCACTGCTCGGTCTCCGGTCGTTTACTCGGAAAATAAACGACATTAAATTATTGTTAGTATTCCTCTCCATGATAACAAAATACGTAAGTTGACGAATAATAGTGGGAGGTAGCCCTTAAGGTAATAATTTTACAACAACATCCTTATAAATCTTTGGCAATGTTTCATCCTATGGAGGGGACCTCATCAAGCCTTTATTATGAGAAACAATAAATCAAAATTATACAATAAGTAAAAATTCGAGACAAATGTTCCAAATGAGTGGTGTATATATTTGGAATATTTGTCTCGAATTTTTTATTTATTGTATAATTTTGATTTATTGTTTCTCATAATAAAGGCTTGAAGAGGTCCCCTCCATTGGACGAAACGTTGCCAAAGATTTATAAGGATGTTGTTGTAAATTTATTACCTTAAGGGGGTCTCAAACCCAATTTTTACCGACCGAGTCGATAGAACGAGTACTCGGTAGAAAATTGCTTGAAACTAAATAAATACGGTGAATTATCAAAAACCAAGACATAGTTGCCCTTCGTCTCGGAATCATCTACCACAATGCAAAGTTTCAAGTCAATATTTAAATGCGTTAACAAATGGCATTTAAACAAAAACCAGTAGCTGCAGCGTGTGCATGTTGAAAATTTCGTTCAAATGCCATTTTTATATGCGTTGACAGATCGACTTGAAACTTTGCACATAGATATAAAATGATGAGAGAAAGGGCAACTATGTCTTGGTTTTCCATGATTTGAACAAAAAAAAAATAGTTTTATTATCATCTAAGCGACGCCGAACAGCTGTGCGTTGCTCTGTCCGCGGCTCTGGCGAAGTGAGTACGACGACTGCGCATACATTGTGCGCGTCGATCTGGGGACCTACTGGCGTCTGCGGCGACACGTTCACGCAGCCGCCACTCGCCAGCCGTGCCTTGTGTTTTGACGTTTTGAAGCTGCATCCCGGCCTTCGCTCGTTCGGTTCAACTTCAAGTTATTCAAAGGTATTGATTGTATAAGTGCAGCACGTCGACGCGATACAGCAGTGTTAGTGTGCTAATCAAAAGCGCATATATTTTCAAGCAGCCTCCGCTCAGCGCGATCTCGCTCGCGGATCTGCTGCTCACGGCGAGACTCGCCAGTGCTTCGTTTACTTCTAATGCAGTGCGAGAAGTATATAAAAGTGATGCTCCGGAATATCAGCTACGATGCAGTGTGTGAGTGTCAGTCCGTCAAGGAGTGCTGCAGTAGAGGAAAATACGCAACTCCAGCAAGAAACTTGACTTTTTGCGCTTGGAGGTTATCCCTTGTTTTGGTGTCTGCTTCTGTTGCTGCTGCTGGTGCTCTTGCTGCTTCCACTTCTGCGTATACATTCAACTTTCAAGATGCATTCTAGATGTGGATCGACTATCACTGTTTGTGCTGCTACTTCTACGGCTGTGCTGATACCTTCCTCCGACATACTGTCTGGATGAAGATTCGTCGACACTCAAAATTCACAAGTATTTCTTGTGTTATGTGCAGTGAAATCAGTGATTACGTGGTTTTATTATGTGTAGATGACTCTATAGCTGATTTACACTGTCTGTGCATTATAGGTTGGCATTGACGGCTACAAACAAGATGACTCTGGAGCTGGATAAAAACTGTCTGCTGCTACTGATGCTGGTTGGCGTTTCGAGAGGCTTCAGTTATCTGGAGACGACTCTGAAACCAGGTTCACGCTCTTTGGTGGTGATGGCTGGCGTTACTGAAGGCTTCAATCAGCTGAGGAGGACCTTGGAACCATGTTCACACTCACTGGTGGTACTGGCTGGCGTTGCTGGAGGCTTCGAACATCTGAAGACGACCATGGAACTAAGTTTACGCTCTCAGGTGCTACTGACTGGGGTTGCTGGAGGCTTCAGTCATCTGAGGATGACCTTGGAACCAGATTCACGCTGTTTGTTGGACAGGTTAGACGACCCTGAAGTTGGAAGTTGCTGGTATACATTCTACAGCTGTACATCAAGGATCTACAGTATGTCCTCGACCAGGGTCTGCTGTTACTAGTTACGGAGTCCAGTGCTGCTGGAGTTATTGGTCCACAGTGTACTCCAGCTGCATATTTAGGGGCCACTGCTGCAACTGCTGTGTGTGTGTGTAGCTTTTGCTGCTTATATTCATACAACTTTTGCTGCTGCTGCTACTCGAGCTTGGTTAACGGCTGCTGCTGCAATACAAGCAACTCCTGCAACAGCTGTATGTTCAGGATTCCCTACTGGTTCTCGACCAAGATCAACTTTTACTGCTTATACTAGTACATCTCCTTTTATACGGCTAATTAAGTAGCTTCTGAAGCTTCTTGTTCCTTCCAAAGCTTTTTGCAGGCCAAAATTTTGTCGCAAGTCTATATGATGATATAGCACATCTATATAAATTTAAGTTTTTAAGATTTGTGTGGTTAAAAATTGTATATCTCAAACCTCATGTAACATATACACTTGAAACTTGATATCCAAGCCTGTGTTATGTATTTCAACATATTTATACAGTTTAGTGACTTAAGTGTAACCAAAAGATCTATTTTGTTCGAAAACACTTGCGCCAAAAGCGTATAATTAGAACGAACTAGATATTCTGGTTACACTTAAGTCACTATACTGTATAAATATGTTGAAATATATAAGAGGTGCTTGCATACCAAGTTTCAAGTTTAAACATTGCATCACTTGTACATAAACTCAATTTTTTTTAAAATTTCTTTGACTAAAATTGCATATCTCAAAAGTGGTGCATTGTATACACTTGAAACTTGATACAATAAGCCCTCGTAATGTATTTCACTATATTTTAGCAGTTTGATGCACTTACTACAATCAGATGATCTACTTTGTTCGAAAACACTTGCGCTAAAAGCGACAATTTAGAACAAACTAGATCTTCTGGTTACGCTTAAGTCACTAAACTGTATAAATTTGTTGAAAGACATAACAAGGGCTTTTATACCAAGTTTCAACTTTATACAATGCATCATTTATACATAAACTCATTTTTTTCAAATTTACACGTAATTATTTATTAATTTTCATAATGTAAAAAGAGTGTATTCGAAACACGCGTGTACATGCGAAATGCACAGTTATTTTATTGTAAAAAATGCGTGTAGTTGAAACACGTGTGATGTATATACGAAATACAGATCATTATGTATAGGCATTTTTCGTTATATAAAATCTGCGTGTACGGCAACACGCAGTGTGAGTTTAGATATTGCAAATTTTTGTAGTGGTTGACGCCAGATGGTGCCAGAGGTTATTATAAGCACTACCTGCACTACCGGCCGCAAGGTCGGTAAAATCGCAGAAATGGGTTTGAGACCCCCTTAAGGGCTACTTCCCACTATTGTTCGTCAACTTACTTATAAGCAACATTAGTCTTATGCACACACACACATTTATACAGCCTTGAGACGCTCTACCCCTACCGCTCGGACATTGTTTTCACACGGCAAGATTTTGCCGTGTTACAAGAGTCTTATAACTTAATACTAAAACAGTGATTTACCATTTCAGGCACAGATTTAGTTAAGCATGAGCTTCTCTTACCAATAGTAAGGCCTTACAATCCCTATAAAAGTAAAAGTTAATCTATTATAATTTTATATTCAAAATGTGATCAACACATTAAATTCCTTTCATTGATGATTAAAAAATAAATTTTATAATAATATTCTCATAAGAACCACGTTAATAAAGCAGTCAGTTTTGGGATTATAATGTGAAAATATTTTTAGATGTATCTCAACCATCACTTGGCTTAGAACATGAAATAATATCGTCAACTTTAGATGAATTAGAAAGAAACAGTCCAACATCGCGTATTTTTAATGCAAATTCAAGAATTTCAGACATAAATCAAATTGCAGAGGACAACGTTGAAAAGCATTATTACAAAACTTCCAGGTATTGTTATCGATAATTATATTTTTCATTTCCATTAAATTATTGATAAGGGTAGTAAGTCTATAAGATTCCCGAATAAATGCATTTCTTTCCTTAAACTTAAGTAATATCTTTTATTGATTTTCTGATTTTCTGACACACACACACACACACACACACACACACACACACACACACACAACCATGAAATTTGACTTTTATATTTCTATGCGATTTAGACGTAAAAAAGCCTCCATATATTTTTCATATCACGTGCATTGAAAACGCACTTTTCGCCTACGAAAAAGTGGAACGAAAGTGAAGTTTTCCAACCCTTTCGGAGTTGCGGGACGAAAATACTTTCCCCCGGCCAACATTGGTATACTAGTCCAGTATACCCCCAAAAAAAACACAAAAAAAATTTCAGACCTCTAAGTACCCCCAGTTCTAAGTTATAGCAATATCAAAAATAAGGATTTTCTGAATTTTGGCTTTTACTGCCAACTAAAATGGCGTATAACTCAAAAGAGAAGCATTTTAGGAAAGAACGGATAAATACATTTTATTTTGTAAATTTCCTGCAGAATATTAGAAAATTATTTTCATTACCTATATAGCATGTTTTGGATTAATTTTTATGTGATTTAACACTAAAAATCAAATTCTGGCTACGCGCCACCAATTAAAAATTTGAAAAAAAGTTTTTTTGCATTCCTTATCATAAAACCTGTAAATCTAGGCTTGGTTTGAGATGGGCTGAGCTTCCTTAGATAAATAATACACTTTTTAGTACTTAAGACCAATAATTCATGGTTACAACTATGTGCCAGTTTTGCAAGCTGGGTGATTTCATAAGATATTTAATGTGCAACTCTTTTTTACATAAAAACAGGCTAGTACGTTATAATTGTAAGCATTTTTTATTATTTCATATTAATTATCCAACTTGGATTAAATTGCCACCCGAAGAAAATATTCATTATAGGTTATACTTGATCTTTTTATTCCATATTACTTTTATCAAAATCTAATAAAATATGATCAGGTTATGCCATTACACGAGTATTTAGGCACTTTTCATACACTGATATAAAATAGCTAATTATTTATAGACATATGACTACTGGACCTATTATATTAATGATATGAAATTTTTTAGTTCTCTTTCCTTAATCAAATTATTGACTTTATATCTACTTTCTTTCAACCCCTATGAACTTACATGAATTGACAAGTTAAATCTGCGTACTTTATTATGGCACCATGCTTAATAAATAGGTAAGTATACCTACGGTAGTGACCCTAAGTATACTTACAGTCACTACCGTAGCAAGAGAAAAACTGGCTTAAAATACTTGCTATATATTTGTTATCTAGTAAAGTTAATCCAAAGTAAAACAATGGGAATAATATCACCTTGATAAAACTCATTAAAATTTACAGTGCAGGATCACCAAAGAAATGTATTTTAGTCGTATGAGATCTAATGTGAGAGATAATATTATCTCGATATATACTTGATAATTATGGTGTTATATGCACTGTATTGAAGTTATACAAATAATTATATGTACAGAAACTTAAATGATGGATCATCATGTGACTAAGCCCTTAATTGAAAAATTATTTTTGCTTTCTTCTTAAAGAAGCCTTGTAATAGTAATTTTTATGAGTTTTTAGAAAATGTCCGTATCGATGTGTGTAAGTGTGTGTGTTTTTTTCTTTTTTTTTCTTTATAGAGAGAGAGCTTAAAGGCAAATCCATTATGGACGATATGGCACCGACTGGTACTACCTGTGTGGGACTCTCACCCACTAAACCCTTCGCTACTATTAGCTTTTAACTTCTAACAGCAGCAGAATCCTCTCCGTCCTCCTTACCGGCCCTAAGTAAGTTGGACCTCTTGGAGGCTCTATCTCCGATATGATCTCCTCGCGGTAACACCATTGAGTATTGCTTCGCGGGGGGTGCGTGGCTACTGCCCACTTCTGTTGATGTAGTCTTTTTCTCGTATTTTTCTTTCTGCATCATTCAACCGTCTTCTTCCAGCAGCATCGTCCGGTCGTCTACTTCGTGCAGTATCGTTCGGTCATCCTCTGGACAGACTCAACCCCGACACCTACGTTCCTCTGTATCGGGTGAGGGAGTCTGGGCTCCAAATCAGTTACCTACGTTCCTCAGCATCGGTCTGAGGAGCACTTATAGGTACTTAACCCTAGCTCCTACGTTCCTCTGCATCGGGCAGGGGAGTGAAAGCTCAACTCTGTGATCTACACAGAGTTGAGCACGATGAAATTTTAGCCCAATCAAACCATGTGGTCACATGGAATCCTACGGACAGTGCCAAAATGCTCAAAACAGTATACGGAGAGTAACCATGGGTAAGTAGGTGCTAATATGAATTTGCCATGTAAAAATACAGGTAATATAACCTAATATTACTATTAAAATTATATAACAATTATAAATTATTTTTGTTATTATTTATAAGAAGTTTATGTTTAACAGTTTAAAGGTGGTGTGCCCCCTTAAAAACTAAAACTTATACTATATTTACGCATAAAAACTAGTAGTGGCCTCCTCACTACTTAACAGCATTATATGCATATATAAATTATACCATGATTATACCATGATATAAATTATGGCATGATTAACAATTCAACTAAAAGATAGACATTTTATATATCAACAGTTGGATTTTATTAATTCTTTAATTATCGTCTGATGACTGAATTTGCTAATTTCTAACACTTTTAGGTTATTCTGCAGAGCATTGTACGTTGAGATCGTCTTAATATAACAGTTCTTATTACTAATTCTCTTTTTATTTACTGGTACAATAATACTTTTATTTCTAGTAATACTAGATGAGTTGAGGTGCTGCTGGATGAGATCATTATAGTATATCTTTAAGGCCTCAAGGGTAAACAATTGCTCGAGATTGAGCGGATTATTTTCCGTTACAAAATTATTTTTATTTATAATTTTTAGAATTTTTTTCTGTATTTTCTGTATTAAGTCTCTATTGTTCTTATAGGCTCCACCCCAAGCTATGATACCATAGCTCATAATACTATGAAAGAACGCATAATATATCAACATCAGAGTCTCAGGTGGCATAGGTATCGCAATTTTGTAAAAAATGTACACTAGATATTTAGTTTTCTTGACAATATATATATATATATATATATATCCCATTTTAGGTTGTAATCTATCACTATGCCCAGATATTTGTAATTCTCAAATCTATTTAATCTTTTATCTTGTATTTTACATCTATTTGGTTAGGAACACTGCCGACATAACTACCGAATGTCATACAAACAGACTTATCAACATTTAATGACAGCTTATTTAATGCAAGACATTTCTGTATGCGTAACAAATAATTATTCATGTTATCTTGAGCTTTCTCCCAGCAATTCCCTGTTGCAATTATAGCAGTATCGTCAGCATACGACAGAATAGCTTGCACAGATATCTCCTGGAGTATATAATTTATGTACAAGATAAGCAACAGTTGACCGAGTATCGTACCTTGCAATACCCCGGTATTTATTAATAGGTTATCTCTTATACAACCATCAATCTTAAGACTTATCTGTTAAAAGTGTCAATGCTTTTAAATATTTTATAATTAACATAAGTTTCCGGTTTTTTTATTTTTTTCTTTACTTTGTTTAATGCAATAAATGTTGGGTAGTAATCTGTTATTGAAAGTTTTATTTTGTACGTGGTTGTTATTATTTGCTTCCTCCTCTAGAGGAAGCTTTGTAATAGTAAAATTTTCAGTTTTGCTAATACTTCGTGGAAACGCATTTGGAGGTGTTTGGAGTACGAATCATACGTTTTTAGAAAATGTCCGTGCGGATGGCTGTGTGTGTGTGTGTGTGTGTGTGTGTGTGTGTATGTACGTATACCGCCATAATTTTGGAACCATGCGACGGATCGTAATAAAATTTGACATGCATATATTTTTTCTAATTCTGAATTTAGGTCATTTTTTGTTTTATGATTCTGACCATTTTATGGCCATATTATAGCCATTTTTCTATTTTTGAAAAAATATTTTTGCTTTTTTATAATGATATGATTTATACAATATATTCAACAATAGTGTATCTAAAAGAACATAAATTTGTCTACTTTTTCCCGCAAGATTTTCTAGATTGACTGATCTGTTCATTTTTTATGATATAAAAGGTAATTTTTCGATAAACATATATAACTCAAAAAATAAATAGTTAAATGTTTTGAAAAAATTTATGACAGTAAAAACCAACGATATCTACTAGTTGTAAAAATTTTAAGCAATTATGGCGACTAGTTTTTGAGATAAAAATCAAAAACTAAAAAAGATGGTTTTTTTATGTCGTACGATTACGGGAGTAAAAAGGTTTAAATTGAGTTGAAATTTTAGGAAAAGATTGATCTTTTGATCACTTCGGCTAGGTTCTTTTTGTAGCTTATGAAACCTTTTAGTTTAAAAGATATTAAGATTCAAATTCTTCAACTCTCACCCTGTATACTCTGTGTGACTGAACATTATTATTTTTGTTAAACCATATAAGCTACAGTGTAAAGCTTAGTATATTTTGAGAGTTATCATGGTTTTATAAAATGTCCGTGCAGATGGTTTTGTCTGTGTGTGTGTGTGCTCGCGTGCGTGCGTGCGTGCGTGCGTGAATGCGTGCGTACGTATACTGTTACAATTCTGGAACTACATGATCGATCGTAATAAGATTGGACGTGCATATATGTTTTCTGATTCTGAATTCGAGTAAATTTTCTTTTAAGATTTAGACTATTTTATGACCATTTCATGGCCATTTTTCGATTTTTGAAAAAATATTTTTGCTTTTTATTATGATATGATTTATACAATATATTCAACAATAGTGTACCTAAAAGACTGCTACCCACAAGGTTGGAATAGTTTCCCCATTCTCCGACGCCCGCGCTCTCTCGTCTTAAGAGAGCTCGGGGCTTCAGTCCCGAGCGGATTTCCGGTGAGACCTCTCTCCCAGGAGCTATTCTAACGTCTGGTGGATCTCTCCCCTGGCTGACCCTCCTTTTAGTATCGAATAGTAGCCAATATTTAAATCAAAGAATGAGTTGATTGTCCCATGTAATTATCTTCCACTAGCAGAATCGGAGGAAGCTAAGTGCCAATGACTTGGCAGCGGTTTTTTTTGTTTTGATAAAAATATTGTCGATACAGGAACCCTTTGCGACTCCGATTGGCGACTTGGTGATACCAACAAACCCAGGGTTGTACCCTTTCTCAAGGATATAACATAGGAATTCCTGGCTAAGGTTATCATATTCTAGTAAATCAATGTTGTCACCTATTACTAGGTGATTTTTAACACATTTATTCGCAACTAAAAATTTATTTACCTCTAGAATAAATTCTGATTTTGGAATCCCATGTGATCTATAAAACGCTGACACCTCAAGATCACTTTTATCGCTTAGTTTAATACTCGTATTTACAAACTTAAACCTACCAGTTTCAATCACCTCAGTGTTTTGTTCTAGATTAATATTTACAAAGACAATTACGCCATCATTTTTGTTTATTGTACCATGGTTATAGTAACACTTGTATTAATGGTCAGATCCTTTCAATTCATATATTTTGTAGTTAATCGGTTGGAAAGTTTCTGTGCATATAACAAAAGACGGCTTTGTAACCAAACTATCAATTAGTCATTTTACTTTGTCAAAATTCGCATTCATATGCGAATATTTATGTGCATAATTGTATCATTTTTACAACTACTTAATTTGTTGAAGCTATCAACACTACTACATGTTTTTTTCATTTTAAAGGGAATCCTTTTGGATCATATTGTTCGAGACAGTCGCGATGCGTGGGCGCGGGGTACTCGGTACGAGTGGCGGCAGAAGCGAGCGCCCCAGAAGCCGTTAAGGAGCGTGCGTGCGAGCGAACTGGGGACGGGGATTAGCGCTCGGTCAAGCAGGCGGCATGACGGATTAAGCAATCCATCGTTTTACCACGGGGTGCTATTCGACGGATTAGCGTCGAGGGGTCCCCCTTTTTATGATAGAGCGCAGCCGAAGCGGGCCGGCAATAAAATGATCGACCGGAAAAGTAGCCGAAAGACGGGCTTGGGCATTGTCGGTCCCCGCGTTCCGAGCGCGTCCCGGGGGGCGGCAATAAAACAATCGGCCGGGTGGTTGGTCGAGAAACGGGCATGGGGATTTCCGCTCCACATGTTCCGAGTACACCCCGGGGGGCCGGGCACCCACGCCGGTGCAATTAGCGCGACGCGAGCTCGGGAAATTCCCACCACGTTGTAAACAGGCGAGCGGTTGTAATCGCCTGTGCGAGCGCCTATAGCTACAAGAAAATTCGGAGCGTCTTACGCAGGCGGAGGAATGTAACCGCCTGCGCGGGGACAACAACGCCCGATCGGACGCGGGCGCGAAGGGAGGGGCCGCCGGTATCTCGAGACCCTAGCGCTGGAAGAAGGAAAGGATAAGGCGGAAAAGAAGGAAGGAAGGCGGAAAGAAAGGAGGCGGAAGGAAAGAAGGTGGAAGGAAGGAAGGTGGAGAGAAGGAAGGCGGAAGTGAGGAAAGGAGGCGGAAAGAGAGAAGGAAGGCGGAAATGAGGAAAGGAGGCGGAAAGAGAGAAGGAAGGCGGAAGGAAGCGGGGGTCCTGAGATAGCGGCGGCGCGACGAGACGAAGGACGCGATCGGATCGGAGCGCGGGAAGCCCGGGCGGTCAGAAACACGGGCGGAGAAGCGGGGGCGCGGCGGGCGAAAGCGGAGGAGGGAAGCCTGTGCCGTCGGGCAACGGAGGCACCAGAGTGGGATCGCGGTAGAGAGGGAAGGGAGCCTTTGGGCCGGAGGAAGGGGAAGGACCGACAGGAAAGGATCGGTGGATCGAGGGACAAGCGGGCAGATTAAGTCAGGAGCTCCTCGAGAGCGGACCAGACCGACTTGTGCCGAAACTTAGTGGCTAAGCGCATAGTTTAAGCGAGATTTGTATCTTCAACGACTGCGACGACTTGTGCTGTAATTTGTACTTCGGGACTCCGGGTTCACACTCCGGAAGCATCTATCTCCTTGTCACCAAGAGCGAGTCGAAATAATAAAGTGATCTGTCAACGAATCTGAACCATCAGCGAGTTTTGTGGTCTTACACTACTATCCCCTCCTTAACCCGTTCACATATCTATGAACTGAAATGTTGCTATTTTACCTATCATTGTTTTTCTTTTCTTTGTTTGATGCCGGTGGAGTAGTGTAAAGATCTAGTTGTTGCTTCTGCTTCTGGATCGCTGCTTGGTTTCTTGTGAGAGCCCTCGGATTCTGAGGTTTGTCTGTTTTCAGTTGCTGTGGTATACTTTCTTTCCCAGGTGGTTGCATCGAACCTGGTTGTATCGAACCTGGTTCTACTGGGCCCTTGTTATCATCTGTCGGTACCTGCTGTCTAGTAGATTTTCTACTATTGTAGATTGTATCCTGTGATGGTAAGGAAGGGCTCAGCGGATAGTTAGTAGAGTCAATAAACTTTGTAATTTTCTTCTTTAGAATATAGCATAGGTTAGAGTCATATGCAGTGTGATTTATCTCTAGTTTTGTAGAATATTTTTTGTTACTAAAAACACAGTTTAGACGCTTAATAGTTTCACTCGTTCAGTCACTTGTTTTATGGTTTTCGGCGCATTTCAAGCATACAGTTTCATTTGTGCATTTTTTTTCACTGTGTTCAAACCTGCCACACTTATTGCACTGGCTAATGTTTATTAAATCGTAAGCTCTACAGTTTTGATAACCTATGTACACTCTATTTTTATTTTCTCGTATATATTTATATATTTCTGCAGGTACTTCCATAAACACTGTGCTTAGTTTACTGAATTTACTGATGTACATATGCAGCACTTTGCTTTTTATTGGAAAATCACTGAAGTTTCTAGCATTGATATCCATTTCGTCTTCTTGCATACTCATATTCGTATAATTGTCTATTCCGACAATTTTTATTTTTGGATTATTTAATTCATCTTTTAGAGTCTCTTGCAGAGTCCCGTAAGTTTTTTTTTGAGTACACTTTCTGTTAATTCTACACTATCTGCACTTGTACAACTAATAATTACTTCATCTTTTTTAATTATATAAATGTTTTTGTCTTGAATGGTTTTTTGTTATCAACTGTCTTTTTGATATCAACTTGGCTGTCTCCACTTTTTTGTACCTTGATCTTAGGTACCTTTTTTGCAAAGGTTTTGGTTGATTAACAACATCTCTGTAGGAAAAGGTCTTAAACGTACCTTGATTGGAGTTTCTTTGCAGTTTTTCTTTAAGTAGATCATTTTTCTCGGTTAGTTCATCCACCAGTCTTCCCATTAGTCTAACCTCTGTTTTCAAAAATTCTATTCCACTACCATTTACAATTGATTCTTGGCATAGCAGTTCAGAAGTCTTATTCTCATTCTCAGCTAATAGATCTCTCCTTATTTCCTCAGTCGTTTTCGATTTAATCTGAGCAATCAATATCTTTGCTGGCTCAGTCAGACTTTTCTCCTCAATTTTTGAGGTTATGTTCTTAACACTGTGTTTGGAGCAGATATTAAGATTTTTCCCCAGGTATCTAAAGCAGCCTGTTATCTGGTTAAGACAGTTCATGTAAAAAGCCTCATCACAGATGATACACACTGCTGTATCAACTTTTTCCACAGGATGGCACGCAAGAAAAGCGGGACGCTTATCAGGAGACTTGCGTACTTCCGCCATGTTGGAACTGAATGAATCGAATCTCGAATTTAGTTTTGAGATTCCAGTTTTTTCTAATAAAGTTATTGAAAAAGTTGATGAGTAAATTGCTAAATATGTACCTGAAAGAGAATAAAATTACCTATCTTTTCACTGCGTAAAATTTTTATTATCGTTCGTCGCTTTTTTATTACACACCATAATGCGCAAATTTTTAAAATTGTTTTAAATCAAAAACTAGATTTTGAACCTTTCTGAAAAAAATCATGATTATTGAAAGTTATTAGGACTACACTTTACTTTAATTTTAAGTTATTTCATAAGGCAGATCCTGAGAAAAACATCAACGACTAAAAAAAGTCGTTTTTATACGTGACGCGGTAACTGGCGTAAAAAGGCATTAATCAAGTTTAAATTTTAGATTTAATTAGCATTATATGGAAAGGCTTTCCCAAGCTTCCCGCGATAGGAAATCAAGCGACGCTTTCCCGCTGAATATGGCGGCAGGCGACGGCTGCGTCCTCGTCCTAACCAGCTCAGGGCCTTGGAGGCCCAGAGGGGAGGAAACAGGGGGACAGCGGAAGCCAGGGTTAGACGGAGACTTGACCGAGAAAGTCCTAGTCTTTGAGGAGCTTAAGTTGAGAGCCTTAGTCGAAGGCAGTAGGAGCAGGAGCCTCAGACGGAGAGCGATGGAGAGGGTTGTCTCTCCTGGGCTCTGCTGAAGAGTTTATTGAGCTACAGCCGGAGCACTATGCTCGAGATATATCTCTAGACAATATACGTTATACTTAAACAATAAACAGTGTTATCGATTCTTTGGAAAATCCGTTACAACATAATCTAATTTCATTCCCACAAGTGGGATTCAGCTGGGATGCAGGTAAAAGGATCGATGGAGTAGAGCGAGAACGAGACAGTGCCGAATTCTGAACGACAACTAGAGGTGCGCAGCGAAACAACAAAGAAACAAGACGACGGTGAACGAAGCAACAAAAAAGCAAAGCGACGGTGAACGAGACAACGGTGAAACTGTTCAAGGTGAGAAGAAGAGAGATCGCGGAGGAGTCGCAGCGTCAGATCAAGTTGACTATCAGAGGACGTGAACGACGCCAAGGGTAGCTAGTTCAGCGGCAGCTGACGGATCTAAGTGAGGAACAGTCGAACCAGAAGAGGCGCAGGCGACGCGCATAGAGACCACTACGAAAAAGTTGTCAGGTAGGCCGAGCAAGGGTAAGGTGCACCCTGCCCCAACACGACACCAACCCAAGAGAGCCGTTAAAGGGACCGTGCGACGACAGCAGCAGGAAAGATCTGCACGACGGAAAGGAGCGAGCGCTACCGAAGGTATGACCGGAGAGAATTCAGGCACGAGTTCGACATAAAATAAAAGAAACAGAAAAGATAAAAGAGATGGACGAATTGATCAAAGAGAGAGACGCGGCGAAGCTAGAAGCCGAAGATGAGGAAAGAGATGCGCGAGCTCAAAGAGATGATGCTGGCCGATAGGACAGCAGCGGCAGCAGCAGCAACAGCGACAGCATCAGGATCCCAGGCGCAGGACTCCCAAGATGGCCGCTCATCGACCGAGACGCCGCCAGGCAGCCAAGATGGCCGCCAAAACAACGGGATTCCGCCAACCAGAACGACGACGCCATTATTCGATGCGAGTGAAGCCCCGATGAGAAACCAAGTACCTTTTCGGAAAGAAGCGGATATGCTTCTCAAGTACTCCGGAGAAGATGCGAGGCAGACGGTCGAACGATGGACCAGAGTCGTGGAAGAGCAGGCGAGACTGAGCGGCTGGGATAACTACCAGATGCTCATCGCCGGCAAACGAGCGCTGACCGAGGCAGCGAAGGACTGGAGTGAGTGCCTTGAGAGTTTGACCACGTGACCAGACTTCAAGGCGCAGCTGATTGACACGTTTAAGAGACACGTGGACGGAGTGTGATTATCGATACGCTCCAGAAGAGTCGGCCCAAACAAGATGAGTCATGGGTATGCTATGTGCACCGCATGCGACGCATGGTTCGGCAAGGAGGACGCTTGAATACGCTGATTATCCGATACGTCGTCAACGGACTGCCAGGAGATTCGAGGATGAAGGTGAGTCTGTACGCGTGTAGAGATTACAAAGCGCTTACCAACCAGCTAGAGGCATACAGAACAGCGTATGATGAAGTCAAGAAGAGCGAGAGAAGCCGAGAAACGACGCAGAAGAAGACGTCAACCAGTACGCGGGAACAACAGACGAAGAAGGAAGAGCGTTGCGAAGAGAGATGCTTCAACTGCGGCAGCCAGGGTCACCAGCGACAAGATTGCCCCGAAGAGGAACCGACGTGTTTCGCCTATCAGGAGACATGGCACATCACTCCGTACTGTCCCAAGAAGTCAAAAGGGCTGAGTAGCGAGAGCATCAACCAGGTGAGGGACGAAGCAACCAGGGCCAGCAAGTCCATGGTTCACGCCCAGGTCGAGGTCAATGGGATCTGGATAAGAGCCTTGTTGGATACAGGTTCCCAATACATCATCCGAGAAGACGTGTGGGACCAGATCTTGGACAAGAATAGAACGCTGCTGTTTGAGGTGTACGATCACGAGGGGATGCTTCGAGGTTTTGGAGGACGTCGCGTGAAGCCGTTCTGCCGCGTCAAACTCGTCGCGATTCTCGACGGAACAAGGTACGTGTTGGAGTACCTGGTGGTTCCAGTCTCTGCGACCACCGAGAAGATGCTGCTAGGAGAACCACTGCTGAGCGTAGCACGTCTATCGCTAGGAGGTCCTACATAGCGCAGAGCGCAAAGCAGAAGTCGTCGACGTAAGAGCAGGAGTAGACGCTAAAAGACCAGCAGGTGAAGAGCCGAAGACTGCACAAGCAGACAAAGACCAGAAGCAGACGCGAGTCGAAGAAGAGAGTCCAGCCACCGAAGAGCCACCAGCCCGCGCCCCAGATGAGGAGGAGCGGCCAGCTGACAAGCAACAAGCTGAGAGAGCAGCCCAGGAAAAGAGAGACTCAAAAGAAGACGACGTGAAGCTTGAGAAAGAGCCAACACCAGAGAGTCAGCCGAGAGCAGAGAACGGACCAGGTGCAAAGCTGACTGATAGCGAGGGTCAATAGCTAGAAGAGAAGCCACTACTACCACCCGACCAGCGAGGAGATAAGCCGTCAGACACCGAAGAGCAGTCAACGACGTCTGCGGATGTAGATGCCAGGGTTAAGGTAAGAAGAAGAGATGAGGGTGCGAAGGATTGGCTCGACGACGACGATCAGTTTCACGTAGGTGATCTGGTCACCGTCTCAGACCAACCGCGACGAGCAGCCCCGGTCTCAGAGTGTAGCTATCAAAGGGATAGGAAAAATTTTGAAGCTCAATATCTTTGAAACTAAATGGTTTCGTAAACTACCCGAACATAGGGATCAAAGTGCTATATAATGCTCACTCAATCTAAAATTTTAACTTGATCAATGATTTTTTACTTCAGTTATCGCGTCACGCAGAAAAACGACTTTTTTCAGTTTTTAAAGTTTTTCTTAGGATCTGCCCCATAAAATGACTTAAAATTAAAGCGGTGTATGGTTCTAATAACCTTCAATAATCATTTCTTTTTAGAAAGGTTTGACATATAGTTTTCGATTTATAAAGATTTCCAAAAATTGCACTTTATAGTGTGTAATAAAAAAACGACGAAAAGTAATATAAATTTTCCGCGGTAAAAAGATATGTAATTCTCTTTCATGTACATATTAAACAATTTACTTCCATCAACTTTTCCAATAACTATCAGAGAAAACTAAAATCTCAAAACTAAACTGGCGCGCTACGCTCGGCCTTACGGCCGCGGTGGCTTGCCGCCTTGCATCGCGAAGCGGGAGCGTTTTGCGCATAAGGTTTTACGCTTCGCGCTCGCTGTCTGACCTTACTACTTAATCTAATTATTAGAAAACAAAAGTCAATGAAAAAACATTGATTTTTCATCTTTTTTCGTATACAATTAAAAAATGTGTTGGCCATACATAGCTTCAAAGTTTTTACAATTATTTTAGTTTTTGACTTATGATTTTCAATATTGTTGATTTTCGAATAGACATTCATATAAATTTTAACATGTATTCTCTTATTGCAACGAAATAATTAAAAACCCTTTTTTTCCGTAATATTAGAAAAACCGCTGCCAAGTCATTGGCACTTAGCTTCCTCCTATTCTGCTAGTGGAAGATAATTACATGAGACAATCAACTCATTCTTTGAATCAGAAAACATATATGCACGTCCAATCTTATTACGATCGATCACGTAGTTCCAGAATTATGACAGTATGCGTACGCACGCACGCACACACACAGACAAAACCATCTGCACGGACATTTTATAAAACCATGAAAACTCTCAAAATATATTAAGCTTTAATTATCAAATTATATGGTTTAACAAAAATAATAATGTTCAGTCACACAGAGTATACATGGTGAGAGTTGAAGAATTTGAATCTTAATATCTTTTAAACTGAAAGGTTCCATAAGCTACAAAAAGAATCTAGCCGAAGTGATCAAAAGATCAATCTTTTCCTAAAATTTCAACTCAATTTAAACCTTTTTACTCCCGTAATCGTACGACATAAAAAAACCATCTTTTTTAGTTTTTGATTTTTATCTCAAAAACTAGTCGCCATAATTGCTTAAAATTTTTACAACTAGTAGATATCGTTGTTTTTTATTGTCATGAATTTTGTCAAAACATTTAACTATTTATTTTTTGAGTTATATATGTTATCGAAAAATTACCTTTTATATCATAAAAAATGAACAGATCAGTCAATCTAGAAAATCTTGCGGGAAAAGGTAGACAAATTTATGTTCTTTTAGATACACTATTATTGAATATATTGTATAAATCATATCATTATAAAAAAGCAAAAATATTTTTTCAAAAATAGAAAAATGGCTATAATATGGCCATAAAATGGTCAGAATCATAAAACAAAAAATGACCTAAATTCAGAATTAGAAAAAATATATGCATGTCAAATTTTATTACGATCCGTCGCATGGTTCCAAAATTATGGCGGTATACGTACATACACACACACACACACACACACACACACACACACAGCCATCCGCACGGACATTTTCTAAAAACGTATGATTCGTACTCCAAACACCTCCAAATGCGTTTCCACGAAGTATTAGCAAAACTGAAAATTTTACTATTACAAAGCTTCCTCTTGAGGAGGAAGCAATATTATATTATTGAACTTGAATTCAAATTATACACGCGAAATTTCATAAGGTGGCCAAATTCAGAACTATCCTATTGGTGGAAAATACATTGATTTATATGTAATCTGTAACTGTGACGTCTCACTTAACTAACCGAATTCCATCCCGTTCCTAAAGTGTGAAGATAGTGAATTTTGTGCAAAGATAGTTTATTACATAATTTGAACAGAAAAAGTATTAGTTATATCAGCTAAGCTTTTAAGTTATATAAAGCCGAACAGTGGTTCGTTGGCTCTGTCGAAGCGAGGCAGCGAGCTCGACCACTGCGCATACATTGTGCGCATCGATCTGGCGACCGGTTGGCGACATGCCCATGCAGCCGTCTGCCGTGTGTATTTTGACATTTTGAAGCTGCCTCCCAGCCTCCGCTAACCGCAATGTTTTGCTCTATTTAACTTTTCAGAGATATAAGTAAATGCGTAGTGAAAAAACGGAAACAACGACGCCATGCAGCAATGTTATATGTAGTTTTAAAATCAGAACAGAAAGAACAGAAGTGCTGCTATGATGCCTATATGAGTTTACAAGCAACATCTGCTTACCGCGATCCCGCTCGCGTATCAGCTGCTCGCGGTTGTTGCTTTGTAAGACAGTGCAAAAGGTATTCAAAAGTGATGCACCCGGAATGGCAACGACGATGCGATGTGTGAGCAGTGTGAGTGTCAGTTCATGAAAGAGTGCTGCAGTATAGCAAGACATGTAGCTCCAACAAGAAACTTGAGTTATTGCTTGGAGGTTATCCTTTGTTTTTTGGATTGGAGTACTCCTGTGAATGCTGCTCCAGCTCATTCTATTGATGTACTGATACATTCTTCTTGCAAGATGCTGCTTGGATGAAGATTCACTATCGCAAATGATCTACGACTGGTTTCCTTTGTTTCATTTACTGTGTTCATTATGTTTATATCTATTGTGATATCTATTCTGTTATGTGCAGTATAATCAGTGTAATTTCGTGATCTTTTGTTTAGAGTTGTAATTCCGATGCCTCCCAAGATTACCCTGGACTGGATTCAATATCTCTCTCTCTCTCTCTCTCTCTCTCTCTCTCTCTCTNGTCTCTCTCTCTCTCTCTCTCTCTCTCTCTCTCTCTCTCTCTCTCTCTCTCTCTCTCTCTCTCTCTATGGTGGTGCTGGTTGGCGTTTCTAGGTACTTCAACAGCCTCAATACGACTCTGGAGCTCGATTTATAGTATCTGATCGTGTTGCTTGTCATCTCTGGCTGATGACATCACCAGGAGACAACCTTAGAATTACATTTGAACTTTCTGCAAGTGCTGGTTGGCGTTTCTAGCTGGCTCAACCACCTGCGAATGATCCTGGAGCTCTATTTGTACTATCCGGCCGTCCTGTTTGGCGTTGCCAGCTGATTGGATCACCTTCAGACGATCATGCAACTGAATTTATGCTTGCTTGGAACGTAACTTCAGTAAAGACTTTGGCACCACTATACTTCTACTATACGTATCTATAATCATGTATTTTAGAGGCTGGTTTTTCTTTAACAGTTAATTAAATTATCAGTCATTGTTTTTTAGTTTTATTACTTTAATTCTATTTTTACCTGAATGTCTTAATAATTATTAATACCTAAATTTTATTGTTAATACTAAGTACATCTGCTTTTTTGGTGCTAAAATAACTTTTAAATTAACTAATAAATTAATATTTTTTTAATTGAAATTATTTCCATAAATTTCATTAATAATATTGTTACTACATAAAATTTATTCTGGTATTTCTACTACTTCATTATTATTTTCGAATTTTGTTGAGTATATTCCATCACCAACATTTAATAGCCATTGTTTAAAGCAAATGTCATTTTCATTTACTCTTCAATTATCTTTTAGAGTTATATGTTGAAATTTAACCCATAATGAACTATTTTTAACACAATTTTCAACGATTTCAGTCCTATGACTATACTTAATAACAGGTAAAGTTTGTCTAAAATCACTAGTAACTATGACTATTTTTCCTCCAAAAAGTTCATTATTTTTGCAAATATCACGAAAAAACCTATCTACTGCATTAAAAGCGCATTTTTGAGTCATAGATATTTCGTCCTAAATAAGAACTTTTGTTTTCTGAAGCTTAATCCCATACTCAGATTGTAGTGTAATAATACAACATGTTTCTTCAGTTATATCTAATGGAAATTTAAAAGCTAAATGCGATGTTTTACCATCTATTAATAAATTTGCCGCTATACCCGTCCATGCAACTGGTAAAACTAAAATATTCAATTGCTTTAAATATAAAATGAAATAGTTTAATAGAAAACTTTTTCCACTACCTCCTGGACCATCAATAAAGAAACATTTATTATGATTATCACTGTTATCAACATTTACAATGCTCTCTTTAATAATATTAAAAATTTCAAGTTGTTTCGTAGATTATGAAGTGACTTCATATTTATCCATTAACTGTTCCGTAACAGTCATGTCTTCATTTTTCATATTTTCTTCTATTTCCGAAAAATTGATAACATTAAGTAAATTAAAATCATTTAAAGTATGACCATTGTTTGTTAAAATGTTATTTATAATTACTAACGCAGAATTTTCGCCAATTTCTTTTGTTAATGACGGATGATAAAGATTATAATAATGATTTTTATATTTATATATTTATCAAATAATTCCCTGGCATTAAGTGGATTATGAAATATACAAATGTAAGCAAAAAGATTACATAAAGCAATTGGAAATTGGAATTGTGTACTTTCATGTAAACATTTATCCCATTCCTCATCAGTTTTTATTAATCCTCTAGCAACTGCTGCTTCCAAGAAAGACGAATATGTAATATTATCAACTGTTCTTGTATCTTTAAAAGATTTAGCTCCTTTTATACAGGAGGTTCACCATCTTCACCTACAAATACTAAGGCTACTTCATTAGACATAGCTTTCTTATATCGATGTTTATCATGATTATTGTTTCTTGTAAAATACATTTACGTTCATCTAACCTCAAAAACGCACCTTCGCTGGATGTTTTCGGCTAGAAGAACGTAAAATATCGTACGTACCTGTGCAGAAAAAGTATTTTAACGAAACGAGCTTACGGACCTCGCCTTCATCATCTTATAAGATTTTGCATAAACATTTATTTCCTTAATTAGATTATCTAATTCTTTAAACAAAGTTAAATTGCATTCAATGCTGTTTTCTATTCTAGACAGTGAAGCAATCTCATTATCTACAATATAAAGTTGACTATATTTTCTACCTTCATTTCTATTTGGATGCAACGAATAAATATTATGATATATTTAACCACAAATTCTAATTATTTGAGGCCCATTTCCAAAAAATTTATCAAATTTTTCACCAAAACTGGCAAATGCTAAAGCGTTATTATATAGCCTTAGATTCTTTTTGAAAAGTTTACTCTCATTTGTATTTGATATTATTAATTGTTTTAATCCATCAGGATATAATGGATCATCTAATAATGTTATTTTCCCTTTGTGACAACATCTATTAAAATGTTTATCTTTAGTACTATGTTCAAATTCAAAATATTTCTCACTGCAAAATTCACATATTATATTCATTTTACCCAAATAAGACTCTGTAATCAAATTTTCATCAAACTCAATCTCTAATATTCCAGCATTATAATCATTTGAATAATTGATTAATTTGTTTAAATTTCTTTTATTTGTTTTTTATTATATTCAATTTTTTCGTCAATAGTTTTCTTATTAAAATTTAATCTTGCAAATTCAATTTTGCATCAATTTTTTCATTATCAGCAACACTTAATTTTAACTTTTTAAGTAATCTTTTTTCATTTCGTTTATCATTAATTTTATCTTTATTTTTTTTAAACCATAATTTCTTATAAGAATATCTAATATATTTCTTTGATGCATTGTCTTTATTACATGCTGATATAGTTTTGCATGTTTGTTTAATCAGAGATTTTGGTAATTTCTCAATTTTTACTATTAGACATAGTCTCAATTTCTCGTAACTTTCAGTTACAATAAATTTTTTAAAAAGATTGTTTTTTTAAATTTAGAAATAATTAAATTAATATTATTTTCTTCTAAATTTTGTTTATCATTTTCGGCTAATTTTACTCTACTTCTGGATTCTTTATCCGAAATTTTAATATTTTTAAAATTTGTTCCGTTTTCTTTCCCATTATCATCCATTTTACGATTCAAAATATTTCTTTCGATTTTGTTAGAATTATCGTGAAAAATTAGAGTCTTGATTAAATTTTGAATCTGATTTGAATTTGTTTAATGTTCGGTTTGGTGAATGGTCGTCTTCAATTACCCGTTTAGGAGGCATTTTGTGATATTTGTCAACGATTTTTAATAAATAATTTTCAACAAATAAGCAGACATAATT
The DNA here is from genome assembly GCA_012977825.3 of Pteromalus puparum. Taxonomy (NCBI): domain Eukaryota; kingdom Metazoa; phylum Arthropoda; class Insecta; order Hymenoptera; family Pteromalidae; genus Pteromalus; species Pteromalus puparum. The sequence goes on from CM053168.1 coordinate 39,073,341, forward strand.
TCAAAATTTTCAATCGAATATCACAAGTATGGAATAGCGATGATTTACGGTGTGACGTCACGCAAAAACGATAATTTTGGGAACACACACAAACAACTCGCGGGTTATTCGAACGAGCATTGAGATACTCTCTGCAATCGCGAAATGGTTACGGTGATGATTTAAATAATAACATCAAGTATTGTAGTTTAAATAAGTCTTAGGATAACCTCCTGAAACTTATATTCTATATTGTAACAAAAATCCTAACTACAAGATACTAGTGGTTCTAAAGCTAAATTGATCTGAATACTGCGGACTCGCGACTCTGACTGACTCTCTCCGGATCGTCGATGATGCTGCTAGGCCTCTATTGCTGGCGTTGAGGGCGTGACCTTGAGTGGAGGGATGAAGCGTTGACGAATCGGAACGACTTCGCGCGGACTTAGAGAACTAAGAGCTCGAATCAGCGTCGATCAGCTGAGCCTACGTGGTGGTGACGCACTCCGCGCATACATGTTGCACACCCGAGCTTTCGGTCGTCTTGGTTCTGAGTTTTTATGACACATAAAAACTGAGTTCCGAGACTTGCACAATAGCAGCGTTTTTGTTTTAAGCTCTGCGCGAGCTGTTCAAGCACGTACCGTCTATAAAACCCTCTCGACTTTTCGAAAACTCGAGAGGTTCCCTAATTTACGAGCCTTTATATTTACCCTAGCGCTTTGAGTGACCAGCGACAACAGAAATGCTTTTACTTTCTATTTGAATCATTTTACAAAATGCATATAACCAGTATGTATGAATAAATATTATCTAGCTTTAATCATAATTTTGAATTTCGCGCCAATGCGTTCAATCACGTGACCACGTGATTTCGGCTTACGTCACAACGGATTTACAGCAGCTATGTTTACTTGAGAAACTATATATCTAGCCATGCAAACAGCTGGGGATAAGGGCTATGACACGTAAATTGAAATAGGAGGAATAATAATAAGGAGGTTCCTCATTGTTCGTCCATATTCCTTGCTATTTCTGTCTTTCCTTTTACGTATACTAAACGGAAGAAAGAAAAAGCTTGACGATTATCATAACTATTGATATAGTAAATTAATAATCTTATGTTAATCATTGCTGTTACTCGCTATTCGTACATCCGAGCAAAAGTGAAAAACCTAGCGGATTTTCCTGAAAGTGTTGAAAGTTATAATAAGCAGGCGACAAACAAAATATAAGTATACAAATATTACATGAGAATGGTTTTAAAATAGAAAATTGTTTCTTAAAAATTGATAAAAGGTTATAATGTTCAATAAGGAGTACTATAATATAAAATTAAATACTTTTCTACGACTTTTTAGTTTCTGATTCAATGTGTCACTTGGTCTTATTATAACTTAGCGCCATCTAACAGTGCTTGAACGTCCGTCATTCAATTCATTTGTACATGCGATAGCTCTAAGTAACAGTGCGACATCTTATATAATATATATATGGGTGGTTCTCTGTCAAATCGAAGATGAAAAAATTTTTTTTGGTTCAAACTTTATATATATGTTCTATAGGATGCCCGTGGCTCCCAACAACATTTTCAGCGCGATCCCTTTACTTGGCTTCAAGTTATAGCTGGTCAAAGTTGGTGTTTTAAGCGATTTTTGCATTTTTTGCCTATTTTCAACGATTTGTAGCTCATAATGGATGCATTTTTAACTAAAACTACCCTGATACTTTTTTTTGTTAAATTTCCTGAATTTTTCAATAAAAATACTTTTAAAGTCATATATACATGTTTAGGCTACCTTATTTGCATTTTAAATCTTAAAATGTGAAAATCTGAGGGTTCGATCCGGCCTCTGACTACTTTTGTATAGTGAAAAAATACCTTTTTATAGTGCAAATGTACCTGTACAAGAGCCAGAATAGCAGAAGCCTTTGTTTTTTGTTTTCATGGTACCCCAATAGTGAAAAACACTCAGAATTGATTCAAATAACTCATAATAACTGTGACAAAGGACGTCAGATTCCTTTTTACTAACATAAACAACCACTGTGACATTTTTATGATGGATGCGTCCTTTGTCTACAGCTATTTATTAGTTATTTGAATCATTTCTGAGGGTTTTTCACTACCAGTGTCCCATAAAAACAAAAAACAAAGGCCTTTGCCATTCTGGCTCTTGTACAGGTACTTTTGCACTATAAAAAGGTATCTTTTCACCGTACGAAAGTACCCTGCTAATATCCGAAGATTAAAAACGATTTCAAAAACCGTAATCGTTTTTGATAGTCGTTTGTGTAACGTAATTTTAGCTTTATTAGGTATTAGAATGTATTGTATCAGTTCCGATTAGAATAGATAACAATTAGAATGGTATTAAAAACGATTAAACTATTATTATAAAATGTATTAAAAATCCGTTATATATATTAATCGTTTTTTATCGTTTTTGATGTTTATTACTGCATTTATAAATCTAATCGTTTTTAATCTCTTATAATCGTATTTAATATTCATGTATCATTTTTTTTATATTTAGGACTTTTTTCATATATTTTACTGAACACTTTATAAATACACACTCGTACTGCCTAATCTTACACGCACTGTTACTTAATAAATGTATTACACGCATGGTACAATGAATTATTTATGCATTACCGTTGAATGGTCTTATATACTGACCATCATAGATTCTTTACCACTTGCGAGTAAAAAATCCGGACGCCACCTGGCGACGAGTCATTCTTAATCGTTTCTTAGTATAATTCAATCGTTTTTTCATAATCGCAATGGATCTTTATTTTTGGTATAAAATTGATCGTATTCAAACTATTACAAATTAATGTACTGCTATTTAAGTATATACATTCATTTGGAAGTATATAAACTTGTAAAAAGGTAAAATTTTTGAATTAAAACTTTTTTCATGTAAAAGGTACAAATAATTCATTAAATACTTACGAGCAACTAAGTATTATTACAGCTGTCCCTACTAATAATACGAAATTAACTTGTTTTATATTTTTATGATTATTTGTGTGCTTTGTGTTCTGTGTCTTGTAAGTTTCTAATTAGTTAATCATTTTCGTATAATTTTATAAATAAATTGAATAATATTTATGTTTGAATGCTATTATGTATTGAGAAAATAAATAAAAATAATTTTGAATAAATATTTTTTTTATGATTTCTGCATCTAGATGAAACTGGCGTACTGTTGACTATTTTTTTATTTTTAGAGAATGATTGATGTGATGATTCTCATACTTTTTGAATCTGAAATAAACAATTTTAATAAATTAATTCACAAATAAGTTTAAAATGCTTCCAATCATTGAAAAAATTCTTGAATAGTTAGTCCGAATTACTGAAGAAAGTAGAAAAAAATAAGTGGGTGTTTGTGTAGGTTAAGTTGGAATATGATGTATGATGTTGCTTTATATTTATAATATATTTAACATATGCGATCATTATCATTATTTTTAAGTTCACCCCCCCCCCCATTCAAGGGGGGGGGGGGGGTATTAATTTGTTTTTTTTCTACGAAATTGAATAATCTTTTGAGTAATTATGTAATTTCAGTAGTAATTTTCATCTAATTAGAAAAGATGTTGAAGATATATATCTACTTCATCAAATATTTCATAACATTTTATTTGAAAAAATTTAATTCATTTAAAAATATAGTCTTTGGTCATATGTTAAATATATTCAAGTAACGTTATTAATTTACTTCTTCAATAAATTGTTTGATCATTTTTTTGAAAATTTTAATTCAAGTAAATAAATTTCCTGTGTTCATGCATTTTCTACACGAACTAATGAGATTTTGAATGGATCCCATTTCCATTGTCAATAATATGCTAAAAATTAAAAATAAAAAAAATAAATATGCTAAATTAAAAAGTATTTTTTGAAACTAAAATAGGAGAAATTGTCTGAAGGAATGCATTATGTTCTGTAATTATAATATATCTATAAAAAAATGTAATAATTTGCAATAGATTGTATATTATTCTTAAATAGACTCTTTTAATACCTCGCACTCCATACAATATATCGATTTTTGAAGAATGCTTCTAATCATTTTGAATGAATATTTTTATTGGGATTTTTGCATCTAGATAAGCTACATAGAACTGACCATGACAAATAATGCCGTCTAAGAAAATTCCTAAGGAATTCAAAAACTTTTCCTTGTGATTTATTTATTGTTATTGTGCGAAGCTAATATAATTGGAAATGTGTTTTCTATAAAGAGTAAATGGAAATGAAGAATTTTCTCATATTTTAAGGTGATTTCTGGTATAAAAACTTTATTTCCAACTATTCTGTCCTGTAATTATTTCTGCTTCAATTATTGCTATTGATATTAATTGAATGATTTTCAAAGCGGAGTCCATTGCATAGACCATCTTTATACTCAATTTGAGACTTAAGCATAGACTAGTTGCCGTTATTTTCAATTCTAATTGTATGAAGGTGGAAGACCTTCTCTAATTTATTTAACATTTCAATTGGATATTAGATGAATATTTCGTCAGTTTGATTCGTACACCTATATTGTGTTGGCGTGATCTATGTGTAATATGTCCATGTATTCACCAATATAGACATTTGTTAATTAGCTTTATATTAATGATTTTAATATCTTCATTATGAGGAGCTAAAATTACAGAATTATAGATAAGTTTTGATTAATATTGGCTATAAATTTTTACAAACATTATCAGTTTTCCAAAATTGAGGTTTTTGAAAGATTAATTTTACCTTCTCCTAAATCTAAAATAATATGTTGGAGAATTCTCTATCATTAGACCGAATATTCTTTAAATTTTAAAACTTTGAAAGAGGCCATAATTTGGAAATATTAAGTTGTTTCCTCAACGATAGAATTCAATAACCATGGTTTTATTACTGAAGTATTTGTCAAAAATCACCTCCTAAATATGATTAATTTTCCTCCAAGGGGTATTTTATTTACACGCATACATCTTGCAAGGTTCGATCTATGATTTCTAAAGCCTTTTTTGAATCATAGATGCTTCATTCCCAAATAATTAAATCAGAATCTTAATTTTCTTTTATCTGATTCTAATTTTAGAAAAAGCAGTATCTATCTTATCCAAATCTATAAGGTAATCTAAAAGTTCTATGACTTGTCATTCGTTTTGGTAATAATATAGAAGCGATACCAGTCCAAGCCATTGACAGACTTGTTTTCAAATGAGAATATAATTAGTGTATTAAAGTTTTGTATAAGAATAGTCTTTCCTAACCCTCAGGACCATCAAATAAAAAAAATGTTAGTTTTGCTTATTAATTAAGCTTCTGCTGAAAATAGGAGTGTTTGATCTTCATTTAATTGATTTACCATTGTTTTAAAAATAGTGGCACTTTGATTATATTTTGGAAGACATATCATCATTGAGAATAAGATGTCAGGTTCTGGTAAACAAAAATCCTTACAACCCTTTCTTCTGTTTGTCTAATATATTTGGATATGCCGATACAGGCATTATTTTCTTTATTTATTTAAAATCTTCAGGTAAAAAAATTTTTAATACCTATTCAAATTGTAATTTCCTTGGATGTTTTTGCTATTTGGACCAAGCAAAAAAATTACGTAATTGAATGGTAACACTTATTT
>CM053168.1:39081853-39152887 GCA_012977825.3 Pteromalus puparum
GACAAGCTTCTTCAAAAATATTATAAACACAAGAGTCATCAGCTACTAAACCCATAGCTAGTGCTGCTTCTTTATAAGTTTGATACAGTGTATTTTTATAAGTTCGTAAATCTTCAAAAGAAGTAGCACCTTTTATTCTGTTTAGTATCAACTTCAGAAAGAATCTTTCACTATCTTTTGGAGATACTACATTTAATCGTCCAATGGCACCATATTTATAATTTCGTGATCGTTTTATCCAAGATTTTGTTTTTTGATCAAATTTGTAATGTTGCGGAATTTCAACATATTTAATATTTTTTGCAAAATTATCTACTTTATTTAATTTAAACCATGCTGTTAATGTCGTTTCTGTGTTGCGTAATGCTTCTGACTCTTTATGTTCTTTATTTAGTATAGATATCTATAAATTTATTTTTTTAAATTTATACATGTTTTAAGAAACTTAATATTTTATTCATCAATCTGTTTTTAAATTTAAAATTGGGGGGTTGGCGAGCGGAGCGAGCAGGGGGGAACCCCCCCTAGTATATATATATATATATATATATAACTTTAAGTTAAGTAAGCCCTCCATTGAAAAACAAAAATTTTGTTGCTTTATTATGAGTTAATATAATAAACTTGCTTTTGTTTGATGGATCTCAGTTCTTTTTTATCTGTGATTTCGTTACAGAATAGATCAAACTCACCTAACCTTTTACTTTTTTGAAAGTTAATTTTTTTAAGAGATCATATATACGTATATTTTTTCTATGATTTACGCTTTTTGAATTCGTATCTTATAACAATTTTAATTCACATGGATATGCGATTTAATATCAAGCTTGATTCAATATCAAGATAAACTTCATTTTTATGACAACAATGAATATATGTTTTATCCTGTGATATTTCTTCTTTAAAATGTTTAGCCTTACAAAATTGACATTTGTTGTCTAAATTCCCTATAAAATTTGTTATGATAGTATTTTCATCAAATTTTCTACATTTGCAATCAAACCAATTGATCAAGGATCAAGATTTGTTTTACAAGGTATATTAATATAATCAAATTCTTTTTTTTAATATTTATAGTGTCGGAATCATTTATATATTTCCTTTTTCTTTTATTTACTTTCGTACATTTTTCCTGCTTAATATCAAGTGGCGCGGTAGCGCCACGAAGGCGAGTTTGAGAAGCAGACGGAGCCGCGGCGCCCGTGACACTATTTACTTCTATATTGGTGTTCGGATTTTTCATGATACAGAAAAAAATGCTTATCATTACTGTTCGTGAGTTTTTTTGGCATATTCGTATCCTTTCTAAGCTAAACTATGATTTCCAACGAAAATGTTTGTAAATAAGACGTTATTTTTAATAATAAACGAGTGTATACATCGCGAATGCTCGGAACAGTTTCTCTAAATTCTCCAGTCTCCAGTGCGTTAGGACCGTGAAGTTGGCTTTCAAAGTGGTAGGAGCATGAAGTTGGCCGCACAAGCTATGTGTAATACAGTTGGGTATCGCTTTCCCACATTTTTCTATATGCTGCGCTGAGTAAATGTATTTACATTGTCTGCTGTCTTACGGGGTGGCCGATGACGAGGTATAGATGGTGCGCTCTGTGGTATCAGAGATTAGTAGAGAGATTGCCGATGCCATGTTAAAAAATCGTGCCATATTCGATCATGACACCACCATGCGGCGCTCGACCGAACTATACGCATCTAGCAAGCCCCGCCCACTCCGTTTATCCGTCGTCTGCGAAATCGAGCGCGCGCGGCAGATTGATGAGTACTGGGGTTCAAATCTCGGTCACGGAAGATTTTTTTTTGGTTGTTTTGCTTATTGCCTTTTCATCTACGTGTCCAAAATAATAATTATAGCAAATGTAAAATGTTATATTATTTGTTGTTAATAATTTAATGCAAATAATTGAAACTTTTTAATAACTTGGATGTTCAGAAAAATCCAAATTAATTTACTTTATTTAAAAAAAAGAGTTCATAATTTTAAATTTAATAAAAAAAAATGTCTTGCTTGTTACTTTCTTAATAAATATATAAACAGTTTTCCCCACCACCTTTGCGGTACTGTTTAAGGCGCGTTGATTTTTTTTATTATACCTTGAATAGCTTTATGTGAAAATTTAGTAATGTCATAATGATTCAAGGACATGTTTGAATAAAATAACATTACATAATTTTTGCATAATGCAATTCAAAATATAACCGTGGTTTCATCGCCATTAGCCCTACGCACCACGGGAGTCGCCTCCATATTTCTCCATCGACTTCACCCACTTCCTTCCTCCACCAACTGGTACACTCGATCGAAGAAAATATCCGTTTAATTTTCTTTTAGTTGCAAAATTTATCTATATACGTTGCATATCTTCCGTTAGAAAGACGTTTACTTATTCAGATAAATTCATCATCTAAATTCATTAAAATAAACTTCAATTTTAATCCAACGAGTGTATAAAAAAATAATCATAATAATGCCTTGATTCTATTAAGTATTATAACACCATGTCATGCAATAAGACGAATTAATAGTCTCACTGATCATATTATGATTATTTTTGCCTATATAATGCAGTTTCTTCTCTATATAATACATTTATTTAACTATTTACATAAAACTCTCTACATCTAACATTTACGTAAAATTTGAAAAAAAAACTATTTATATGCAACAAAAATATTTACAACAATCAACTAAGAAAATGAAACAACAAATGGACGATTAAACCTGTTTAAGAATATTTAATTTCTGATTTTTACCAACGATATCTTTCTTATTTGATTGCTTTGTGATGCGATTATGTTCACGTGTTATAGAAAAAATTTTAACTGTCAGTAGAATTTTTAAAGCATGCATTCTGTGTTCATAACAGATATTGTCTTGATCAAACCAACTTTGGAATTTTTGACGAGTGTATGTTTCAACAATTTCTAATAAATGAAATAATAATTTTTTTTGGTGCCATACACTTTCATGGTAAATTTGGAAGGCTTCTAATTGACAGTTCACCACATTCGTGAAAAGTTCAGTTGGTCTAGTCAAGTACATAATTTCTGGTGTGTCTGGATCGGTATGCGAGTACTCTCTGAATCTGATATATTCTTCATTATCTGTAGTTTTAGAGTCAATATTTTTTATAAAAGCCTTTTTGCAATCAGGGCAAGTCACCGTTCACCTAACCTTTTCTATTAATGCTGTCTTAATATTTAAAGTTATTTTTAGCGTTGGGTGTATATTGAACGTTGAACCTACTCACAAGGTTATTGAAACGAAATAGTGGGGATTAATTCAAGGTTAATAAAAGTATGTCAAGGTTATTACAGAGAGAGAGAGAGAGAGAGAGAGAGAGAGAGAGAGAGANAGAGAGAGAGAGGGGGGGAGAGGGAGAGAGAGAGAGAGTGGACGCCTGCACGGCTGCTACCAGCCTCACACGTGAAGTAAGGATTTATTTAAGATTCATAAAAGTATGTCAAGATTATTATAGAGACTTCTGCTAGCAGTCTAATACATTATATAGATGTACAAATTATTTAATCAAATAACAATTTTTTTCTTTTTCTACTGAAACAAATATTTCTCTCTTAAAAAAAGAGATGATTGGATATTGTGAAGCCTTTTAAAACTTGATTTGTCATAATGTTATAATCATTCTAGATTAATTATAGGATATACATACCGTTGATTGAAACTTTGAATTTGGGAAAACTCCTGCCAGTGCCGGTCATAGGTTAATTGGAAATATCCAGAGCTAAGGCGTATGCGCTTTTTGCGAGTGGCCACGTTCTGATATAGAGCGCATGCACGCCGCGCGCATTCAATTGGGGGATAACACACGGCCTTCGATTCGCGTGAAAAGGGAGGGAGGTAGCGCGCGAAAGGTATACGGTTGACGCGAGATCGGGGGAGCCCGCGGGTGGCGCGCGTGAGAGTGGGAGGCCGCGAGTGACCTCGGATCCGCGCGAGAGTAGGAGGTAGCGAATGTCCTTGAGTGCGCGCGCATGAGATTCGCGAACGGGTGGGATTGGCCTTGATCTCTGCCTATAAAACCGGCTGCAGAACACCAGTGTGCACAAATCTCCGCTTTGTGCTCTCAGTGAATCCTCTCGTTATACCAGTGTAAGTGCTTTTTCTATGTGTACTATTAAAGTGAATAAAAAAATTTGTCGTTTAATACAATTACATTTTCTTTTGTTACAGATCAACAAAATCATGGATGTATTGAATCAGTCTGGAAAAACTCCAAGTTACCTTCCAACTAAAAAATTAAGAGACTTGGAAGTTAATCAATCGTATTTGATTACTGATGTGAAAAAAGTTGCTACTAGATTTGGAATGAAAATTGTATTACAGTTAGACTCTTCATTTGATGTTTTTTTACCAACTCGAGTTAATGCTATACTCATTGAAAAAGAAGAAACGTTCAATACTTTTAATGAAAATACTAAAAAACAAGAAGTTCGATTAAAATATCTAGGCAATTGCCTAATTGAATTTATTTGATTCATGTATAAAAAGGGGAAAAACCGCTTAGTATAGTTACAACATTTTATAAATATGAATAAGAATATGTCATATACGTTTATAATTTTATATTATTGATCTGAATATATATATATATATATATATATATATATAAAACTTACCTAAAATTGTATTTATTTGAACTATCCTCCTCTTCATTTCATGTCCAAAATTATTCAGTGAAACTCATGTTAATTAAAAAAAGGTGTTATTATCTTATAATTGTATTATGATTGTATCACAATTGTGAAGAAGACAAGTGACGATCCAGTCAGTGGTAATTTAAAATAATTGTAAAATATAAGTGACAATCCATTCAGTGAAATTCATTTTCATTCATAATAAAGTGTTATTTTGTAATAAGTACATTAAATACATACAAAATCTAATTGTACATATAATAATTGTTAAAAAAGCAGTGTGCTTATATAAAAAATGGAGAAAACAAAGTTACTATATATAATAAATGTGACATAATTCAACCTATCAGTAATAATAAAAAAAAAATAACTGTAAAAACATTGATCAACAATCTTTTTGAGGCCGTGGGCTGCCGGTCTTGCCGGTATTGCAGGGAACCGCGGGACGCGGGCCGATAAAACAGAACTGCCTTACCGACCGATAGTTATCGGGTTCGGTAAGGTAGGAATCGAAACTCTGATGATGGTAACTTGAGGTAGAATCCCCCTTGCCCCTACTACAAATATATTACAAACCATCTGAAAATTACTATAATTATCATATTTTATTATATTGTAAAATATAAATATTAAATGTCTACATTATTAATATCTATACTAATACTACATTATATATTATAAACTCGCGTTCGTAGTGCTACTGCACTATTTGATTAGATTGTAGTTATTCGAAATTACAGTATAAAAAATAAACGATTTTAACTCAAAAATATGATATTATTATAAAAATTATATTCTATTTTTGTTCGTTTACATGAATTTTAAAAACAATAATATTTAAAATATGAGTTATACAAAATATCATGAAGAACAGGCATGATTTTAGTGTATATGTATAAATACACAGTTATATACGATAAAAATGGCATAAAAATATGTTATATACTCTGAAAGAAAATTAATTATTTTGGTTGGTTAACGTGTTAATCATATGTAAATCAATTTTTTATTGATTAAGTGCTTCTAGATCTTAATATGATTTATTGGAATTTGGTATATTTAAAAGTTATTTACCAATTTTTTAATAGAACATTGGATAATAAATGTAGCCAACAGATTAATACCCAGCCAATGTTAATTGACCATTTGATAAATTATCAGTTTTACATACTGTATGAATAAAAAACTCATATAATAAAAACAATAGATATACATTTAATTATAATAATTATTTTAATTGAATATCTACTTAAATCTCTGCGCTGACATCGAAAATTTTTGAACTAGTACGCTCTATTTGGAAAAATGAAACAATGCCGGAAAACTGGAAAGAATCATCATCATCATACCGATTTTTAAAAAGGGAGATAAGACAGACTTCATTAACTATCGGGAATCTCACTTTTATCTACCTGCTACAAAGTTCTGTCAAACGTAATACAGGCCAGACTCACACCCTTCGCGGAAGATATAATAGGAGATTATCAGTGTGGATTCCGGCGTAATAGGTCGACGAGCGATCAAATGTTTACTATAAGACAGCTGTTAGCGAAAAAATGGGAATATTGCGAAACAATACACCAGTTATTCATAGATTTTAAAAAAGCGTATGATTCTATCAAACGAAGCAAAATGTATCAAATCCTTGTGCTCCTCGGCGTGCCAAAAAAACTTGTGAAATTAATACAAATATGTCTGAACGGAAGCACGGGAAAAGTACGAGTAGGCGGTAATGTATCTGAATCGTTCATGATACACGACGGTTTGAAACAAGGTGACGGGCTCTCCACGGTACTCTTTAACTTAACGCTAGAGTATGTTGTTAGACAAATGCAGACTAGCGGGCTGGGCGCAACACTCAACGGAAAAACGCAGATTCTAGGATATGCAGATGATTTGGACATAGTGGGGGATAATGGCGAAACGGTAGCGAGAAACGCGGAAATACTCATAAATGCGGCCGAGGAAACGGGGTTAGAGGTGAGCGAATCGAAAACGAAATATATGATTATGGATAAACTGGGCATTTGCGAAGGAGAGGGGGATCTTAGAGTCGGAAATTTTACTTTCGAAAAGGTTAGCGAATTCAGATATTTAGGCACAACTATAAATGATCGAAACGAAATCAAAGCCGAGATTAATAAGAGACTACATTCGGGTAATGCCTGCTTCTACACCGTGAGCAAACTACTAAAATCAAAACTACTGTCTAAAAATGTAAAAATTAGGATATATAGGACTATAATAATGCCGGTAATCTTGTACGGATGCGAAACTTGGGCGCTCACTAAAGCAGAGGAAAACCGTTTTAGGGTGTTCGAAAATAAAGTTCTGCGAAAAATATACGGGCCAAAGAAAGATGAGGAAACCGGGGAGTGGAGGAAACTGCACAACGACGAGCTACATAACTTATACGCGTCACCGAATATAAACAGAATAATTAAATCGCGAAGACTAAGATGGGCAGGGCACGTTGCAAGAATGGGAAATGATCGCACGGCAGCGCGTATAATGAAAGGAAAGCCAAATACGTCGCGACCTCTAGGTAGACCTAGACGCAGGTGGGAGGACAATGTAAAAGCGGACTTAACTGAAATCGGGCAGGACGGCGCGAAATGGATAGGGTTAGCACAAAATAGGGATACGTGGAAGGCTTGCGTAGATGAGGCGATGAACTTTCGAGTTCGAAATGCCACTTAAAAAAAAAATCTACTTTAATCTATTTGAAATATGTTGACGAAATGCATGCGTGAAAGCACTAAGTAACAATCAAATCTATGTACATGCTATGTATAATAAAAACTGTCTGTATTATACATACAGACAGTTTTTATTATACATAGCATGTACATAGGTTTGATTGTTTTGACTTATATATTGCAACACAGCAATACCTAACCATACTGTTATCAAAATTTTCATATTATTTAATATCTCATTTCATTTTATTTCAAAAGACCCCTAGTAGAAAATAGAGCAGTGAACTTGCTCAACAGATTAGCAACTGAACAATGCCAACTGCCCAACTTGCTGTGTAAAATCTGCTTAGAAACTGCTGAACGTACTGCTGCACTCACTAAACAATCTAAAAGCTTATATAATAAGAATAATTAACGTATATTTTTTATTTATTAAAAAAAAACACCTTAATTATCCGTATTTACAATCGACTGTTGGTTAAAGTGAGTTTTATCCAATGTATATACTAAGAGTGGCAACCTAACCCTACATACACGTGTACAAACCCTAGCAAATCAACGGTCACCGCTAGCGGTGACATCGCGATGACATAGTGGTGACATATTATTTTTCGCAAAATAAACCATTAATATCCCTGGTAGAAATGTTAACCAACGGTTTAGCATCCGTTCGGCAAATCGCAACGAGTTTGCTAACGGTTAAACCAACCGTTGGTTTAAAATTCTGTTAATTTCGTCACGAAATAAGAAATCCCATAGCCAACTGTTCATCCAACCGTTGGTTTAACATACTGCAAATTCCCGTACTACATTAGCGATCCGTTGGCCAACGGATCCTTAACCTTGAAATCACAAAAGTAAATTAAGTTACACATTAAAGTCATATATACTCAAATTTGTAAAAAAAACTAAATTGTTATTAAATTAGTGTTAGAAAATTATTTTTTGGAAAATTAATTTTGAGGTTAATAAAAGTTGATGATTATAAAATCTTCTATAAAAAAACCTTTTTAAAAGGTAAAATATTGGCGAGTAAAAGTTTCTTTACAAAATTTGTGATATCCCAAAAACAAACATAACTGATGTCAAGTAATTTTTTTAAATATTTTTCAGGTATACGCATGCGGACACATTGTTTTATAAAATAAAATATTTTTTACTTAAATTCTTACTATACAGTAGTTTGGATTCATAAGTAAAATTTCAAATTACTCTTCTTCCTTGGCATTTAAATAATTAGCAATAATTAAATAACCAGCTATTTAAATAATTAAAACCAATATTACATTGGAAATACGACTCAAGATTTTAATATTTTTTTAATTTTTCTAATAACTACTGAACTTTGGATTAAAAGTATATGATTAAAGGAGCGTCCGTGGCTCGGTTGGCTAAGGCGCACGACTTGGCCGGCCGAGACACGCTCGCTCAAGGGGCCGTGGGTTCGATTCCCGGTCAGGTCGGCTCGGATTTTTTCTGAGTTGTTTTAAGCGGGAAAAGTACCCAAGACTCCGGCTGTTTCGAGGTAGGTTTTTCCCCGGAATTTTCCTTCAGAGTAATTCCGGGTTTTCCCTGCCTCACAGGTGTAAGCCTGGGCGAATGCGAAACAGTGGTAGGGACAATAGGTAAAGGCAGGAATTAGGTAGCCAACCCGATGCATTAGGCAGGGAGCGCCGGCCTTACCGGCGTGGAGCTGGTCTAATACGAGGACCTTCTCGGGGGAAAGCTACACTGAGAGACGGACCCGATGCCCTCTCGGGGGCAGAGAGTGCTGGCTTAACCAGCAAGGTGTGTGTCTGAAAATATGGTCCTCACCGGAGAAGTCTCTCAGAGTGGAAAAAAAATAATAGGGATACAGTGAGGTAAAAATCGAGGTATAGGATTGGGCACTACTTCCACACAAAGGTGGTGGAAGGCCCCCGGCAGCTGGGCCTAATTGGCCGCGCCGGTAATGGAGACCAACAAAAAAGGATATGATTAAATATACTTTTGAAAATGCCAAGGAAGAAGAGTAATTTGAAATTTTACTTATGAATCCAAACTACTGAATAGTAAGAATTTAAGTAGAAAATATATTATTTTATAAAACAATGTGTCCGCATGCGTATACCTGAAAAATATGAAAAACAATTACTTGATATCAGTTATGTTTGTTTTTAAGATATCACGAATTTTGTAAAGAAACTTTTACTCGCCAATATTTTACCTTTTAAAAAGGTTTTTTTATAGAAGATTTCATCACTTTTATAGAGACTATACATGTATTACATTGTACGGTATCAACAGTAAAAATATGTCATACTCAAGATAATTCTCGGAGATGACGTTGATACCGTACACCTTGGGCACCAGGTACCACGGAGACCGTAGCCATCGCAATATTCGTGTTCGGCGACACGTAAAACCCCCGAGTAACGACTTTCGACTAATTTTGTTACAAATTTCCGTAAAACTCGAGGAGACGACGTTGGTACTGTCCACCATGGGCACCAGATATCTCGAAGACCGTTGCCGTCGCGATATTACTCTTCAGTGACCCCGAAAACCCCCGAGTGACAATACTGGACTCATTTCCATCAATATTTACCGAGTTGTAAATTTTTATTTATTTATTGTCTTTTCGAAATGCACTTCCAAAATGCATATTCTTTATGCAAAAATGCAATTTTTAAAATAATTGATGAATTTAGTTTACAATGTTTGTAAATGCTCTCACAAATCGAACGCAGATAACCGAATTAACATTAGGTGCTCCTTAAAACATCGATGGTTCATTGATTTATTTTCTCGACTATTCAAATTTTTGCCCCGTGGATTACCGGAAGCCACGTGACCGGAAGGCTGAAAAATCTCAGGAGAGGAAGACCGTTCCAACGAAAAGAAAATGACTGAGCTAAATTTCAGCATGCAATATTTCGCCAATAAAGTAATCTTTTCGAATAAATCTTTTTCCTCGAAAAAGATTAGGTAAATAGATGTCCAGTCTATAGCGATACAACGGGCATTGGTGCAATAGTAATGCTATAAATGCGTTTGGAAAATTATTTTAAGGTTAGAGAACCCAATATCAAAGTATATAAGGGCCGCGACCCGCGCCGTCATCGTGTCGTATACTTCGTATACTTTTACTCGCCAGCGCGGCACTGTCACGCCTCTTGATCAATTCAAAAGAGGATAAGGTGATTCAAAAGAATCGTTTCTTTGTAATTGATTTTACCAATTTTCTTTCAATTAAAATTTCTATTTCTTCCGGAATCTTGATATTTTTTACTGAATACTGCTCTAGTTTAAATAATCTCTTCGCGTATTGAGAAACTAAGTGCTTTGGAGATCTCAAAAGACTAGTCATTTTTCCAAGCTACGATTCAAAGGTAAAATCACTGATTTCCTCCGCATGCTCCAGAGGCTGACCACGCACATGTATAGCACTGCACTGTCTGCTCCAGACCCCACGTATCAGACGTGTGTATACATACACACACATACACACATACATGTATGTATAATACTCAGACCACGCGTACATGTTGACATAACCTCTCATTTCAAATAATATACAATATTGTATAATATACTTTTTTACTATCTATGATTACATGTATACGTAAATTAAAAATCTTAAAGCAATTAACATTTTTCAGATTTAAAATATCTATTGCAGTGTATTTTTTCCAACCGTTGGTAAACCGTTGACTAACTTTTTATTTAGAATATTTTCTCAACCGTTGGGTAATCGTTGGTTAATACTTTTTGTAACCGTTGGTAAAAAAATTTCCGAACAATTAGTTGACAAGCCATTTTGGTTGGGTTATTTTCTACCAGGGATGATATTGACGGATATCTAAAACAATGTAGAGGGTAAACATATAAACGTATAATCTTATTTTAAGCAAAAAGTCATGAAATACTGCCTATAAAATAAATAATACGCGAGGCGTACATACAGTATACAAATTAGAAAATGAAAGTTTTTCGATAGCTAAGAAGCTGCAATATCAAGTTAAATCATAGCTATAAAGATTATAAAGATATTATCATTTTGATGCATCGATAAATGACTGACTGATTGTTTAAAACCTAATATATAATAGTTAAGATTGAGAATCTACTGTACCGACGCTTCACATTCTAAGTGTATAGCTATAGCTATAACATTTTTGGTGAAACGTAGATAAAGCAGATTCTCGATATGAAAGGTATGTTAAAACTCATAAACATGGTTTAAAACTATTATTGAAATGAAATATGTAGCATAATTTGACCATAATAGATCATTCTAGGGATTGACTGATTATTTTCGCTATGCAAACATCATATTATATTAGTTTATTTTGCGAAAACAAAACGACACCGCTATGTCACCGCTCTGTCACTGCTAACGGTGATCTAGCGGTGACAATTGATTAGCTAGGAAATATCAAGACTTCTCACTAACACTACTATTCTTATACACCTGTTCTTATCTTAAATATTATAAAAGAACAAGGGGGTTATTCTCTAAGCATATCACTTGTGATATAGTCGATATTCTCTTTAAAAGAGCTCTTTGATTGGTCTAGACCATGCGTGTGTCACTCGGTGAAATAGTTAGAGAATACAGCCCCAGGTAGTATATGTTAGTTAACGATGAATTCTAAAAGTGCGGGATCACCAAAAAGATGTATTAGTCGTATGAGATCAGATATGAGAAACAATATCTTGATCTATATTTGATATTACCGTGTTATATATACTGTACATTGAATTTATAAAAAAAATTATATGCATAAAAACTTAAACAATTGTTTAGAAACAGACTACGATGACACTTCTTACTTATTTTCCCATGGCTCAAGCGTGAAAATTTACTCATAGGTGTTTATATAAAAATCAAAAGTATATCAGTTAAATTAAAATCAAATTGATATGTTGCACCGATATGTCAAAACAAATTTAAATGTAAAATTTAAGGTCTTTAACTATCATAGTTTTCAAATGAGAATCAAAACAAGATTTTAGTAATTACTTGTTTTATGGTTATTTGTGTTTCAAAACTGTGTTTTAGCTCTCATTTAAAAACTATCATAGCTAGAGAGCTCAATTTTTATATCTAAACTTGTTTTCACATATTGGTACAATATATCAACTTGATTTTAACTTAACTAATATACTTTTGATTTTCAAATAAACATCTATAAGTAGATTTCTACGCTTGAGCTATGAGGTTCAATTCGAACTGTCTAATTAAGGCAGATAAGTAAAAAGTGTCATCGCAGTCTGTTACTGAACACTTTTTAAAATTTTATAACTACATAATATTGACCTTGTTCATATGTGTAAATAATTGTAAAGGGTTCTTTAGCCCGTAAAATTATAAATAAAAAAAAAATAATAATAATATCAAGTATATGCTAAGATGCTGTCTCTCATATAAGATTTTATAATACATCTTCCTGCTAAAAATAATCAATAAAAGCCAATAGAAAAAATTTCTATTGAATTTGAGTCTAAATCTGAATCCTAACAAATGCAATAGAAGTAAACAAACTTTCAATTCTAAATAAATTAATTGAATTTATGTTCACAGACATTAATTAAGATGTATAGCTATTTCTTCGACTGTATATTGATTTTTATGAAAAATACGCTCATTTGATTTAATTGATTGTAATTAGTTTTAAAAAATGTACAGTATTATTGATAATTTAATTGATTTTAATAAAGAAAATACCAACAAAATGTAATTTGTATTAATTGACTTTAAAAACGTACGATATTTTTAATATTCCAATTGATTTTAATTGAGAAAATGCCAATACAATGCTATTAGTATTAATTGACTAAAAATGTATTGTAGACCTTTTTTTTTATTGATTTTGATAGGGAGAAATAGTAGATTATGCACCAAGGGAGTAAAAGTAGAGAATGTCTCAGATCGCATATAATTTTTGCCCGAGCCGAAGGCTGAGGCTTTCTCTACTTACTCCTATGGTGCATATACTACTTTCCAAAGAGCTCTTTGATATCCTGCACTTTTAGAGTTCATTGCTAATAAACATAAACTTCCTGTTTCTTTATAATATTTTAAGTAAGAAAAAGGTGTATATAAGAATATTTGGGTCAGTAAGTAGTCTTGATATCGATCTTAGTATACACATTATAAAACTTACTTTAAACGACAATTGATTGTAAATATCTGTGGCCGACAGGCAAAATGACATAAGTCCACTTTTCGTGTTTTTGAGAAAAAGCGGTTCAATGTTCAGACATATATGTAAGATCGAAGCAAACGAGATGAGGCGCGATACGGTACAGGTTAGTTCACACATTGAGTGTACATATCCACGCGCCAGTATGACCGGGTTAAACCTTTGCTGCTTCGTGCAATATCACAAAAGGATCAAGTTATGTCGTTATGTCGGGAGCTCTAGACTTATTCACACTGCGGTTCTCGCCCGCAAAACGCGCATTTCAAGACTTATTGCGAGGCAATCGGCACACCAGCCATACAACGTTACTCGAATAAGTTTTTAAAACAATTCCACAATTCTACATCCAGTCTACAAGTCCATAACTGCAAAACTAAATGACATAAGTCCATTATTGGTTTTCTTTTCCTAATATTTACTGATTATTGATGATTTTTCCGAAATAACCTTTGGAATGTCTGGAAACGGGTTGAAAGGCAATGTTTTGTTGCAAATCAACAAAACCAAGTCCCAGAGAAGCCACCTCTATATAAAGAAACTCATTTGGAAGTGGACTTATGTCGTTTTGTCGGAAACAAAATCGGAAAACTGCACTTATGGACGTATTTCTTGAGTGTACCTTAGCATTAGGGCAACCTTTTGGCAATTCTCGACATTTTTACATGAAAAGGAACTATTTGAAGATATAAAATCCACATTTATCTCGATTTTCGCGAACATTGGACTTATGTGGTTTTGCCTGTAAGCCACAGATATGTATAATTAATGTTATTTAATCAGTAAATATAACTATTAAAATATGAAAATACGTAAATTGTTCTCGTTATTTACTTTTACATTGTATTATATGTACAGCAGTTCATTAAACAATTCCTAAACAGTAATAGGAATAAAAACCTGACAAAAGAAGTTATGATAAAAAAGAAATATTAATATTAATTTTAATATAAATAATAATTTTTTTTAACACGCTTTATTTTTGTAACTCAACTTCAAAATTCAATCAATTCTTTATTTAATCGTACTTGATGAGCATATAAAGTTCCAGCAAAAAATATAAATACGTTATATAGTTATCGTGATAACCACATTCGCGCACACACGCATAAACATACATACATACACTCGGCGGTAAGGTATTCTTGCAGAACATTTTAAACATAATGGCAACATCGCACAATGTTTGACAATTTTGACGGTTTTTGACGATTTTGACAATTTAAGATTTACTGAGGTTATACGCAGGAGGTATCATCAAAATCCATGCGACGTTGCCATTCAGTTTAAAACGTTCTACAAAAATAACCTTACCACCTGTTGTAATATGTGAATTTATACAGTCGTAATACATAGAATGGTACACGTCGCGACATCTCTGGGTTCGCGGTGATTTTGTGCAGGCAGACGAGCTTATGCGAGAGCAAGTGAACTGCGCATGCCTCGCGTGTACAATCTAAGCGCCAACTGCACTGTATACTCTGTACTCGCATCTCTCTCTCTCTTGCCCGTAAGACTCCAAGCTGAGCGGACGCACTGCTGTTAAGCGCCACATGTTAAAACATTTTACTATACCAACCTTCGGGAAAGTTTAGTAATATTCAAAAAGTGAGGTTAGAAGAAGAACTACGTGGAAAAGGAGTCAACGATTATTATTAACAAAGTAAATTGCACAGTGACAAATTGAACAGTGAAAGGACAATATTTTTTGGAAAAACGTACGTACTCGTGAAACATTGAAATTCGATTTTTTGTGTGGAAACGTCTGTCGAAGAAAGAAAATATTCAAGTGAAGATTAACCGGACAAATAAGGGTTAAAGAAGAAAAATATACACTCAGCAAAAAAGATAAAGTAGTCAAGTATTAAACAAAAAGAAGATTTTTGAAAAATAATCAAGATTTAAGTGCGATGCAAGCGGATTAAAGTCGGCAAGTGAAACACGTGGTGAAGTGCTGTATAAGAGCACGTGGTAATTTTGAGGTTAAGCACATGTTCTCGTGGCTTAAACAAGAAGAGAATTAGGAACAAGAGTAAGAAGAATATTTTTGAGAACACTTATGAAAATTATTACTTCAAAAAATCAAGTATACGATAATATAAAAGCTGAAGAAGAAGAAATGGCTAAACAAGCAAAAATTGAGGATATTATGATACCAGTCTTTGATGGTGAAAATTATACAAGCTAGAAAATAAGATTAATGATCCTGCTGGAATATAAAGAGTGCAAGGATCCAGCAACTCGAGAAATGACGGAATATGAAAAAAAGGACCTTGCTAGAGACTGCTACCAAGTTACAGTTACATTGGAGATTTTATAGACGTTATACCAGAGGATCAACGAACAGTCGACTACGTCAAGTCAAAGATTAAAGAGAAAAATATGACTCAACCAGAGTTTAATAATAAAGTCAACGTCAGTACCTTTGTGGTACAAACTAAAGGAAAATACTATACCTGTGGGGAACCAGGTCATCACAGTAGACAATGCATGAGACCACAGCAGCGGAGCAACCGGGGACAAGGTGCTCATTCCAGTCAAGGTCAACGAGCTCACCAAAGAGGCTCCAACAGAGGCTACAACAGAGGCTCCAACAGGGGCAACATCAGAGGTGGAAACTACAGAGGTCAAGATCGTCAACGAGGCAGAGGTCAAAGTCAACCCAGAGCTGAATCTTCAGGCGAACAACAGGGTGACTACGCATCCGAAGCATGGCTGACACAGGTATGCAACTCAGAGGAAAATCAGGTAACTGCGTTAGAAAATAGTAGCGTAAATTTAGGTCAAATTAATTGGATTCTAGATAGTGGCTGTACAGACCACATTGTAAATAACGATAAATTCTTTGATAAATTCATTTGTTTAAAAGAACCTGTTGAAGTAAAATTACCTGATGATAAAAATATGAAAGCTACTAAAATTGGAACCGTAAAATTACTCTTCAAAAATTATTACAACAAAAAACAAGTAGAAGTAAAAAATGTTTATTATGTTCAAGGCATTAGACAAAATATATTGAGTTTATCTAAAGTAACTGAAAACTGCACAGTAGTAGCTAAAAATGATAATGCAAAAATATATAATAAATCTAGAGAATTAATAGCAGTTGCAAACAAAAAGGATAATCTATATTTTATGAAAAGTTTTGTAACATGAAAAGATTCTAAATCAATGTATGTAAATTCGGTCAAATTAACTGACAAAGAGAAATGGAATATGGCTCTTGGTCATGTAAATTTTCAATATTTATCAAAATAAAAAAGTAAAAAATAAATTAGTAGAAGGCCTGTCAGAAAAAATTGAAACTACAGAAATGAAATGTGCTAACTGTATTGAAAGTAAAATGTCTAATGTACGTTTCCAAAATAACAGAACGAAAACTACTGAAATTTTAGAATTAATTTATACTGATTTAAATGGTCCACATAATACAATAGGTTATGGTGGAGAGAAATATTTCGTAACTTTTGTTGATGATTAAAGTAAGTGTACAAGAATTTTTTGCATTAAAAACAAATCAGAAACTGCCAGGTGTCTAAAAGAATATATAAATTTATTAGAGAATAAATTTCATAAAAGAGTAAAAAAGTTGCAATGTGATAATGGCAAAGAATATTTGAACCGCGAGATTTACGATTTTGTAAAGTCTAAGAGAATAGAACTAGTAACATGTCCACCGTACGTCCATAAACTAAATGGAGTAGCAGAACGATATAATAGATCGGCTCTGGACATAGGTAGATGCTTAATGCGTGAAGCGAAAATTCACAGACGTTATTGGCCCGAAATAATGAAAACTGTTGCTTATCTAAATAATCGTACAATTGCTAATACAGCGGAGAACAAAACTTCTTATGAAATATTTTTTGGAATAAAGCCCAATGTAGATAATCTAAAAATTTATGGAAGTCGAGTCTTTGTAAGAGTACCAGAAGCTTTGCGAAAAGGCAAATGGGATGATGAAGCCCGACTAGGCGTATTAGTAGGTTATGTTGAAAACGGTTATAAAGTTTTAGTTAATGGTAGAGTAATTACTGCTAGAAATGTGTAAGTAGCTGAAGAAAATACCAAAATTATCTGTTTAGAAAAACTTGATGATGAAAAAATAGAGATTTGGAAAATAGCGAATCTGAAAACGTAGAAAATGAAATACTGAAAAAGGAATCCGAAACAAATGAATATAATGTAAATTCAAATCAAACAAAATCTCTTATCTCTTCTCAGACCTTTGGGAAAAGTAGAGATAACGAATTAAATTTTGATATTAAAGAAAATAATGATTCAAGCTTAAAAGTACAAAGAAAATCTAACAGAAAGAAAAGTCCTGTAAATAGATATGGAAATCCTGTAACTCATTATATATATAGTATCTATTTCTATAAATACTTATATATACTAGTATTTATAGATGATCGCCTAATTTGTTGTAATGATAAAATCAAACTAAATCAAGTCAAAGCTAGTTTAACGAAAAGATTTGCAATGCAGGGTATGGGCAAAATTAGTCAATATATAGGCATTGATATAGATTATAGTAATGATAAACACAAAATGACCTTAAGTATATTGAATCTTTAGCTGTTAAATATAATCTAGAAAATGCAAAATTATATGATACTCCAATGGAGACTTATTTAAAATTAGATCAAGCTAGTCAAATAGACGAACGAATAAAGTACAGAAACTTGATAGGAGAACTGCTATATATAAGTTCAGGCACAAAGCTAGATATATCGTACAGGGTAAATTATTTAAGTCGATATCAAAGTTGCTACGATCAAACTCACTATCAATTATGCAATCGCGATCGCAAAATTCGGAAATTTCAATCCAAACTCAAAGCACATCGAAGTGCAATACCATTATATAAATTAAAGCTACGAAAAAGGTGAAATAAATATTATAAAAGTGGACTCGAAATGTATTCATTTTTCTTTCGACGTTTCAGCGAGCAATGTCGCTCCTATCAGGAAGCTGAGAAAATCGGTTTATTGTTATAGATTTGATAAATATATACAATAGTTATTTAACAATGTATATGTGACGTGGAGCTTACAATTATTAAAATTATAGAAGTGTCGCTGATGGAAAGTTCCAGAGCCGCTCTTCGCATGGTTTATATAATCAGCGCGGAGCAGTGAGAGGGTCGATTGGCGTGTTAACATTTTTTCTGCTAGTGACGTCAGAGTCGAGGGCTATATGTGTTTGGATTCTACAACTAACATAACTAAGTAGCGGGGGATCGTCGGAGGATCGTGTGTCTCTCTGGCGTATGATTGCAGTTTTTCGTGAACTAGGATTTTTACACTTGCATACATCGTAGTGCAAAACAGATAGAGATAAGCGACGTTGACATTTTTGCTTCCTCCTCAGAGGCTTTGTAATAGTAACATTTTTAGTTTCGCTAATACTTCGTAGAAACGCATTTGGAAGTGTTTGGAGTAGGAATTATACGTTTTTAGAAAATGTCTGTGCGGATGGCTGTGTGTGTGTGTGGGTGTATGTGTGTATGTACGTATACCGCCATAATTTTGGAACCACGCGATTTTGGATCGTAATAAAATTTGACATACATATATTTTTTCTAATTCTGAATTTCGGTCATTTTTTTATGATTCTGACCATTTTATGGCTATATTATAGCCATTCTTCTGTTTTTGAAAACATATTTTTGCTTTTTTTTTAATGATATGATTTATACAATATATTTAACAATAGTGTATCTAAAAGAACATAAAATTGTCTACTTTTTCCCGCAAGATTTTCTAGATTGACCGATCTGTTCATTTTTTATGATATAAAAGGTAATTTTTCGAAAAACATATATAACTCAAAAAATAAATGGTTAAATATTTTGACAAAATTCATGACAATAAAAAACAACGATATCTACTAGTTGTAAAAATTTTAAGCCATTTTGGCGACTAGATTTTGAGATAAAAATCAAAAACTAAAAAGATGGGTTTTCTATGTCGTACGCTTACGGGAGTAAAAAGGTTTAAATTGAGTTGAAATTTTAGAAAAAGATTAATCTTTCGATTACTTTGGCCAGGTCCTTTTTATAGCTTATGAAACCGTTTAGTTTAAAAGATATTAAGATTCAAATTCTTCAACTCTCACCCTGTATACCTTGTGTGACTGAACATTATTATTTTTGTTAAACCATATAATTTGATAATTAAAGCTTAGTATATTTTGAGAGCTTTTACGGTTTTATAAAATGTCAGTGTAGATTTGTGTGTGTGTGCGTGTGTGTGTGTGTGCGTGTGTGTGTGTGTGTGTGAGCGTGTGCGTGCGTGCGTGCGTACGCCGTTATAATTCTGAAACCACGTGATCGATCGTAATAAGATTGGACATGCATATATGTTTCCTGATTCTGAATTTCAGTACATTTTCTTTCAAGATTTATAATGATATGATGAGCAGATCTCCGGTGAGACCTCTCTCCCAGGAGCTATCCTAACGTGTGACGAGACGCAAGTCTCGCACATAAAGCAAGCAAACGCGGCCCCGTGTCAATCAGCTGACGCCAGCGAGCGCGCGCGCAGCGAACAAAGGCGAGTCCGCACGACGCGAAGTGAGCGTGCGCACACCAACCGAAAGGCCAGTCCGCACTACCGCGGAGCACGCAACTCAGCGGCGTCGCGCCAGGCGGCGCGAGCAGCGCACCGCGGGCACACCTATATAAAGCGGGCCGCGCAGCGCAGTGGGCAGTTCTACTCCAGCTTCACTCCTGGCGGCATCGTGAGCACACGTTACCGCAAGGAACGGCCAGAGATAGACCGACGCCGATGACGTCGCCTCGTGAGCACACGTGGCGACAGTGTTAGCGAACCCGGAACTCCGAGTTGTCCTCGTGAGCACACGAGACAACCAGGAATAGCCGAACAGCGCTGAGTCTCGTCTACGTGAGCACACGTAGTCGTTACCCGACGTCGCCACCTGCTCCTGAACCCCCGTCCCAAGGGACTGATTTTCTCCGCCACCGTGAGCACACGGGGTTGAGGAAATAGCTAAAGCCCCGCCGACGATTCCCCAGGTCGTGCGCTCATGTCCTGGTGAAGTAGCGGCCGACTCCTGCCCGTGCGAAACCGACCACACGCTGACCTTTCGAGATTCGCATGTTCATTGTGAGCACACAGGACAAGGAGAAGAACGAGACGAGCGACCTCGATCTGTAGAGCCGTGCGCTCACGACTCTGTGGACTTGAGGGATACCTAACCTCCGAAAACCCTTCGATATCCCGAACCCGTCACCGTCCGAAACTCCGATACCGCGTCCGCAAAACCGACGTATGCACCGAAACCACGTAACTCCGGCAACGTCGTGTTAATGTACCGTTAACTGCACTAGTTTAAGCCAGACCGATTGTAAAGGCGAAATATTCTAAACAAACCGTGATCTCGATTTCCGTTACAAATGGAGACTAATAATTGAACGATCAACTTGTTATCCTAATTACTAGAATATATTTATTTTGTTATTAATTACATAAACAGTCTCTTCAATTAACCTTTCCCCTAACCAAATCCTGGCTTCCGGCCGACTACTCAACACACGGGGAAAGTCGAACCGTTACAAACGTCTGGTGGATCTCTGCCCGGGTTGACCCTTCGGTCAAGGGAAATCTCCCAGGAGAATCTCTACCCGCTTCGTCGAGCAACTCCCGGGCTTCACCTCCGGTGATCTCATGTGAGATTTTGCAGTTAAATCGCTCAATGAAGAGAACAGGAACAGCTCTAACATGGGTGAGTATAACCATAGATATGAGGAACAGCGCAGTATTCCTTGTATCTGTTCCTGTTTCTCATATCTATAGATATACTAACCCATTTTAAATCTTATATCTGTTCCTTTTCCTTTCAGCGCGTAACGGGCCTTAGACCCGTTAGGGCCGTTACAGTAAAAAAAGAACAAGAAACAGATACAGATGCAGATACAAAATAACATATCTAAATATATAACAAGGTATAGTGCAGTTGTATCTGTTCCCCATATATATAGATATACTAACCTATATAATTTTGTATCTGTATCTGTATCCGTTTCTTGTTCTTTTTTTACTGTATTAGGCCTCTATTCGGGGTGGTATTATATGGGTAGCGCCCCCTCGTGGATTTGCACTGAAACAAAACAAGTAGCCCTGGGCACTGTTTGAATGTATCGAACTCCATAAGAGCGCCTGCTTCTTGTTGCTCAGCTGATGTTGTTTACTTTTTAAATGAAAATTAATTAACTAGTAAAAATCAAAGTACAGAAAGAAAATATTTACAAGTGCAGTGTGA
Source organism: Pteromalus puparum (assembly GCA_012977825.3). Taxonomy (NCBI): domain Eukaryota; kingdom Metazoa; phylum Arthropoda; class Insecta; order Hymenoptera; family Pteromalidae; genus Pteromalus; species Pteromalus puparum. The sequence goes on from CM053168.1 coordinate 39,103,695, forward strand.
CTCATTGTTCACTACCTCGAAAAAAGGTTCTAAGTTACACAGATTACCGAATAATGCGTAGGTTCGCAATGAATGGATAGTCAAGTGTAACTTAAATAGAAGTGGAAAAATTACGTTTGCTTTTAGTGAACATTTTAAAAGTGAAGATTATTTGAAAAGTTAGTATATAAATAAAATGTAAATATTTCAATGTGTATTTTTATTTAAAAGTAAAAAATGAAACGGTTTACGAAAATTCTCGCTACGCTCGGGTGCTAATAACTGCACCGTGTAAAAAAGAACCATTGAAGTCACACGTATCGTAATGTACATACTATTTTCCAGTTCTTTTTAGGTTTCACCTGACTATCCATTCATTGCGAACCTACGCATTATTCGGTAATCTGTGTAACGCAAAACCTCTTTTCGAGTCACTTGTACAATGAGTCACACTGAACTTGTATATCTTTCCTTTCTGTACTTCCATTTTTACTAGTTAATTAATTTTCATTTAATAAGTAAACAACATCAGCTGAGCAACAAGAAGCAGACACTCTTATGGAGTTCGATTATATTTATCAGAGATAAAATGTTAATGATAATCAACTGATAACCAGCTGATAATCAGCTGATAATCATCCAAAATTTGTAACCTTTATTCTATTTATTATAAGTTGTTTAAAATTAGTACAATTTATAAATTTCATATAATGAGGGCCAGTACTGGTGTTACCATCAGGATGATAACACGGCTGTGAGCACCAAAACTTTTCTTTTTCATTAATTTAATTGAAATAAAAAATTTTTAAATGTTAAAAAATAAATATGTTGGTGCTTACAGCCAGAGTTTTCGTGTTATCATCCCGATGGTAACACCAGTACTAGCCCTCATTATGTGAAATTTATAAATTTTACTTATTTTAAACAACTTATAATAAATATAATAAAGGTTACATATTTTGGATGATGCACGCAAAAAATTTTCCAAGCGCACTAATCCTTGGGACATCAAACACAGATGCTCTCAGCAGCATGCACATCGTAGATTTTCCTTACTTTTTCTTTAGTACATTTGTGATGCTAATATCAAGTGGCGCGGTAGCAGCAAGGAGGCGAGTTTGAGAAGCAGACGGAGCCGCGGCGCTCGTGACACTATTTACTTCTATATTGGTGTTCGGATTTTTCATGATACAGAAAAAAATGCTTATCGTTACTGTTCGTGAGTTTTTTTGGCTTATTAGTATCCTTTCTAAGCTAAACTATGATTTTCAACGAAAATCTTTGTTAATAAGCCGTTATTTTTAATAATAAACGAGTATATACATCGCGAATGCTCGGAACAGTTTCTCTAAATTCTCCAGTCTCCAGTGCGTTAGGATCGTGAAGTTGGCTTTCAAAGTGGTAGGAGCATGAAGTTGGCCGCACAAGCTATGTGTAATACAGTTGGATATCGCTTTCCTACAGTTTTCTATATGCTGCGCTGAGTTAATGTATTTACATTGTCTGCTATCTTACGGGGTGGCCGATAACGAGGTCTAGATGGTGCGCTCTGTGGTTTTTTGTGTCTAAGTGTAGAAATATTTCGAGGGCTGTGTCTAGGTGTACAGGGTGGCCGATGACGAGGTCTAGGTGGTACGCTCCGTGGTTTTTGGTGTCTAGGTAAGAAAATCATACGGGGACGGCGTCTAGGTGTACGGGGTGGTCGATGACGAGGTCTAGATGGTGCGCTTCGTGGTTTTTGGTGTCTAGGTAAAAAAATCATATGGGGGCGGCGTCTTGGTGTACGGGGTGGCCGATGACGAGGTCTAGGTGGTGCGCTCCGTGGTTTTTGGTGTCTAGGTGTAAAAATCATACGAAGACGGGGTCTAGATGTACAGGGTGGCTGACGAGGAGGTCTAGCTGGTGCGCTCCGTGGTTTTTGGTATCTTATAGGTGTAGAAATCATTCGAGGGTAGTGCATCAGAACAATCAGTGATTTCATGTTAGTGATACAAATTTTACAAAAAAGCCTTATATTTTATTTTTAGGACAAATATTAAATACTCAAAATAATTTACTCAAAAGGACTGAAATCTCTAAAAAAAATTAACTTCAAAAAAAGTAAAAGGTTATAGGCGAGTTTGATATATTCCGCAACGAAATAACAGATAAAAAAGAACTGAGATCAATCAAACAAAGTCAAGTTTATTATATTTAATCATAATGAAGCAACAAAATTATTTTTGGTAAGTAAAGGGTTTACTTAAGTTAAAGTTAAGTTATATAATAATCAATTAGGAACAACTCTCAAGATAGTTACTTCGTAACTTGCCATGTCCGTTTCATTGTACTTTTGGTGTTTTTATGACGTTCTAATATATAAAAAGAAAATTTTAGTTGTTTACCAATAAACAAAATGAAACGGTTATGGCAAGTTACGAAGTAAGTATCTTGAGAGTTGTTCCTAATTGATTATTATATAACTTAACTTTAACTTAAGTAAACCCTTTATTGACCAAACATAATATTGTTGCTTCATTATGATTAAATATAATAAACTTGACTTTGTTTGATTGATCTCAGTTCTTTTTTATCTGTTATTTCGTTGCGGAATATATCAAACTCGCCTATAACCTTTTACTTTTTTTGAAGTTAATTTTTTTTATAATTAATAATGACTATACATTGTCATTTACGTGCGTCAAATAACGAATAATCCACGGCTAGTTGATGTAAAAAAATGCATGCACCAAAATGCATTATACCTCCCACTCATGGAAAAGTAGTAAGTGCAACTCGTATGGCGTTAGCACAATCTACTATTACATTTAAAACAATAACAAAAAACGGAATAGGAGAAAGCTAAGTGCCAAGAACTTGGCAGCGGTTTTTTCTCTATACTGACGTCAGAGGTATGAGTCTTGTGTATTTTGTTTTGAATTGGTGTATTATATGCATGTATACAGAATTAAGATTTGGTGTATCGTTCTTTTTTTATTTATTCCGTCATCTTGTAGATGTATGTGTAAAATTTCAGATATTAACCTTTTATTCAAATTAATTTCCCTGTCTGTAATTTTGTAGTTCTCAAAATCGAAGTTATGATTTTGACTGTTAACATGATCGAAGATTACACTGTATTTTGATTTTATGTGTTCATTTATTCTATACATACATTTATTTTCGTTTGGCCTACGCACGTAGCAGAACAATCATTGCATGCAATTTTATAGACGACATTATTTTCAACGTCCTTTTCTTTGTAATCTTTGCCTTTGATAATAATATTTTTTAATTGGATGTTTATTTTTGGTACTGTTTTAATGTTATTGGCTTTGATTGCATGGCTGATTTGCTCGTAAAAACCGCTAATATAAGGTAGGCCAACAATATTACGTTTTTCATTGCGGTTGTTCAGTTGTCTCGGAGGTACGGTAGATGTTATCTTAGCTAATCGTTTTCTAACATACTTGCCAATTATAAATCTCTCTTGATACTTATTCTCTCTCTGTCTCTTTTATTCACTCATTTGCTGCGCCTCAAGTAGCTGTAATAGAGAAGCTGTTATACAGAATGGTGATTCTACACACACACACACACACACACACACACACACACACACACACACACACACACACACACACACACACACACACACACACAACTCCACTATGCCGGTCCCAAGCCCGGGGCCCTGCTGTTCAAGCGGCGGGGAAGGAGCAGGGGCAGGATTATCCACCTCGTTAAAATAACCAAGGGGCATCTGGCCCGGATGCTAGTACCTTGTTAAAGGGCTTCTCCCTAGGATACAGGATAGGGGAATAAACCCCGAAATTAAATCAAACATGAGTAATGATTTAATAACGAAATTTACACCCCAAGCGGGTCAAGGTGCAAAGCAAAGCGTAGTCCTGCCGTCGATTCCGTTCAGGTGAAAGCCCTGGTGGTCAGCGCTGGCCCCATGAAGATTCGGGAGAAGGAGGGGGGTGAGGGGGCAACTCACGAGGTTCTAAAAACAAGTCAAAGTAGACGAAGGAATGATAAAGTAACTCAAGGCCCGTCGTCATCAGGACAATCCGGTTAAGCGAGGCGATAACTTGACGGTCCTGAAGGACACGATCAGGAAAACTATCAAGTACGCCAAGGGAAAAACCAACGTGCACGGTCCGATTAAAACGGGCTTTGCAAAGGCAATAAAAGAGATAGAAAAGAAAAAAAGGCGCCCTTCTCGAAAGTACAAGAACAAACATCCAGGAGAGTTTGGCAAGTGTTAAAGAAAAATACCACCAGGAAAGGCAGAAAGCAGAACAGGCTCGAAAGCAGAAAGAGAAGCACACGAACAAGCTGCTAAAGAAAGTAGAAGACCTAACATTTCACACATCAAGTGCCATACATAGCATTGTAGAGCTGCTTAAAAAATTCAGAGTTATAGTGACGGAGTTACAGGACTTGCACATATAAAGGAGGACAATTAATATCACGCCGTGAAAGATTATAAAGCAAAACACAAAGTGCGAGAAAAAGCAAGGAAGGGCGAGCAGAAACATCTGTTCAAAGATGCGATTCTAGCAAGTATGGGGAGCAAAGAGCCAAGAGAAAGCCTGACAGCTCAAAAGAGAAGAGAGTAGGAAAGCGAGACAGGAAGAAGCAACGACATAAGGAAGCGGTGAGACAACGTGAGAGCCGCGCCTCGAGAGTCCCTCACAATGCACCAGAACCACTAGTGAAAACCAGGTCCAAGAAAAACAAGCGACCAGAAGGGATTTTAGTGAAATTGACGCCACTGGAACAATGGCGCTGGAAGTCAAGCAAATAAGAAGTGGAGATGTCCTCCTAAAATGAGTAAGAGGGTCTGACAGGACAGTGTTTACTGCGGAAGTAAAAAAAGCAGTCATTGGCCTTAGACAGGTCAAGAAGGAAGAACGGAAGGCCACCCTAGAAACAAGGGACATGGACTCGGAAGCTACAAAAGAAGAGGTGAGAGCAGCAATAGGTGGAGCCCTCAGAAAGTCAGACAATGGCAGGAGGGTGACTGTAATACCCCACACCAGCTCCGCAGGGTATCTAATCTAAAATTTCAAAAAACTAAAGTCTCACGACTTTATTTCTAGCTAAACCACGCGCAAATACGCGAGCTCTTCCACTCTTTCGACCGACGCTCTGAGTGACAGCTGAGTAGCCGGTCGCAACATCACGCCAGTGGCAACAGCAAAAGTCACGGCGCACTAGCAGCAAGCGACGCGAGCGCGCGTGTATACCTATATATGTAGCACAGCGAACGGTGCGGTGTGTACAGCGTGCAAGAGTGGGATGATGACGCAGCAGCGGTGCGGCGCGTGCATCTTCTTATGCTTGTATAAATGGTTTTTTGTATATAGGTGTGAATGTGCGTGTATAATATGAATGTGAGAATTTTTTCGGTGGCTTGAGCCCCGCTCTCTCCCGAGCCTTTATAAGGACCTGCGTGGCCTATGGCCAGTCACTAGCTCCAGTGCAATTTAAGCGACTAGTCTCTACTCAAAAGCAACTTACGCTTTGAGTAGATAATACTTAGAGATTTTTCTCGCATTTTTGTATACTTATACAATTTTCACGATAGGCAAGATATCGCAACTCAAGCGTATCAGTTCTTTACTTAGAAAAAATCCCAAGACTTGTTATATACTTATAAAATTTTCATTATTTCTTAAATACTTTTACATCTTTTGAACTAGAACAGATAACGCAAATTCAAACGTATCTGCTTAAGATCTAATTGAATCTAATTGAAAGGATGAGTGTAATGGAGTAGACAGATCGACCCTCTGCGATAAGAGTGGAGAAGCCGATCACCGCAATGCCAGATGGAAGCGAGCTGTTTTTTCTGCAAAGATGACGGACAGAAAGAAGAAGGCTGCAAACGTGTAGCTGGCTCCAGCAGCTGCATTATACTTAGGCACGCCCTGGACACGGCAAAGAAAAAAGAACGAAGATCCTAGGAAGATCGAAGAACAGGTGGAAGGATGACGACCACACCAAATAGAAGAGGGCTAAAGCCGCTCGGCCCCCGCGAAGCAATGCTTAACGGTTTTACCGCGGGGATATCAGGCACAGAAGATGGAGCCAGGCACCTTTACTGAGGGTCGATAAAGGCAAAGAGGGCGTTCCTTTAGACGGACAGGTGTTTTTTCACCTGGCCGTAAGAAGGATGGGTTTAGTCGGTGTGAATTCGACACACGGCTGACATTGCGGATGGGGCTGTTTCGACGACCCCATAAGCAAAGTCACACTATGGTCTTTCTAATATTTCCCCTAATACCTCTTTCTCCAAGAGAAAAAAAATAAAAAATTAAAATTAAAAAAAAACCACACACACACACACACACACACACATGCAAGCGAGTCAAAGAGCTCTTCAAGACAGACGTCTGCCTTACAGATCCCGATCCTTCCAAACCATATATCCTTCGTTGTGACGCGTTGGACTTTGCAATCGCCGGTGCTTTATCACAAATCGACGATAACGGGGATAAACGGGTTGTAATATATATCAGTCGAACGCTTAAAGCAGCAGAAAAAATTTACTTCACTACAGAGAAAGAACTTCTCGCGGTCATATGGAGTTTACAAAAATTAAGTACCTACCTACGAGCCACAAAAGTTTTGTTTACTAAATATTCAGTAAATAAAGATTCAAAAGACCATCCAAAATAAATTATTGAAAATAATCATGCCAATATAAAATAATGGTTCCTAAAGAAATGATAGAACAATAAATTCTTGAAGCACACGAAACGTACGGCCATGTTGGTGCAAAAAAGTCGTTCGTATGTTACAAGAAGATTTTTAGATTGAAAATTTAGGACATAAGGCGCAAAAATTTATTTCGTTTTGCGACTCATGTCAAAGGAACAAAGTTTCCACACGACCATACACTGCGCCAATGGAATCGATAATTCCGGAAGCGCCACACGTCTTGTTATCCATTGATTTTTATGGTCCGTTACCGACCGGGGCGGTGGTATGAAAAATATACTTGATACCATGTACGCATTTTCAAAATTTGTAGTATTATATCCTTTACGTAGGAAAACATGTGATGAACATCGTTGAACGTGTAAAAAAAGAGCTTACAAGGAGAGCTATCAGGCTCCGGGAAAGGGATTCCGCTAAGACTTTCAGAAATGTTTTCTAGTAATTAAAAATGAGAGAAACCGATTGTAGTTCGATCTCATAGGCCTTTATTCGGGAGTTATAGCCAATTTTAGTCAAATTCAACCAAAAAACCTAGTTAATTCAAACGAGTATAACTTCTAAGGCATAATTCCTAGAGCATCCTGTATGAAATTTACTTCAAGTACGGGAAACCTCGTTAACGGGGTGGGTGTTTTGATCCTGACTGTCCCAGACTGTCCCGTTTGAACAGAAGATAAGCCACCCCGATGATCACATGATCACGCCAAGGCCAGCGGAGGAACGTGCAAGCTTAGCGTACACGTGGAAGTCGCGTGGAAGGCGTATGCCATTTGGCAATGCCGACTAATGCGACCTTCCTCCTTCGTCGCCTACACCACCTTCGTCGCCTGTACCACTTACACTCTCGCGGAAGAGCTTTACGCCACCTCCTACGCCACCATCCACGCCAACAGAAGCCATCACCACAACCAAGCCCAAGATCATCAACGTCCAAATTGTACGCATCGACCTGACGGAGTACTACCGGCACCGTAAACAGCGCAGCCCAAGGTCGACGCCGGAAAGGGCTCAGCGGGTCGAAGCCATCATCCACGGCTACGGCAGTGATATACATATATGACTTTAAAAGTATTTCTATTAAAAATTTAGAAAATTTAACAAAAAAAAGTATCAGGGTAGTTTTAGTTAAAAAAGCATTCATTATGAGCTACAAATCATTGAAAATAGGCAAAAAATGCAAAAATCGCTTAAAACAACAACTTTGACCAGCTGTAACATGAAGCCGAGTGTAGGGATCGCGCTGAAGATTTTTTTGGGATGTTAATTTATCTTTTATTCCAATTATAGATTAAAAAACTGTAGTTCAGCGATTAAAAAACAGGGCTAAGCAGATTTTTCTAATTCCACATTTTTCTGCCATTATTTTGCTTTCAAATAATAATCTGAAAGTTTTGTCGAAGTACCGTAGCGTTCAATGTCATTTAAGTGTGGTTCAGCCTTACCATGGTAATTAAGATGTATTTGCTTTATTTTTTTATATTTATTATACATATATTTTTTTTTTACCATACATTTTTACCATACATTTTTTTTTTTTTTAAGTGGCATTTCGAACTTTCATCGACTCCCCCCTTACTCCCACGAAAGTTCATCGCCTCATCTACGCAAGCCTTCCACGTATCTCTATTCTGTGCCAACTCCATCCATTTCGCACCCTCCCGCCCTATTTCATTAAAGTCCGTTTTTACGTTGTCCCCCCACCTGTGTCTAGGTCTACCTAGAGGTCGCGGTGTGCTTGGCTTTCCTTTCATTATACGCGCTGCCGTGCGATCTTCTCCCATTCTTGCCACGTGCCCTGCCCATCTTAGTCTACGCGATTTAATTATTCTGTTTATATTCGGTGGAGTGTATAAATTGTGTAGCTCGTCATTGTGCAGTTTCCTCCACTCCCCGGTTTCTTCATCTTTCTTTGGCCCGTATATATTCCGCAGAACCTTATTTTCGAACACCCTAAAACGGTTTTCTTCCGCTTTATTAAGCGCCCAAGTTTCGCACCCGTACAGGATTACCAGCATTATTATAGTCCTATATATCCTTACTTTTACATTTCTAGACAACAGTTTTGATTTTAGTAATCTATTCACGGCGTAGAAGCAAGCATTACCCGAATGAAGTCTCTTGTTAATCTCGGCTTTAATTTCGTTTCGATCATTTATGGTTGTGCCTAAATATCTGAATTCGCTAACCTTTTCAAAAGTATAATTTCCGACTCTAAGATCACCCTCACCTTCGCAAATGCCCAATTTATCCATGATCATATATTTCGTTTTCGATTTGCTCACCTCTAACCCCGTGTCCTCAGCCAAGTTTATGAGAATTTTCGCGTTTCTTGCTACCGCTGCACCGTTATCCCCTAGTATGTCCAAGTCATCCGCATACCCTAGAATTTGTGTTTTTCCGTTAAGGGTTGCACCTAGCCCGCTAGTCTGCATTTTTCTAACAACATATTCTAGCGTTAAGTTAAAGAGTATCGTAGAGAGACCGTCACCTTATTTCAAACCGTCGCGTATCATGAATGATTCGGATACGTTACCGCCTACTCGGACCTTTTCCGTGCTTCCTTTCAGACATATTTGAATTAATTTCACGATTTTTTTTTGGTACTCCGAGGTGCACAAGGATTTGATACATTTTGCTCCGTTTGATAGAGTCGTACGCTTTTTTAAAGTCTATAAATAGCTGGTGTATTGTTTCGCAATATTCCCATTTTTTCTCTAACAACTGTCTTATAGTAAACATTTGATCGCTCGTCGACCTGTTACGCCGGAATTGACACTGATAGTTTCCTATTATATCTTCCGCGAAGGGTGTGAGTCTGACCTGTATTACGTTTGATAGAACTTTGTAGCAAGTAGCTAAAAGTGAGATTCCCCGGTAGTTATTGCAATCTGTCTTAACTCCCTTTTTGAAAATCGGTATAATGATAGATTCTTTCCAGTTTTCCGGTATCGTTTCATTTTTCCAAATAGCACATACTTGTTCAAAAATTTTGAATGTAAGCGCGGTGCCCCCGTATTTAAGTAGTTCAGCTGGTATAGAATCGTTTCCCGCAGCCTTATTGTTTTTTAGTTATTTGATCGCGGCTTCTTTGTAGGTCGGTTCTTCCATATGGAGTTCCGTAGTGTGGATTTCGTCTCCCGTTTCCTTGCAGTTTTCATGTACGTTTAGTCACTTATCAAAATATCCTTTCCACAGCTTTAACAGTTCATTCTCGCTTGTAACGAGATTCCCGCCCTCATCTTTCATTAATTGCGATCTACTCTGGAAACCCTTTCTAATAGCGTTAATTCATTTGTACATCTCGCGTGGGTTATGTTCCTTACTGTTAGTTTCTATTTTTCTAATCTCGTTCTTTTGGTACTCGCGCTTTTTGTTTCTGTAAATCACACGCACTTGTTTTCTTATTTCGTGGTACTCTTCTACGTCCCTATCGTTTCCATTGTGAACGCTGTCCACTTTAGCCTTTTTGCGCCTTTCAAACCAGAGTTCGCACTCTTCGTCAAACCATGGTTTGCTCTTTGGCTTTTTCTTTTTACCTAGCACTTTGTTCGCGGCCTCTTTTACCGTTCTTTCGATAGCCCCCCATAGACTGTTCGGGTCGTCATCTACCTCCGTCGGTGCATCTATGTCCTCGAGAACCTAAAACCGGTTACTTATTTCTACTTGATACTGAATTCGCTCTACCCCGTTTCGCAGCTTTTTAATGTCGAAGGTTCCTACTTTGTTCGCCCGTTTACTATTTTGCCCGTCAACGCTCGACTCGAGGAGATTGAGCGGAACCCCCTCCGAGAATCGCAAAGAGATATCGGAAACAATTATAAATTATAGTGTCGCGGATTCGGGGCCGGGGAGTCGACAGAGCAAGTTCGCTCCCCGGGTTTTTGCCACGTCACACATGATTATTAAAATAACGTTTTTTTTTTATCAAAAATGATACCTAGGTCTCTAATGTAACTGACCTTGACAATTTTTCTATTATTGATGAAGTAGTGTACAGTCGCCAAACAAAATAACTTTGGCTGCCGGGTTTGTTGTTAACTGGGTCGCTGTAACAAAGATGAATAGATTAGAAATAGAATAGAAATGAAGTCGGACCTGGCGCGCTGCGCTTGCCGACGAACGCAGCGGCAAGTCACGTGGTCGTGGCGCTTCGGAAGGGCGCTGGGGTAGTTGGGTTAGCCCGTGTATGACGAGTGTTATCGTCGTATTAACAACAAAAAATTGTTAAACAAATTTTAAAATAACAAATACTGTGTTAGTAATAGTATATTTTCTAGCCAACATTTTCGAATTGTATTTATTTACAAATCCAAGCATTGATATATGTGCTCCAAGCAGATCTCTAAGTCTAAAAGTATTTTTTGATGCCCAAATCGAAAAAAAAGACTATGGTAGCTAAAAAAAAGGTAAAAATTATCCTTTTTGGTAAAAGTGACCTTTTTTGACCAGCCAGGAAAAAGCTGGCTAAAAATACAATTTTTGCCATGTATGTATGTATGTATGTATGTATGTATGTATGTATATATGTATGTATGTATGTATGTATGTATGTATGTATGTATGTATTCACACATATATATATCGGTATATGTATTTTATATAGATCTAAATTCTATGAAGTGCCGCTGATAGGTACAAAAACGCAGAGATCCATTTATGCGATACAATAGTTATGTTGTGCACAATAGGCTAACCAGACTTGTTGACCTCGTATAGTTGCAGTACTCGTCTTTAGCTCATAAACGCACTTGGCTTTGTCTCGTACTACCTCACCTTGACTTGTACTCAAAACTCTACACTCGGTTTAAAAAAGTCCACTTTACATCCTTAGTAAACTATCATGTTTTGTACAATGCAGCAGAGTATATTGAATTCATGTTTAAAACAATTTTTTATTGGTATAACAATAAAATCCAATTATCATTGTTGGAAATATCCGTATTTCAAAACTAAATCTTGAGTGCATTTATAGCTAAGAAGGGTCTAGTTATGCGTTTATGTTTTTATGAATATAAGCTCGGGTAGCGGCGCTACGGCACGACGTGCTGCGACACGTTGTAGCAGGCCGCGGACTTCTCGGTGGGCCTTGCCATCTGGAGTCCTTCTGCGAGTTATATAGTAGGGCCATTGTTTTAGGGATTTTCCCTTTCCCTTCTGCACTCTCGATATGCGCTAGCTACAGTTAGTCTCCGACAGAACGTCATAGGGTTCAGATGTGCTTGCTCCTTCTATGCGTCTCAGAATAAACGTTAATTTTATAAAGAGAAGATATTCTGTGTTGTAATTGTTTCCCATTTCCAATAATCATATTTTAATATTTAAGGGACAAGACACTTTTAAATCCTGAAAAATAAAATTCTTATGAATAATTAATTCAAATCAAAATCCCTTCATTCATAACAAAAGTACAAGTGTACAGTGGCCGGACACAATAACTTTGTGTCCATAAGGTTAGGTCAGATGCGGCCATGCTAAACCGCCGCCGCATCTAACGTAACCTTGTTGATAGAGCCCCAGTTAACAACAAAATCGGCGGCCATTTGTGGCGCGCAATGCAAAGTTATTGTGTCCGGCCACTGTACAAAGCATGCTCCTAAAATTTTAGCCCAGTCAAACCATGTGGGCACATAGAATCCTACGGACAGTGCCAAAATACTGAAAACAGTATATGGAAAGTTACTATGGGTAAGTATGTGCTAATATGGATTTACCATGGTAAAAATACAGGTAACATAACCTTATATTAGTATAAAAATTATATAACAATTATAATTTATTTTTGTAATTATTTATAAGAATTTTATTTTTCAGTGTTTAAAAGTGTCTTGTCCCCTTAAGGTATTTCCACTCTTTTAGCTGTAATTTAATTAATTTAGTCAATTTTTATAAATAACAACATCATATTTTTTAACGTTAAAGTTATTCCTTAAATGGCGAAGATACAGAATCTGAACTAGCAGCGATACCAGAAAGCCCAAAATCAGATGCAACTTTGCAAGAAAGTAGCAGCAACTCTTATGAAGAAATTAAGACGGATCAGAAAATTCAAAGAAAAAATATAAATATTAAATTAAAAAATGATAAAATACAGCAACCCATGATTGAAAAGAATTTAAAATTAAATGATTCGTCAGATAAGAATAATCTCAAGGTAAAATATTCACTTCCTACATTACGTGTTTTACTAGAGTTAGATAAGGCGCGGGAGCGTACCGATGTCTCGGCTTCTGATTATAATTTTTCCGTTTTCCGTAGCATTTGTCTATAATGATATTGTTACGTGTGGATACACGTCACGGGTGTCTAATTACTATAAGAAGACGAGTAGAAGAGTGAAATGTCGTGGCGGCCGTGGCGTGACATCAGAACGTCTGCCTTGCAAGAAAGAGGTCCTCGGTTCAAGCCCGGGGTCCGTCCCTTTTTCGTTGCACTCTTCACTAGTAACAATATATTCCTATAAATTTAAAGAACTATTGACATATTGTAACGTTGTGTTTTCGAGGGTATAAGAAGTTTTGTTGCTTAATCCAAGGCATGTTAATGTTCTCCAAAATCACATTTTATCCCAGACAAAATTCATCAGCTAAGATAAATATTCTACTAGGGAGGGAAAATAATATCTCATGCAGCAACAAGTTTTCGGAAAATAATATATATATTTAAGGATCAGTTGAAAGATTACACAAAAAGGTCGGCAAAAAAAATTAAACAAAAAAGTCGGCGAAAAAATTACACAAAACGGTCGGCGAACAAAACACACTCACGTAATTACACTCTCACACACGCACATACTTTCGTTACTTCTTGACTGTAATTTACACTTGCACTCTTGATTTGTACAACGTTTTTTCGTTTTTTCCCACACAAATTTTTCCGATATTTCTAATAGTGCTTTCATAGTAGCGATATGAGGGCGCTATAGATATACGAGGGTTAAGCGATTATTTGGTTTCATTCGGGAATTGACAGTACAACTACCAACACTACCACGCTCACTGCAACCGCCGGACACAACCTGTATGCGACTTTACGGGCGAGAAGCATTTCTGATATAGATCGGGACTCACAGTTATTAATGCGGTCCTTCAGGTACTCCAGTACTTGCCGCAAATCACGATGAGCCCTTTGTCTTTATTTTACGATCAATCTGATGGACAATCGTAGATGATAGGTGTCGCTGCCCCCGCTTGCTGTTGCGCGTCCGCGTGTCACTAGGCGTTGCCATGGCTACTGGCTAGGATAATCGAGCACGACAGGGTTCTCGCGACGACACCAGTTCTCAGTTGGTGTCGTCGCGTACGCTTATCGCTACCTTCGTGCTCGAGGGAAACGCTCGGCAAGTCCGCATACCCAATCCAGCTAAAGTCAATTAGCGATTGCCGGGTGGGGTACAACATAATGTGCAAAAATAAAAAACCAATTTATTTAATTATTTATCTCTCTCTCTCTCTCGCTCTCTCTCTCTCTCTCTCTCTGCCGGCTCTGGTGAGTACTAGTCGCTTTGCTGTGTACGCCTACTTTGTACTGCTTTTTCTGCCGCACTCTACCTTCGGGTGCCTTCTGTTACAGCTTGTTGCACGCACCTTAATGCAACCTTCAGAGTGATATATAATTCACTGGAGGCTACATTCTTTTCTCTTCCCCATCTTCGCTGCAAGCATCTGCCTCTTCACATAACCTCAATTTCCTCGGCATTGTTTTCTTTCCTGCTTGGCTTGGTTTTTGCTCTCCACTCAGCCTCGACGCGACATCTCACAGGACAAGGAAACAACATCTTCACCCGCTCAGTCACAGGTTGGTGCTCGGCTGCTTCAGCTCTCTCTTCCTCTGCAAACACCACCACCTAGTGCTACGTACGTCAAGCTCTCAGCTTAGTCGGTAACTTACCAACAACGGAGATCTCCACACACGCTCTACATTATCGACTGCCAGTAAGTTACCGACGAAATGCGTACAAGTGGAGTAAAGCCTGCGGATCCACCTACGATCATTTGCGATAAATGCGACAAGCCCATTCAGACCAGGGGCCCTAAACAATGTGAACTTTGTCACAACTACTTCCACACAACGTGCATTCCGATCTCTGCCTGTGAAGGTCGTTGCGACGTTTGCCTGTGAGACCTGTGCTGACATGTACACCAAGAGAAGGCTGGAATCGTCACTTAACAGCAGCACCCAGACCGTCGATAAGGGCAAGGCCAACAACACCACGAACGAGAGAAAGCCCCTCTCTGCGCCCCCCTCCACCAGTACATCACGCAGTCAGTCGCCGGCGCGTCAAACACCAAATACAGCTGATGTTACACTGCAGGACATCCTCGCAGCGTTGACGCAAATACGCGCCAAGCAGGACGAGGCGGTGAAAGAGCAAAGGGTCATGTCCAGGAAGATCTCTGGGCTGGAAGAAAGGCTTGGCCCCATCGAGCTGCATCTCAGAGCCCTCGACGATCTGCCTCTGCTTCAAACCCGTATGGAGAAGGCAGAGCAGAGCATCTCGAAACTCGGGGCGCAGTTACAAGACCTGTCCGCTAGGCCTCTCCCTACTCTGCCCAAGGACAGCAACAACAACAACAGCAACAACAACGCTGCCACGCCTGCCACCGTCATCCCTGTGGAGATCGCCAGTCTGCGCAGTGAACTGCAAAAGGTAAAGCGACAGCAGGAGACTTCTGCCAACAACACCGTGATACTGTCAGTTCTATACTACACACGTGAGACCAGCCTCGACCTACTGGCATTCTCTGTGCTGTCGGCCCTAGATCCTTCTGTCCTCAGAAGGGACATCGCAGGAGCAAGGGTCATGGGAAGACTTAACGCAGCCACTGCCACCTCGGCTGCAGACAGCAGACTTCCACCGATTGCTGTCACCCTGTCATCCCACGCCCTTGTTCGTTATACCATCCTTGCGAAAATTAAATAGAGAAAACTCCATACAGCAGAGTTAGACGCTCGCATTCTCGAGGAAGCAAAGGCCCTAGCCCCAGACCATCAAGGCCTAGTGAACATCAACGAGCTGCTTCCTCGAGAGACCCATAAGCTTCGCGTCAGGGCCAGACTGGAGGCCAAGAAGAGGAACAGGTGCAGAACCTATGTGCGGGATGGAACGGTCTACATCCGTTCTACAGAGGATACGGAAAGGGCCACCGTCATCACCAGCGACGAAAACCTTACAAATTTGTTGTCCCAGTGGCCGCCGGACAACATCAAACACTGAAGGGTTCATCTAATTCCACCCGCACCACCATCAGCATCACCTACTACATCATCGGCCGCATCCTCATCAGTTTCCAAGGTAACTCTGTCCAGGGGTTTAAGGGCCTGCCACTTCAATGCTAACTCCCTCACGGGTCACATTGAGGCGGTTAGGCTCTTTTTGTCCACTCGTCCTTCCTTTCACGTAATAGCTGTGACTGAAACCTGGCTAGACGAAAAGGTTAAAACAATCCCTTTACTTGATGACTATATACTATATAGACGGGACAGAAATAGAAATGGTGGAGGTGTGGCCCTCTACATACACAACACTTTGACTGCTACTATCATTGCATCATCTGACGGAACATGGTCTGGCAGGCCGGGGAAGTTGGAGTATCTCTTCTGCGAGATTTCTGCTAAGGGAGTATCTCCCATCTTTGTCGGCGTTGTTTATCGTCCACCACATGCCCCTTTCATCCAGGGCAATGATTTCATAGAGAAACTCTCTACACATATGCACTGCTACTCCAACAAGCTGATCATGGGCGATTTCAACGCTGATCAACTCTCCTCTACCGAAGATGCTAAGTTCACCAAAGCCTTCATAGAGGAGAACTCCCTACAGTCGGTTCCTTATGGCGCTACTCACCATAAACAGGAATCCGACACCTGGCTGGACCTCTGCTTGATAGACGAGCAGGATTGCCGGCTCGAACACTGGAAGTCAGACACACCCTTCATAAACGGACATGACCTCATAACGGCCACTCTCGACGTACAGATGCCACGACACTTACCTAAAACCTTCACCTACAGAAACTACAAAGGCATCTGCGCCGAGAAACTGAAGAACCACCTCGGGGCATGTGACTGGTCATCCCTCGCCACCTCATCACTCGACGAATGCATTGCTGTACTCAACACCAACTTAACTAACGCTGTAAATCATCTCGCCCCATTACGCACAGTGACACCTGGACAGAAGCGTCACCCGTGATTCGCCACGGCTCTTCGTGAACTTGTGAAAGAACGGGACAGACTCTACAGGCGATTTCGCAGATCACGTTTCCCATTAGATCTATTTTTTTATAGACTCGCCAGGGATGATGCTCACAGACAGGTCGATGAGGCTAGGCTGAACTATTATCATTCACGCCTGTCCTCCCTGACAGATGTCGGCAAGATCTGGAGAGAGCTAGAGAAACTTGGAATAACATCCTTCAAGCTAAAACCACCTTCTCGCTTCTCAAACGAAGACCTCAATATGTATTTTAGCGGCATTTCCAACAACCCGCAAGCTCCTGCTGTTGAGGATTATCTGCGTACCCTCGAGAGTCTGAACTTCCCTGAATATTTCAGTTTTAGGGAGATTACGGAATCGGACGTTTTAGCTGCAATAACGCACTTTGACTCCCAGGCCAGAGTTAGCGACGGCATCCCACAGGTTGTTATTCACAAGGCTCTGCCAGTACTCGCTCTCATTCTTCGTCATATTTTTAACCTGTCATTGAGCGAGTCGTGCTTCCCCTCTGACTGGAAAAAGTCATTCACCACTAAATAAAGTAGCTCTGCCTACGATCTCTAACTGACTACGTCCGATCTCTCTTCTATGCTTCTAGTCAAAGGCGCTGGAGTGGCTGTGCATAAACAATCACTGAGTACCTTAGTCCAGGGCTTTTCTGGATTTGCAAACTGGTGTTCGCACTGGCCACAGCACTCAGTCCGGCCTACTCAAGCTAACGGATGATGTCAGGCGTGGCATTAATAACAAGAAGTTAACTCTTCTTCTTCTCTTCAACTTCAGTAAGGCCTTTGACACTGTATGTCACGTCAAACTTCTCCGAAACCTAACACACTTCTGCTTCTCTAAGCATGTTATCCGTTGGGTTGCCTCATATATAACAGGCAGAAAACAGGCAGTCGTTGGTGATGACGGCGAGCTTTCCACCTTTCGCCCTCTCAACACGGGGGTACCGCAGGGATCTGTCCTGGGTCCTCTGCTATTCTCCCTGTACATCAATGACATCAGTTTCTGCCTGGACCCCGATGTATCTCATCTCATCTACGCGGATGACTTGCAAATCTACAGCCAATGCCACCTTGAGGAGCTCGACTCTTGTTCCACGAAGATGTCAGCTAACGCCGAGAGGATTACAGGTTGGGCTGCACAAAATCATCTAAAGCTAAATGTTCTTAAAACACAGGCGATCTTAACGCTTTACCAAATGTCGCTAACACCTCTATCAATATAGGGGGAGCCCAGGTCGAATATCAATCGTCTGTGCGCAGTCTGGGAGTGGTGCTCGATTCTAAATTGAACTGGAAAGAGCACGTCACACAACTGTGTAAACGTGCTAACTCACTAATGTATAGGCTGTACTTCTTCAGAAAGAGCACCAACCAAGAGCTGCGCAAACATCTCGTGCATGCACTGCTGTTTCCCATCATAGACTACTGCTCTCTAGTATACTGTGACCTTACTCAAGAACTTGACACTAAACTACAGAGACTGGTGAACACAGGAATACGTTACATGTTTCGTGTAAGGAGGGACGAGCACATCACCCCCTACAGACGTGAACTGCAATGGCTCACAACCGCCGGGCGTAGGAAGTACTTTGCGGCCTGTTATCTCAGAAAACTATTTAACACTGCTACACCATCGTACATCTTGGCCTTCTTTGACTTCCACGTCGCACTCCGCCCTGTGAGGGGTGAGGCGACTGCCCTGGACATCCCCCCCTTCGGCACAGTGACGCTGAGGAACTCATTCCATATCAGCGCCTCATACCTCTGGAACTCCTTACCATCTCATCTTCGTGATAATAGATCTATCGCCCAGTTCAAAACGCAAGCTAAGCGCTACTTCTTCGCACAAGAGTGCATAACATCTACAAACAGCATTCGTCACCCATCTCTCGCTTCCATTACTCTCACATTCATTCACCACCCTTTCATCAATGAACCGCTATTTAACTTATTACTTTAATTAATAATTTTGTACAACATAATGTACATGAATAAAAATTATCTAAATCTAAATCTAAATCTCTCTCTCAATCAATACGCTGCCTTAACTGACTATCGTTGGTTCTCCCGGTTTTGCTTCTTTGCCAAGGCGCCGGAGTAGTCAGTGCACGAACAATTATCAATATACCTTGAAATCAGATTCTACCTAGATGATCTTCAAATAGGATATTGCACTGCCCACAGCCCACAGTTGAGCTTAATTACGGATGGCAACAAACTGGACCGGTGGTACTGGCCAGAGAGGTTCCCCATAGTCGCGGTGCATGTGCATCACATTGGAATGTAGTGCACATATATCTGAAATGGCCCTACAGTTTAATTACACAGTGGGATACGAACCATTGAAGTTTTAATGTTATTTAACACTTATGTATATAGAATAGAATAGAATACGATTTACTTTCAGATGCTCAAAAAAAAAAAAATACGAGTGCGATACAATGTCATTATAGCTGGTTATCACAGCTTGTTAGATCACAGTCAGTAAATATCACAATTTCATACATGTATAAATTATAGAAACACCTATTCTATCGCGTCAATATGGATAATAATGCAAAATAGATTTTAAATAAGACTGGTACAAATAGAAAAGACAAAGGCGCATACACTTAACTATACCAAATTATTTTGCATTAGGGCACTGGCAAAAGGAAATTTTGCATCACTATTTTAAATTTCGAGAGCGAAGGCAGTGTCCGCATGCCTTGCGGTAGCGAATTTCACAAGCGGATGCCCTGCGCCCTGAACGATTTCAGGCCAGCATCGGTTCTCGTTCCTGGAATAGTGATGTCCCTCGACAACCTACCAGAGGTCCTAAATTTATTTTTCTTAAAGAAGACCGAGAAGTACGGTGGTTGGCCTATACAGTAGGACTTGTACATTAACACTGCCGCAAAAAAACGTTCTACGCTCAATAGTGTCCATCCAGTCGAACCTCCTTCTGGAGAGAGAAATATGCTTGCACCTCCTCACACCACAAATATACCTTACACATAAATTCTGCAATCTCTGCAGTTTAGTCTGGAGCTCCCCTTACACATCAAGATAGACCACAGAGCAATAATCTAGGTAGAAAACGACAAGAGCGCTGGTCAGCTGCTTGCGTAACACCTCGTTGGTACAGATTCTCGTTGGATCTAAATGATCTGAGTCCATGAAGAGCTCTGTTAAGCTTTCGGCTGACTGCATCCAACTGCGGTTTCTGCGTTCACTTCGAATCCATGACCACTGCGAGGTTAGTTACGGTGTCGATAAATAGAACAAACACACCCGTCTGCACCTTGATACCGGGCAAGTTCAATCCCGGTAATTGATTACTATTATGCTCTAAACCAAAAATTATAGCCTTCGTTATGTCAGCATTGAGGTGCAAAGCATTGTGTGAAGCCCAATCTGACACAGCCCGCGCTGCCGCTGAAATGCGATCCACGCCCTTACGAAGATCTGTTAAAATCATATAATACGATCACGTCGATTTATCTGCTGGAATTCCCGACGTGGTTAGTCGCGCGACGATTTACAAATTTTAAATTTATATCGCAGGCCAGGTCCATGACGAATTCCTTCTCTCGCGAGGCTGATAATAAGCGCCGGGTCTAAGAGCAGGTAGCCAGGCCCGAAAAATCCGTCATAGGGATAAACACCAAAGCAGATCCCGCTTGAATAATTAAGAATATAATGGGAAAAAGAGCCGACGATACGAGCGACAATAATAAACAACAATACGCGAACAGAATAAGAAAAAAAACATCCCAATAATAATTACGTGAAAAATCGAGTAATGAAATAGTTACAACACCGGCAAGGCGTAGCACCAGGGGAGAGGATTGCATCCGAACTAGAATCCTTAGATGCAGGAGGCACGTGTCCTGTTCAAGTTAATATTCGAGTTGCAAGAAAGAAAAAAGTTTTTTTCTCTTCTAGAAACGGGTATTTGATCGAAGCATTTTTCCGTGTCTTAAGGTTGTACTTATACTTGTAAGCATTTAACTAAATAAATCACTTTTCCAGCTATAACTGCCCCACATAGCATGAAAGCTTTTTGAAAGCTTTCAGGAAGCTTCCTTGAAAGTGTAGGAACCTTACAAGAATATTCCATGGAATCTTCCTGGATGCTGAGAATGTCCGTCAGGAAGGTTGCTAACAACATTACTGTAATATTACTCAAAAACTTTTTGGAAGGTTTTCTGAAAGGCTCTAGAAATATTAATGAAATCTTTTGGAACATTCCAATAATCTTCCAATATCTTTCAGTATTGTTAGAAAAATTTAGGTAACCTTCTATGAAGGTTTAAGAAAAAATTTGTAGTATCAGATGCATCAAAATTAATTTTTCTATTTATTTAATTCATTTTAAACTTATTATTAATACTTATTATTATTCAGTTTTATTAATTTATTATTCATATTGTATTATTCTGTAACAAAGAAATGAAATTAAATTTTTCACCGGCGGTGGGAATCGAACCTGGATCACCAGCGTGGTAGTCAAACATGCTATCCGTTTACCTAAACAGAACTGTTATGTTTAAAAGTTCAGATCTGATATATTAGCTACCTCAACGCGTAAACTAAAACTAATAATAAATAAACATTAATCAAAAAATAATAATAATGTATGATGATATATAAAGTAATCAAAATTCTAATTACTGCTTGAATTAACTTTCATGAAGATAAATAATCTGAATGACATATAAAATGCGAACGGGAATCTTTGAGAAAAGGTTCAAGAAATATTGTACGGAATCTTTCCTGAATGGTTACTGGAAGCTTTTGGTATATTCACTGTCACGTTCAGAGTCGAACATTTTTTAAATCTTATATGAAGCTTGGAGATTGCTATGATTCTCCTGAACCTTCTTTTAATATTAGGATAGCTATAGAAAATGCTAACGGAATCTTTCCGGAGAGGTTTAAGAAATATTGTACGGAATCTTTCAAAGAAAGCTTTTTAAAAGCTTCTTTTAAGATTCTATGTCATGCTTCAAAAAATGATAAATGGAATCTATCGTTGTTATCTTCTATTAATCTTGCAGGAAGATATTGAAGTAAGACTTCTAAGTAAGATTCTAGAAAGTTTTGCTTCCTTCCTAAGGAAGCCTTGTAATAGTAATTTTTGGAGTTTGTGTAAAAACATGTGGGAAGTGTGTTTTGATGAATTTTTAGTCGAAAAATGGTGTTTTTAGAAAAATTTCCTACAGAAATGTGTGTGTGTGTGTGTGTTCGTGTGTGTGGTGGTGTGTAGTGTGTGGTGTTGTTGTGGTCGTGTCGCTAACTGTATCGCCTGTTTCTCAGCTTCTACTGGTGGATTATTTAACCCACAAAGTCTCATTTCTTTGTTTGCTCAGAAAGATATGGGACGCTCGGTTTGAAATGTCCGTTTTTACAATTAATATACCGGTTTGTTTTTTAAGTGATTTTAGTTTTGAGATGTTCATTTTAGTCCAACACAAGTATGGCAAAGTTAATAAAAGTAATTCTTAATATTACTGAAAGACGATAAAAATTTCCTATGTTTTACACCGGTAAAATTTATATACGTTCGTCGTTCTTTATTATAGCACAACACAGTTCAATTTTTTTAAAATCGTATAACTCATAAACTATAAACGCAATCATTAAAAAAATATATGATTATTGAAGGTAATTGAAGTAATCATTTCATCGGTAAGATCCTAGAAAAATATCTAAATACGAAAAAAATCGTTTTCTACTGACGCGCATAACTGGATGTAAAAATGGCAATAATCAAGTTCAAATTTGGATTTAGTTAGCATTATTAGCACAATGACCTTTCTTGGAATTTATAAAACAGTTAGTTTCAAAATATTGAGCTTCAAACTTTTGTTTTTTTCACGATCCCTGTATACTACTCATCTTGTTTATACGTGATCGCACACATGTAAAAAGGCATAACAATTTAAAATTTTGGATTAGTTAGCATTAAACAGCCCTTTATCCTTTCTTTGGGTTTTATGATACCATTGTTTAAAGATACTAAGCCTCAAATTTGTTTCTTTACCTGCTGTATCCTTATATAACTGAAAACTGTATTCGCGGCGATCTCAGTTTCCATTATCGATTTCATCTATACTTAGACCTCGTTTTTTTGCTGTTTTTGTTTTTAATATCGTTAAAATCCAGATTCAGTTACCCGACTCCCCAACACCAGTAGCGTATATTACATCGCCCACCGGCCCGGTCCATTTTCGGCCTCCCCACTCTCCCTGAGCACCGACCATTAGTACTTCCGACAGCGAACTATAGTCCTATCATACTCATCGCTAATTTTGAACTTTTTCGGTCTCTGATTCCGAATGTTATTATAGACTGACTTTATTTAAGCTCTACCCGCAATTAAACACACTTTGAATTCTCCAGAATTTTGACATTTCAATTTTCAAAATTTGAGGCTTTTTACAACTTTCTTCGTAAATTTGGACATTTCAAATTTTTCAAAATTTTACGTTTTCAAATTTTTTCGAAATATTGACATTTTCAAATTTTTCAAATTTTGACATCTTTCAGAATTTTTTCACAAAATGACACGCGTTTTCAAATTTATTAAATTCTTTGACATTTTTAAATTTTCCAGAATTTGAAGCGATGTCCAATTGTTCAAAATTTTGACATTTTCAAATTTTTAAAAATTTTGACATTTCCAAATTTTATCAAAATTTTGCATTTTCGAAAATTTTTCAAAATTGACATTTTCAAATTTTTCAAAATTTGAACATTTTAATATTTTTCAAATTTTGATCATTTTCTAAATTTTTCAAAATTTTGAACATTGTTCATTTTTCCAAAAATTTTCAAATTTTTGAAAAATCATGCTATGGCGTCAAGATGCTCGCCTAATTTCCTACTCCCCAAACTTTTGCATGGCTTTAAGCCAACCGGGTTTTTCTTTATTTTTTGTCATGGTCCCCCCCACGCCCGCACCGGATTATGCCCATACAAAAGTAACGCCGTGTTCAACAAGGGGGAACCACAGTGGTTTTTTCAGACTCGGTATATATAGTTACCTTACGACTACGTAATACCCCAGTCTTGCGCGAACGCGAGCGCCTGGCCACTCCAGGGATTCCTTTGCGTTTCGGGGTGTTTCATTACATATACCGTTGCATGCATATCAAATGAGATTCAAGCCGTCGTTTTTTTTTACAAGCTTTGGCGATATTTAGAAAATTTGTGGTTCTAGCATAATAAAGCTGGAGATCCAAGAAACGTCTATGTAGTTCTTAACTTCGCAACCGTTTTTCTCGTTTCCAAAGTTATCGTATACTAGTAATCGATGATGTATATAGATATACAGTGTGCTGCCTGCAACACCCCGATTATGCCAAGAAGGCGGCGCTGTCGACGGTCCTTACCTAGCGTATAGCACCTTAATCCCTTTCTTGGGCTGTTTATGAAACCAAATGGTTTCAAAGATATTAAGCTTCAAAATTTCGTTTTCTCAACCTGTATATTGTATACTCTATATAACTGAAAACTGCATCGCTTAGATCTTAGCTTCTATTTGATGGATTTTAATCTATACCTTGGCTAGTTTTTTTCTGTTTTTTGTTTTATTAAATCGTTAAAAACAATATTTTCAGTTACGCATTGATTATGTAATATAATTATTTCGAAATAATTTTATCCATCAAACGAAAAAGCATAAAAACTTTATAGAATTATATATGAAGTAAAAACAATTTAGATATTAAAGCGATACATAAGGTTAAAGGAAGCTACGTGCCAAAGAATTGGCAGCGGTTATTTTAATTTTAAAGTTCTTACAGGAAGCTTCTGTGGGAATGTCCGGCTCGAAGGACCATGTACGAATTTGCGTTGGGCGCGGGGTGACGGGTGACGAAAGAATCTCGGACTCCGGGATTTTTATGCTGAATATTTAACACTTTATTGAACTGCAGACGTAAAGCTATGCCTCCAATGGGCTACAAAATGAACGCTTGAACACTAGTAGTTTGAGTTTTGAACAATCGCGATGGAGCCACGGGGCACTGATCAGGCCCGTCTGTCCGCTCGGAGAGCTGGCACGGGAGAGTGAGTGAGCGGAGCAGCGCCGCCCGCCATCACGCCTCGACACACTAGTGGCGCCATCTCTTGGTCTCGAGCGGAAGCGGGAGCCGACGACTCCCTGCAGCGTCTTTGAGACACCAATCTGCCCGCCTCGTTCCTTGAACGAAGAGTTAAGTGCCGCCCGCCGTAGTCGACCGGGTGGCCACCTCTTCGGGGCGCTGCGATGGGTTGACCTCGTTGGCTGTGGGCACGGGGAGCGCCGACAGCTTGACGATGGGACGCATGTACTCTCCTCTTGCGGTCTTCACGGTCGCAGCCCTGACGAGACCATCGGGTCCAGGATGGACTTGAGTGACACGACCCAGGGGCCATTTTCCGTTCGGCCGCAGAAGAGCGGCATCAAGGATGATAACCAGATCACCGATGCGGAGGTTGCTCCGCGGCTGAGTCCATCTGTGTCGCTGCTGAAGGAGATTCAAGTATTCTCGACTCCATCGGTGCCAGAACTGGGCCCGCAGGCCTGTAACAAGCTTCCAGCGAGAGAGGTGGTCTACGTTGTCCAGCTCCATATCCGGGGCCGGAATGGCGGTCAGGGGACTGCCCACCAGGAAGTGCCCGGGGGTGAGCACATCGAGATCCTCCGGGTGGCCTGAAAGTGGGGTGATTGGTCGGCAATTCAGAATCGCCTCGATGCTGGTCAGCAAGGTGGAGAACTCCTCGTAGGTGAGATGTCGGGGGCCCATCGTGCTTTTCAGATGAGTTTTAAAAGACTTCACTCCCGCCTCCCACAGACCGCCGAAGTGGGGAGCAGCAGGGGGGATGAATTTCCAGGCTATCCCTTCCTCGGCCAGCTTCTCAGAAAGGTGCGTCCATCGCAGATTGGCTTGGGCCAGTGCTTCGCGCAGCGCGAGATCCGCACGATGGAAGTGAGTCGCATTATCACTCCATATCTCCCTTGGTCGGCCGCGTCGGCTGCAGAATCGGGTCAAAGCACCCATTAGGCTCTCAGTTGTGAGGTCACCCACCAACTCGAGATGGAGAGCCTTGGTCACCAGACAGACGAACACGGCTACATATGCCTTCGTCGTACGTGATCCACGTCCTTTGGCAGCCAACACATGAAAGGGGCCTGCGTAGTCCAATCCTACCCTAGAGAACGGCCGCGCTGGTGTCACGCGCTCTGCAGGAAGCGAGGCCATCTTTTGCTGCAATGGTTGAGCTCGATTCCGAGCGCAGACCACGCAATCATGAACATGAGCTCGGATGCGTCGACGACCCCCGACAATCCAGGCGCGGCGAACGGCGTGCACGTACGTGGATCGAAAGCCACCGTGTAGGGAGAGTCGATGGGCCCAATCAATGACCAGACGAGCCAGATTGGACGCTCCATGCAGAAGTGGTGGGTGCCGCAGGTCATACGAGAGGTTGGAGTATTCGAGTCGGCCGCCGACTCTCAGGAGGCCGTCCGGGCTGATGAAGACGTCGAGGCTCCGTAATGAGTGACGAGCGGGAAGTGTCTGATCTCGGCGCAGCGTCTCTAGTTCGTGGGCGAAGGATCGCTGCTGGCTCAAACTGACGCACGCCGTGAATGCGGCGTTGTATTCTTGCACGGTGATGGAATCGAGGACTGGAGCCGTCGGGGTCCTGGCCAGGCGTCGGCGGACCCAGCGCCGGAGGCGAACCACAAATCGGAGCAGGGTGTTGAGGTCTGAGAACAGCGTCGTGAGGTCCGTGTCGTTACCCTGCAGCATACACGCCAGAGTGAGGGACGCCGGTTGATGGATGTCGGTGACTGACGACCGCGGCTCCTCTTGAGGCCAGGCGGCAAAGGGTTCGCTAAGCCACGAAGGGCCCTTCCACCATTCCGGCGATCGATAGAGGTGGATCGGCTCTGCTCCGCGACTGGCCAGATCCGCAGGATTGGAGCGGGTTGGGACGTAGCGCCACAGATCGGAGGGCATGGTTTCCTGGATGTGACTTATATAGTTGTCCACCAGGGAGTTTCCCACTGGCTCCGATGATCTCAGCCAGCTCAGCACGATCTGTGAGTCACTCCACGCGTGGCAGTGGTCCAGAGGGATGTCCATCTCCGCCGACAGAGTCTGCAGTAGTCGAGCGGCGATCAGAGCGGCCCGCAGTTCCAATCTTGGGATGGTCATTCTCGGGGTTGGAGCTGAGTCGGGTTTCAAGCTCCGTATTGGTGTCAGCTTGGTTTTGGCGGCGAGAAGGCTGACGACCGGCGGGGATGAAGGACTCAAAACTCGGACGTAGATCACCGCCGCCATGGCTCGTCGGCTGGCATCAGAGAAGGCGTGAAGCTGAACGTCTCGCTCAGTACCGGTCCGAATCCAACGCGGGATCACAATCTCGGAGACGCTCTGGAATCCTTCTTGAATGGCATTCCACCGATGGGCGAACGACGCAGGGAGCGTCTCATCCCAGTCGAGGCGAGCTCTCCAGAGGTCTTGCATAAACAGTTTCGCCAGCAACACGGCGGGGGCAAGCCACCCGCACGGATCGAACAGCGCAGCGATCACAGACAGGACCTCGCGCTTTGTCCACTGGCAGCTCTTGATCTGAGGAGGAGTGAGACGAAAAGTGTCGTCCACTGGGTCCCAGCTGATGCCCAGCTCGTTCACAGGACCCTCAGCTCGGAGATGGCGCCACGTTGGTCGTAGGCAGTCGTCGTTGACGAGGTCCTCAAGAAGCTCTGGAGTGTTGGCGACCCATTTACCGAGTGGGAAGCCGCCGACCTTCAGGAGGGAGATAATCTCGTTCCTCAGTCCATGTGCGCTCTCGAGATCGTCGGCGCCTGTCAGGAGATCATCGATGTATCGGTCCTTCAATACAGCTTGTACAGCCTCCGGGGAACGGTCGCCCTCGTCGTGACACAGTTGTTCGAGCACACGCAGAGACAGATAGGGAGCGCAGGATTCTCCATACGTAACCGTGAGCAGTTGAAAGTGAAGCGGCTCCGTGTTCTCGTCAGGACTCCAAACGATTCGCTGGAGATCGACGTCACGCTCATCGATGCGGATTTGCCGATACATCATTTTGATGTCGGCACAGAATGCGATTCGACGTCGTCTCCAACGAGTCAACACGCACCAAAGCGATGTCTAAAGTTTCCTCCCAGTGTAGAGAATGTCGTTCAGACTGCGTCCTGTCGAAGTCGGACGAGATGCATCGAAGACGACTCTTAGCTTCCGACCTTGATCGCCTCGTTGCCAGATCGCGTGATGCACTATATAGTGACAAATGGTGCGCGCCGCCTGCAGGTCAGCAGGCTTGACGATCCGCATGTGGCCGAGTTTTATATAGTTTTCGATGAAACGTGTGTACTCCAGCGCCAGTACCGGATCATATCTCATGCGTCGGTGAAGAGATCGGAGAGCGGCCAGCGCTCCCTTCAAACTGTCACCGAGCGACGCTTCTGCTCCTGGTTTTACTGGAAGACGCAGGACGTACCGGCCATCCACATCTCGTCCGTGACTCGCAAATAAGCGCTCGCAGGCTTCGTCGTCCGGAGCTCGGCGAATAGAGCGAGGGATATCCTCCATCTCCCAAAAGCGCTGAATGGCTTTAATCAGCTGATGATGCCATTGGGGCTCGGCGTTGCTTTGGAGGGCCAGGCATGTGGACGTGGTGGTGACCATGCCGGTTCGTGGAAGGCGCCCGAAGATCGTCCATCCAACAGCTGTGCGCTGCGCCACGAGGTCAGCTCTTCGAATCAAACCTGGCCTCAGAATCTCAGGAAGGGCATTTGCCCCGATCAGCAGCTCAATCTCTCCAGGGAGGCCAAAACGCTGGTCGGCGAGCTCCAGATCTTGCCACGTAGTGCGTGCTTGTTCATCGATGGGCATTACTGGCGTAGTAATGCCAAGATGTCGCAAGCAATGGGCTTCGAACATCACGGGCTCCGGGTGATTTGGCAGATGCAAAAACAGCGGAACCTTCAAGTATGCTCGCTCGAATGCTCGTCCTCCGACACCGCTGATGGTGACCTCGCTTCGGTCCGGAATGATGTCAAGTTTGTTGGTCAACCGAAGCGAGACAAGCGAGATTTCGGAGCAAGAATCCAGTAGAGCCCTCGTGGCAAGTTTTCGAGCTCGGCCTCCGCTGATCTGGAGGGTGGCTGTTGGCAGCACGACTGGTCAGAGTGAGGACGGAGATGGAGGTTTTGCGCCAGTAGGCTCTGACGTGACGTTGGAAGGCGCTTGTTTTTGCCTTTTTGCTGGCACCTCAGCGTCGGAGCCGTCTGCGGCTCGTTTGCGGTCCTCGCTATGCAGCAAGGTATGATGCAGCGCTTGACATG
Organism: Pteromalus puparum; assembly: GCA_012977825.3. Classification (NCBI taxonomy): domain Eukaryota; kingdom Metazoa; phylum Arthropoda; class Insecta; order Hymenoptera; family Pteromalidae; genus Pteromalus; species Pteromalus puparum. The sequence goes on from CM053168.1 coordinate 39,132,961, forward strand.
TCTGACAGACAGACTTGGAGAGGCAAGCTCGAGCTGAGTGTCCTGTCCGGAGGCAATTGAAGCAGAGGTGCGCCTGCAGCGCAACATTTCTTCTTGCGGCTGGCTGTAGCTCGAGGAATTGTCGGCAATGACCAATGTAGTGAGCCTCCTCATGACACTGGGGGCACGCTCCAGAAGCCCGAGTGGCGTAGCTCCTGGCGCGACGGCCTGTCGCGTGACCGCTCGTCTGGCTGCTTGAAGGGCGAGAGGGAACGGCGCTTTCGACCGAGCTTATCATGTGACAGCGCCGCTGGAGGAACTCAGTCAGCATGGAGTACGTGGCCATGGGTTCGTCGACCCGTGTTGATTCGGCATCAGGGCGGGTGACGTCAAATGGGGTGGCGTTCAGTTTCTCCAGATCGCTCTCCCAGGCGCGACGAGTCGTGGGATCCATGCATGAAGCAGCAATGGAGACAAACCAGTCATCCCACTCTGAGACAGGACGTTTGAGAATCTGCAGCTGATCTCGATGGCGGGTCAACGTGTCAAGTAAAGTCTGAAGGCCCGTCGAGGTCTCCTCCCGTAGAGGTCGAAGATTGCGCAGAGCGGCGAGATGATCCTGCACAAGGAGGCGTCGATGCTCGTATCGTGACTCCAGAAGGCGCCAGGCCGAAGCATAGTTGCTGTTGGTGAGCTTCAAAGTATCGAGAGCCGCCTTGGCCTCACCTCGGACGTGGGTTTTCAAGTAGTAAAATCGGGCGACGTCGCTGAGGCGTGGGTCATCGTGAATGAGAGCACGGAATAGGTCGCGAAACGACTCCCATTCTTCACGTCGCCCCGAGAACGTTGGAACGTCCATTCGAGGCAGATGTTGATGACCTACGCCGGGAGCCAGGCCATCTCGCCTGCCGGAGTCATCCGGCGCTCCGCCCGGTGCGGGTGGTGCTAGTCGTCGTTGGATGTCGTAGAGAAGCGACTGCGCCGTGATATACTGCTGTTCGATGTCCGTGTAGACTCGCCTTGGGTCGTAGTCCTCACAAAGGTCGTCGTTCGCTGCAATCAAGGCACGATGGTTGCTCTGGAAGTCCAGCCAGTAACCCTGAAGAAGCTCCATTCTGCTCTGCATCATGCCCCATGTCCAGGAGTCAGCAGGTATTTCACGCAGAGCGGTCGTAAAGTCCCCAATGACCGTCACCAGCGCTTGTTGGGTTGTGTAGAGGCCGTCCATGGTTCCTGGAAATACACAGTTGTTTAGCTCGACGCTCGTCGTGAGCGGAGACTCTGCTCCGAATTCCGGCAGGTTACCGCATGTTGGTTCATTTCTAGTTTCTAAAGCTTCCGACTGCGCTCGGCGGCTCTTATCTCGAGCCACTGCGAGCTTCGAGCACGTGGCGAGACAGCAGACACGCATAGATCTCGGGCCACCTTGGGCGTAACCCTCAGCGTGGCGAGAAGAGGACCCCGACTCTCGCTGGCATCCAATGCCCCGCTCGAACCATCGCACCAACGTGCGGCATGGCGAGAATCGAATCACCGGACAATGACGCGCGAGTAGGCCCCTGAATGAACGTCCTTTTGTCAGTAGCGTGGTGAGAATCTTTCGCGGCTTGCGCAGTAGGAGCGAGTGCATTCCGAGCGTCCGATCCTCGCAATTCACGAGCCGACGAGCACATCCGAGCCGGACCCTCGTTCCCGGACCAGGGCCGGAAGATCAGGTTCGGCACGCCGCAGCACATTTCCGCTCGGGCACGCTTTTCATTACGAACACGCGGCGACGCGGCGCGACACAAAATGGCGGCAGACACGTGCTGACTTTCGATTGGCTTCGACACTCACACAACTCACAGCGAATAACGCGTATCACGGCTTACCTCGTCCTCTTGATCACCTCACTTGATGAGTGGATCAGCGTGATTATCCGGCTCGAAGGACCATGTACGAATTTGCGTTGGGCGCGGGGTGACGGGTGACGAAAGAATCTCGGACTCCGGGATTTTTATGCTGAATATTTAACACTTTATTGAACTGCAGACGTAAAGCTATGCCTCCAATGGGCTACAAAATGAACGCTTGAACACTAGTAGTTTGAGTTTTGAACAATCGCGATGGAGCCACGGGGCACTGATCAGGCCCGTCTGTCCGCTCGGAGAGCTGGCACGGGAGTGAGTGAGCGGAGCAGCGCCGCCCGCCATCACGCCTCGACACACTAGTGGCGCCATCTCTTGGTCTCGAGCGGAAGCGGGAGCCGACGACTCCCTGCAGCGTCTTTGAGACACCAGGGAATCTTTCTTGAAACTTTCATTGGCAAGCTTTCGTGCTATGTGGGATGCCATGTGATCAGGTTCCTTCATTAGTCAAATGGCGAACTCTTTGGTTTCTTCAATGACTATAGATAATGCGTTGGTTAATACTTGTCATTTAAGTTCGCACTTGTATTTCAGTAAGTTGTATTACAATTGATTAATTATTATTAAAATGTCGTTTTACATATACAAATTTAGAAATTGCATACGTGAATATGTCTATATTCTCTACAGGTTAATTTTCCTTTGATAAATATGCCTTATCATCTAGTCTTCTGACAAAAATGTTCTGTACGAAGGAGTGTGTGACCGCATATTTTTAACTCTCCTATACTATCCAAGGCAAACGTTATATCTTGGGTTTTAAGCATGTTCGTGACAAGATCTAATTTGTATTGCTTTCTTCCTCAGGAAGCCTTGCAATAGTAATTTCTGGAGTTTGTATAATAACATGTAGAAAGTGTGCATTTATAGTATAACGAGTTGCCTTGTGTGCACTCGTTACATCCCTCTCTCTCTCTCCTATACTATATCATAATATTACAATGAACACAATAAACATATTTTATCTGTAAACATTCCTGTAAAACATTGATTTCAGCAGCAGGTAAGTGAGAGGAGCAGACAGCCGTAACACACAGAGAGAGAGCCGCGCGTAGTGTGTATGTACGTGTGGCGCTATCAGTGAGAATGAGAGAGAGAGAGAGAGAGAGGGACAGAGATTGCACTGGCCACGCGGTCGCGACTCGCGCCGCGACACCTAGAAGTATAGCGCCGAGCTGTAAAGTCATGCTAATACAACTACCTTTGTTTCCGCGACTACGCGTACCCAAAGATATATTCGTGCGTGCGTTCGTGTCCAGGAGGACTGTTGCTGCAACCGTGACCTGGTTCCTCGTCTGTCGCTGGGTGGAATCGTCTAGGTGCTGTCCAGCACCACGTGTCAGACTCGAGCCGTGCATTTGCTTGCCACTCGACTTCTCGCTGCACCCGGCCACACACAAGGCTTTGAGGCTTCCGTCCTGCTGTCCAGCGTCGGGCCCTGGTCATCCGCCCTGCGCCGCTCCGGTCAAGGCCACGAGGCATCTATCGAGTTCTACGAAGCACCTCTGTAAGTACCTGCCCGATTGCAATACTCTCTCTCTCTCTCACTCTCTCTCTCTCTCTCTCTCTCTCTCTCTCTCTCTCTCTCTTTCTCTCTCTCGGCATCAGGCGCTCTGCTCCGTCTCTCTTAGTCCGCGCTGCTTTTGTACTTATTTCGAATCTTTACATAAAGAGAAACCTTGCTAATACTCGGCTTGTGTCACTTTGCTCCTGACTCTGTCCATTCTCATGCGATTCTCTCTTAACGTAACTTGCGAACTAGCTACGTAGCCAATTCACTCACGACGCCTCCGCGGGCTCACGTGCACGAGGACGTGCACGTACAGCATACTGCGCTACGGGCCAGGCTTCGAATAGCCTTCAAGAAGCCTGCAACGAGCTGCTACACATCCTTTTCCTCTCGCTTATTCACCGATCAGTGGATGCGCCACTGATCGCTTATACACGGGTGCGAATCCCCGTTATAATAGTCCAAAGAGTTTTTGGAAAATGTCCGTACGGATGTATGTGTATGAGATTTCAGTTTTTTCTGATAAATTTATTGAAAAAGTAAATAAAAGTAAATTGCTTAATATGTACCTAAAAGAGAATAAAATTAGCTATCTTTTTACCGCGGAAAATTATATTACCGTTCGTCGTTTTTTTATTACATACCATAAAGTGCAATTTTTTGAAATCGTTTTAATTGGAAAACTAAATGTCAAACCTTTCTAAAAAAAAAAAAAAAAAATGATTATTGAAGGTTAAGAGAACCATACACCACTTTATAAATGAATGAGTTAAAATTTTGGATTAAGTTAACATTATATGGCACTTCGTTCCCTACGTTTGGGTTGTTTATCAACCCAGTTAGTTCCAAGGATATTAGGCTTTAAAAATTTTTTCTGACACTGTATCGACGGCTGAGTGGAATAACACCGTATCTCAGCGGAGGCTTCAAGTATCTACTTATATACTTTCGTATCCCGGTGGCGGCTTCGAGAGCAAAAAAGATAAAGTCGTCAAGTATTAAACAAAAAGAAGATTTTTGAAAAATTATCAAGATTTAAGTGCGATGCAAGCGGATTAAAGTCAGCAAGTGAAACACGTAGTGAAGTGCTGTATCAGAGCACGTGGCAATTTTCAGGTTAAGCACATGTTCTCGTGGCTTAAACAAGAAGAAAATTAGGAACAAAATTAAGAAGAATTTTTTTTAGAACACTCATGAAAATTATTACTTCAAAAATTCAAGTATACGATAATATAAAAGCTGAAGAAGAAGAAATGGCTAAACAAGCAAAAATTGAGGATATTATGATACCAGTCATTGATGGTGAAAATTATACAAGCTGGAAAATAAGATTAATGATCCTGCTGGAATATAAAGAGTGCAAGGATCCAGCAACTCGAGAAATGACGGAAGATGAAAAAAAAGGACGAAGCCAAATGGAAGAAGATTGATTTAAAAGCTCGTACCATGATAATTAGTGCTATCTCCGACGAACAACTAGAGTATGTTGGCGAATGTGAAACAGCCTTCGAGATAATTAAAAAATTTGACAAAATGTACTTGTCTCAGTCTACAGTCTCACAAATTGTATGCAGAGGAAAAATCGAAGAAATTAAATTGAATAGCTATAATACAGTGGAAGAGTTCTTCGCAGAATTCGAAAAAGTAACAAATGAATTTAAATCGGCTGGTGGAAAACTAGAAGTCGAGAAATTAAGATATCTAATCAGAGCCTTGCAACCAAGTTACAGTAACATTGGAGATTTTATAGACGTTATACCAGAGGATCAACGAACAGTCGACTACGTCAAATCGAAGATTAAAGAGAAAAATGACTCAACTTGTTGAGATTCTAACGTGCTCGGACCATGCATGCTTGGGGAGAAATAATGTGTACACAGGATTTCACAATAAATCCCTATTTATTGATAACACCTCAAGCTAATCATCTATTGATGATACAACGTAGTCAAGCTGTTATATGAGAATATAATTAGTATAACAAAGTAATCGAACTGACAAGCTAAAACGCGTGTTGACCGCTCGAGTGCACAAGGTGAAGAGAGCGCCACTGGCGCACAGCGACGTCGGCGGTGGCCGTCGCGCGGCATAGAGAGGGGAGAGTTGAATCGCGTAGCTCTGCGTTGGGCCTGCCGTCTCTAGCAAGCAGACATCTGCTCGTTCATATCCTACACTCCCTCCCGAGCAGATTTCTCTTGCTCGGAATCGACTGAATCCAGCCTGTGCAATACTATTTGTATTGTCTTCTGAAAGGAAGCAAAAGTCATGGTTATTTGAGTTTATGATATAGCAATAAGTCAGCCTTGCATGCAATTCAAAAGGAAAACCCCTTGTGAATATGCTGGCTATTTATTTCTTCCAGCAATCAATCGGCTTCTTTAATTCAATTCAAACCATCCAGCTAATTTTAATAAAATTTTTGCCAATAGGTTCTCGAGCATAGAATTAAACTTGATCAAATGTCTTAGCCTTGCAATGCAACTCACTTGTTGATAAGCTTCAGAGACATCATCATCCTAGAGAGTCATGGGGAAGAAGAATAGTAAAAAATCAGATCAAGCATATAGAATATTTCAAATTCAAACTTAGAACATTGTAGATATAATATCTCCTGGCAAACTTTGCTTATACACACTAGGGCTACGCACTCTGCTTAACAAGTTTACAGAGCTGTGTGAGACAGTGATGCGCTCTCTACTTATCACTAACTATATTACCATACAATTTCATCACAAATCCATTTGTAAATTCTAGCAGATACGGACAGTAAGACTAGCATCTGAAAGTCCTCGTAATTGTCAAACTTTTCTTCAACCTTCGAGACCCAGACCTCTGATGTGTTTTGATCGTTGATAAGCTTGTTTCACTTCAAGCGTTCATGGTATACACCATGTCAAATTGAAAATTTTTGGTAATAGTGACTGAGAATCTACAACTTTCCTGTAGAAAAACCAGCTTGTTCAATATGCCCTCGAGCTAAGTTTTGTTTACGCTTCTGTCTCAGTTAAGTTCAATACCCAAATAAGTATCTAAGTAATCGATTTCTAGCTCAAACTGCAATTTAATTCCATCCAACTTAATTTTGTCATTACTGGTTGATTTCAAACTTTACATTAACTTTATCCAACTTGTTTATGTCATTTCTGGTTATCACTATCATCTTTGTAAATCAGTAGTTCAAATACTTGTCTCTTTGATCAAGATGATAGACAAGATTTTTACATGAAGCTTTCGGACTTGAATTATTTTATTGAATGTTAATTTTATTGAATGTTAATTAATTTATTGAATACTAGGCACATCTAATCTTACAAACTTAATTTTAGCAAGTTTCAATTGAACAGAAAATACTCGTAGTATTTCTATATCACTTTACACTAATCGTTTACAAAGTGGTTGCTCAAACATCAAGCTGCTGTACTTTGAAATCAAAGTTTTTTTAGTATAGCTAATGCTCATTAGAATAGTTTCAAATACTTGATTTTAATGCACATGTTTGACTTCATGTATGAGTTTTTATCTTTGCAACCTTTTATTAGAGACCGAACTATGTCACTGGCACTATTGTTCGATCTAACTTTCTTTTCAAGTTTCCATTCTGAAACAATGATATTTGGCTTTTGCCTTTTGAGCTTAATGATACATCAATGACAAACCAACTTTTATTTTTCTCTGTTAATACGGATTCATCTCCAACTATTTTTCCTTATTCAAGCTTGTTATATGTACCAATAGTCAGTTCATATGAGTTTGGATCATTTTATACAGTCGCAATACATTTGCCCTGTTCTTGTTTTGTAGTAAGTTTACTTCAACCTTACGTGACGCTATCAATTGTCCGATTTCTCCCTCCGTTTCTAATATTTAACATTTTCTCCCTTCGTTTCGAAGATCAAAACCTGATTTTCCGTATCGAACTAATTAAATATTTTGTATTTATCCCCAAATACAAATTTCTGCCAGCTCAGATTTGGATTGTACAACTTTTATGTTCCAGCTTTTTTTTTTTTTTTAGGTGGTATTTCGAACTCGGCTGTGCGTCTAGAGCGGACGGCTGGGTGCCTATCACCACTACACAGCGCGTCCTCAGGTTGCGGATAGAGGAACGGCCCCTGAGAAATAGGTTAGCTGCGAATAAATCAAATAAGCAGCCGCGGACAGCCGATAGGCCCGGGCGTGGGTGTGATGAGCCCACACTAGCGAACGCATTCATCTAGAAACACTACGCAAGCACCACAACAACGAACACTCAACAATATTTCTTATTTCACTTTCTCTTCATACCTAACTATGTCTATAATCTATCTCTTTTAGCACACATTACAAAAATCCTGCTGTCGTGAAGAATGCGGAAGCGATGGCAACTGCCCCGAAAGGGGATGTGTAGAATGATTCGCCACCTAAGGCGCGCTGCCTTGCAGGGGGGCGTTAGGATACAAGCGTGATTCCGTAGTGTGTCCGACGATGAGCTGTCTCCGTCCTCATCAAAGTCGGAAAGCTCTCATACTTAGTTCTAGAGAGGTATGGGGGTTATCACCTTTAGAACGGATGATTCACCTGCGATCGGAACAGGATCCAAAACGCGCGGGTTTCACTTACTATCATGGCTCAAAAAAACCAAAACCAAACCAAAATCAATAGGGACTTAAAGGTAGGAACGTGGAATGTGCGCAGTTTATACAGAGCAGGCGCGTACAGGGAAATATTAAAAGAAGCTGACGGATATAATCTAGACTTAGTAGCTATACAAGAAACTCGGTGGCAAGATAGCGGTATGTTAGGAAACGAAAACTTCACCTTTATGTACGGGGGAGCGAGCGGACATTCCCTAGGTACCGGATTTCTAATTAACAAAAGAATTATACATGCGGTTAAAAGTTTCAAATTCGTAAACGACAGACTCTCGTATATCATCATCGAAGGAGCGTGGTACAATTACGTGGTTATTAACGTGCACTGTCCTACGGTAGACAAAGAGAAAGAGATAAAGGATCTTTATTACGAAGCCTTGGACCAATTAATCGACCAATTCGCGTCTTAAGACACCAAAATAGTAGTGGGGGATTTCAACGCTAAAATAGGGAAAGAGGAAATGTTTAGGCCCACTATAGGCAAGGAAAGTCTGCATGAAACCAGCAACGATAACGGTATTAGAGCCATAAATTTCGCGGCTGCAAAAGATCTTACAGTAAAGAGTACGTGCTTTCAGCACAAGGATATACACAAAGTAACGTGGACATCGCCGGACGGAGCCACGAAAAATCAAATCGATCACTTTCTTATCGATAAGAGGCGCCACATGAACGTACATGATATAAGAACCTATAGGGGGGCGGATTGCGACTCGAATCATTTTCTAGTAGTGGCCAAATTAAGAGCCAAATTAGTAGCTGGGGATTCCAAAGTAGATCGCAATTAATGAAAGATGAGGGCGGGAATCTCATTACAAGCGAAAATGAACTGCTAAAGCTGTGGAAAGGATATTTTAATAAGTGACGAAACGTACATGAAAACTGCGAGGAAACGGGAGACGCAATCCACACTACGGAACTCCATATGGAAGAACCGACCTACAAAGAAGTCGAAGCCGCGATCAAAAAACTAAAAAACAATAAGGCCGTGGGAAACGATTCTATACCAGCTGAATTGCTTAAATACGGGGGCACCACACTCGCATTCAGAATTTTTGAACTAGTATGTGCTATTTGGAAAAATGAAACAATACTGGAAAACTGGAAAGAATCTATCATTATACCGATTTTCAAAAAGGGAGATAAGATAGATTGCAATAACTACCAGGGAATCCCACTTTTAGCTACCTGTTACAAAGTTCTGTCAAACGTAATGCAGGCCAGACTCACACTCTTCGCGGAAGATATAATAGGAGACTATCAGTGTGGATTCCGGAGTAACAGATCGACGAGCGATCAGATGATTACTATTAGACAGTTGTTAGAGAAAAAATGGGAACATTGCGAAACAATACACCAGCTATTTATAGACTTTAAAAAAGCGTATGACTCTATCAANGCGTGCCAAAAAAACTTGTGAAATTAATACAAATATGTCTGAACGGAAGCACGGGAAAAGTACGAGTAGGCGGTAATGTATCTGAATCGTTCATGATACACGACGGTTTGAAACAAGGTGACGGGCTCTCCACGGTACTCTTTAACTTAACGCTAGAGTATGCTGTTAGACAAATGCAGACTAGCGGGCTGGGCGCAACACTTAACGGAAAAACGCAGATTCTAGGATATGCATATGTTTTGGACATAGTGGGGGATAATGGCGAAACGGTAGCGAGAAACGCGGAAATACTCATAAATGCGGCCGAGGAAACGGGGTTAGAGGTGAGCGAATCGAAAACGAAATATATGATTATGGATAAACTGGGCATTTGCGAAGGAGAAGGGGATCTTAGAGTCGGAAATTTTACTTTCGAGAAGGTTAGCGAATTCAGATATATAGGCATAACTATAAATGATCGAAACGAAATCAAAGCCGAGATTAATCAGAGACTACATTCGGGTAATGCCTGCCTATACGCCGTGAAAAAACTACTAAAATCAAAACTGCTGTCTAAAAATGTAAAAATTAGGATATATAGGACTATAATAATGCCGGTAATCTTGTACGGATGCAAAACTTGGGCGCTTACTAAAGCAGAGGAAAACCGTTTCAGGGTTTTCGAAAATAAGGTTCTGCGAAAAATATAGGCCAAAGAAAGATGAGAAAACCGGGGAGTGGAGGAAACTGCACAACAACGAGCTACATAACTTATACGCGTCACTGAATATAAACAGAATAATTAAATCGCGGAGACTACGATGGGCAGGGCACGTTGCAAGAATGGGAAATGATCACACGGCAGCGCGTATAATGAAAGGAAAGCCAAATACGTCGCGACCTCTAGGTAGACCTAGACGCAGGTGGGAGGACAATGTAAAAGCGGACTTAACTGAAATCGGGCGGGACGGTGCGAAATGGATAGAGTTAGCACAACATAAGGATACGTGGAAGGTTTGCGTAGATAAGGCGATAAACTTTCGAGTTCGAAATGCCACTTAAAAAAAGAAAAAATAATAAAAAAATGTCAAACTCGGAAGTTCATCGCCTCATCTACGCAAGCCTTCCACGTATCTCTATATTGTGCCAACTCCATCCATTTCGCACCCTCCCGCCCTATTTCGTTTGAGTCCGTTTTTACGTTGTTCCCCCACCTGCCTCTAGTTCTACCTAGAGGTCGCGGTGTGCTTGGCTTTCCTTTCATTATACGCGCCGCCGTGCGTTCTTTTCCCATTCTTGCCACGTGCCCTGCCTATCTTAGTCTACGCGATTTAATTATTCTGTTTATATTCGGTGACGCGTATAAATTGTGTAGCTCGTCATTGTGTAGTTTCCTCCACTCCCCGGTTTCTTTATCTTTCTTTGGCCCGTATATTTTCCGCAGAACCTTATTTTCGAACACCTTAAAACGGTTTCCTTCCGCTTTAGTAAGCGCCCAAGTTTCGCCCCCGTACATGATTACCGGCATTATTATCGTCCTATATATCCTAATTTTTACATTATTAGACAGCAGTTTGATTTTAGTAGTTTTTTGACTGCGTAGAGGCAGGCATTACCCGAATGTAGTCTCTTATTAATCTCGGCTTTGATTTCGTTTCGATCATTTATGGTTGTGCCTAAATATCTGAATTCGCTAAACTTTTCAAAAGTATAATTTCCGACTCTAAGATCACCTTCACCTTCGCAAATGCCCAGTTTATCCATGATCATATATTTCGTTTTTGATTCGCTTACCTGTAGCCCCGAGCCCTCAGCCGCATTAATGAGAATTTCCGCGTTTCTCGCTATCGCTGCATATCCCCTAGTATGTCCAAGTCATCCGCATATCCTGGAATTTGTGTTTTTCCGTTAAGGGTTGCGTCTAGCCCGCTAGTCTGCATTTTTCGAACAACATATTCTAGCGTTAAGTTAAAGAGTACCGTAGAGACACCGTCACCTTATTTCAAACCGTCGCGTATCTTATATCTTCCGCGAAGGGCGTGAGTCTGGCCTGTATTACGTTTGATAGAACTTTGTAGCAGGTAGCTAAAAGTGAGATTCCCTGGTAGTTATTGCAATCTGTCTTATCTCCCTTTTTGTAAATCGGTATAATGATAGATTCTTTCCAGTTTTCCGGTATCGTTTCATTTTTCCAAATAGCACATACTAGTTCAAAAATTTTGAATGTAAGCGCGGTGCCCCCGTATTTAAGTAGTTCAGCTGGTATAGAATCGTTTTCTGCGGCCTTATCGTTTTTTAGTTTTTTGATCGCGGCTTATACTTCTTTGTAGTTCGATTCTTCCATATGGAGTTCAGCAGCAGTGTGGATTTCGTTTACCGTTTCCTCGCAGTTTTTATGTACGTTTAGTAATTTATTAAAATAGCCCTTCTACAGCTTTAGCAGTTCACTTTCGCTTGTAACGAGATTTCCGCCCACATCTTTCATTAATTGTGATTTACTCTGGAAACCTTTCCTAATAGCGTTAATTCCTTTGTACATCTCGCGCGGGTTATTTTCCTTACTGTTAGTTTCTATTTTTCTAATCTGGTTCTTTTGATACTGGCGCTTTTTGTTTCTGTAAATCGCACGCGCTTGCTTTCTTATTTCGTGGTACTCTTCTACGGCCCTATCGCTTTCATTGTGTACGCTGTCTAACTTAGCTTTTTTGCGTCTTTCAAACTAAAGTTCGCACTCTTCGTCAAACCATGGTTTGCTCTTTGGCTTTTTCTTTTTACCTAGCACTTTATTCGCTGCCTCTTTTACCGTTATTTCGATAGCCCCCCATAGACTGTTCGGGTCGTCATCTACCTCCGTCGGTGCATCTGTGTTCTCGAGAACCTGAAACGGGTTACTTATTTCTACTTGATACTGAATTTGCTCTACCGCGTTTCGCTGCTTTTCAATGTCGAAGGTTTCTACTTTGTTCGCCCGTTTACTATTTTGCCCGGCTACTAATTTGGCTCTTAATCTGGCCACTACTAGAAATTGATCTGAGTCGCAATCCGCCCCCCCCTATAGGTTCTTACGTCAAGTACATTCGTGTGGCGCCTCTTATCGATAAGTAACTGATCGATTTGATTTTGCGTGGCTCCGTCCAGCGATGTCCAAGTCTCTTTGTGTATATCCTTGTGCTTGAAGCACGTAGTCTTTACTATAAGATCTTATCTTGTTATATGTTGGATCTATAATCGAGCTTAATAGCTTCGCTAACTTCGAGCATATTTTTCTTATTAGAGTTTATGCTATTGTCAAAGACGTAAATCACACTGAGATAATTATGCAACAATGTCATTTGTTTCCAGCTGTTTTTCTCTCCATTCCAACTGTTTGTTTTATACTCCATCATCCAGTGTAGTTTTAATTGTACATTCTAGAGATTAAAGTTCTTACAGACGACAATTTTCCAGATAATGACTTTACAGACTATGTTGTTCAGACTTAATTGAACAATCATCAGTAGCGTAACTCGGACCGTTACTTACTCCCTCCAAATTTATATTCACGGAAACATACGAATTCGCACATTAAATATCAAGCTTTTGAGTATCATCATTGATTTGAATATTAATTTTGAGTAGATACTTGCACTACACCACTTCTTAATTTTTCCAACGATCCTACTAGAAATCAGGTTTGGATTTTGAAACAGAAATACTATCAGTTTAAGGGTCTTTCAATTTATTTGCCGTTCTTGGCCTCGGCCTTGACTTCCATCAAACTTAGACTTCTCAATCGTATTACAGACTGATGCGCTATCAATTTTACATTTCGTATTCCGAATACAATGATCACGCCGACAATAACATACGAGAAATCGAGCCTTTTTTGACTTTCATATTCTTAAACAAACTTTTCAAGTTGAGATTTTCGGGTGAACGTAACCGAACCGAACATGCATTTCACATCCTTGCATCCAAAGCACATCTTCCTTGCTTCGTATATTTATGCTTGTGGTACCCTTCATTGTCGTAGTAGAAAATCATCGTTCCAAGATGAAAATACTTGGTTTGTTTAGGCATAAACAACGTCATCTAGAGAGATGTCCAGCTCACACTTTCAAATTCTCTCGAAGTATTTCCTGTTAAATATTGTAATATTTAAGAATTCATTGTTAACGATTTCTAGTAGCTATTTCATTAAGAATCTGTGTTTCTCCAACAAAACGTGGATTTTTGACAGTGATTTCAAGGAATGTTATTATTTTTCAAACAAATGAATATACTCATTAATTAATTATATAGTCGAGCTCTATATTATCAAACTTATCTTCTAAAGACTGAGTTTCTTTTATACCTCTTTGCTCAAACTACACATAATGCCATACAACTATTTTCTCAGGAGGACTGTATTTGAATTTCAACAATGTCAACCAACTTAAAGTAGCATGACATTAATTCTATTTATAATAAATTTTTCGAACATAATCCAACTTAATTCAGCGAACTTTCGAGCACATACGAAAGACGGATAAATTGCATAGAATCAATTACAAAAAGTCAATTTTAATATTAAACAATTTAAGAAAGAAAGAGAAACACGTCCAACTTAACTGCTCATTTTTACTCTTTACAGACACATTCCCATGAACTGTTTCTTATTTAATTTTTCCTGTACTATTTTTAAACTATATAATTTCTACTCACGTTATCCAATCCATCATTGTAATTTGAATTTATGCTCGTTACCAGTTCAATCCATTGTGCTCCTATTTTTGTTGCAGTTGTCCTCTCGACAGGCCATTTTGTTCCACCAAAAAGCCAGCATCCGACAGTCACTCAAGAAAGTTATTTTGGGCTGAATGTATTCGTACGCTGACCTATTCCTTGAAATCATCAGTCTCTTCCTCATTGAGCTTGTTCATTATATCTAAGAATTGAACAATATTATTAAAATGAGAAAAATTGAATTTTCAATATCAGTATCATTCCTATTTGATACATAATCGAGCTTTTATTTTCGAACTTTTCTTGAACAAAATTGTTAAAAACAAAATTTGCTGAATCCAAATGATTGCTATCATTTTGTTCCTTGTCCACACATTCCAACTTAGACTTTCAAGTTATTTTTCAACAGAACTTAGTATCATATTCTTCTCTAACTAAATGTTCCAACTATGTGTCCTCAGCCTTAGACGGATTTTTAATTTAACAGATCCAAATACAGTTTTATATTTGTATGCAATCATAACTGGGGTGGGTTTCATACCTTGCAATTACAATACAAGTTTTCCAACATTTTGAACTTATTGTTTTCAACAATATCGAACTGATCGCCAGCACACCGTCAGGCTCAATCATATTTCATACTTTACCGAGTTTCTTTATACTGGCTTAAAGAAAACTCCTCAGCCGAAGCCACCTCTTCGGCTCCTTGTCTGTAGATTTCGTTTCACACTTACTCCAGCTTTAACTCCCTTACGGAAAAATTATACTTAAGCAATATCAATTTTATGAGCAAATGTTCAGTTAACGAACAACAATTAAAAGAACAATGCTGATTGCTTAGATTTTCCACGATTAAATGCCTTTTCCTCTGACGAACAACAATCAAAAGAATAGCATTTTATCACAGGAGGCAATGTTGTATGGAGCAAATGTTCAGTTGACTAACAACGATCAAGAGAACAATGCTAATTGCCTAACTCATCACGTGACCTGTGATTTCAAAGCATGCTATTTGAAATGTACATATTTATTTGGAAACGTTTCAATTTTTCAAGATGTCAAATTAATTTTCTTCGAGCTTTGATAGATCTCATTCTCGTCCTTCTGGACATCACAAAACTTTCTTATAATTCATCTGTGAAGATAATTATATTGTTTTCTCTGAATGTCTTTTAGAAATTCCCAATTCAATATCCTGAATTGGCAATTATAACTGTTCTTTATTTAATTAATTAAATCAAGCATGACAATAATTATTATTAAAATAATTTTAAATCGAACTAATTTTCATTTTAATTTCGCCAAACTATTGACATTGACAATTTTGTTGTTGTTTTGCACTACCGTGCCCTTTGATTGTAACGGGGTCTGCGGGAACTAAATCGCACAAAAGTAAAGCGACGACGGCGATTCGACCCCACGTCCCCGAGATTTCAAGGCACGCACTCTAGCCACCGAGCCTACGACGCACTACCCTACACTCGCGCCGACTAGCTGTTAGAGGGGCGCTGTTTCCGTCCACCTATCCGTCACAATATGAAGTAAAAACGATTCTGATATTAAGCAATACATAGTGTTAAAGGAAGCTACGTGCCAAAGTATTGGCAGCGGTTTTGTTTGTTTTGTTGGCATGTCCTTCGTATAAAGTTTATATTTACGACCTCCACAACTATCCTCCGGCAATGGCTTTTTTATCGAAAGTAATGACGTCATGAAATGACGTTATTTTCTGTAAGGAATTATAACGGAAAATGACGTTATTTTTTTTATTTTTTAGCAAGCCCACTGCATCGAAATGACATCATTTTTTTTATTAATTTTGTCAATAATTGAAACAGAAAATGACGTTAGTAGGTAAAGAGTGCGGCTACTAGCTCATACGGCTACGAGCTTATGCGGGTACGAGCTCATGCGGCTACGAGCTTATGCAGGTACGAGCTCATGCGGGTACGAGCTCATGCGGGTACGAGTTCACCTCCTCTCTCTGCGGCTACCAGCTCAACCCTACCAGCTCACCCCCTACCAGCTCACCTCCTACCAGCTCACCCCCTACCAGCTCAACCCAGCTTACCCCAGGTGCGCGAAAAAAAATTTATCTGCGGCCGAGATTTGAACCTGGTGCCTTTAGTACAGCAGGCCGCTATCTTAGCCTCGACCTTCCGCCGCACTTTTCAAGCCTCAGTTTCTGAAACATTCTGTAGTAGTCAAGCAGCCTTCTCTCTTGCTGCGCCAAGCAGTGTCTTAAGCGGTATCTCTCGCCAAGCCGCTTCGCGCGCTCTCTCTCTCTCTCTCTCTCTCTCTCTCTCGTCTCTCTCTCTCTCTCTCTCTCTCTTTCTTCTCTCTCTCTCTCTCTCTTGATACGCTATGAGCGAGATTTAGAAGCGAGCGAGATACCCCCACCGCGCACGCTATTGGCTTGGTAAAGAAGCGTGTGAAGAAATAAAATAGAACGCGTTTTGACGGGCCGTATTAGTCTTCATCAAGCAGCGAGGGGATCACCAGCACCGTACAGCATGAGGGTTGGCGATAGAAAGAGTGCGAATGCACGCGGCAGCTACGCTTCGAAGTGCGCCACCGGTACCTGAGCCAGCCAAGGCCATGAGCGAGGATAAGCAGTGTCCACCAGCTATTATATAAGCATTTTCAACCAGCCTTTTTCAGGGCTCCACATATTTTTAACATAAGAATGACTATACCATCGAGTCTTTTTAGAAAATGAAAAAAAGAAATGCGTGTAAGCTTCGACGCAGCTTTCTCGCGCCGAACGCCCCCCCCCCCTCTCTCTCGCCGAAAGTCGCATCGTGCAGCGACTTCTAACCGCGCTCGCCGAGTTCCCCCTCTCATCAGCCGCGTTCGCATTGGCTCGGCAAAGAAGCGCGCAAAGAATTAAAATAGACGCGCGGTATTTATCTTCATCATGCAGCGACAGCGAGCGGATCTACGGCAGCGGGACGCGAGCGATCGCCAGCAGCGAGAGATGACGACCAAAACTGCGGCTTCTTCCAGCGAGACTCACGAAGGTCATCGAGTCTCTTTTCATTTTAAACAGTCCTTTTCAGGGCTATAAAAAATATAACGTGGAAACATGTGAGTTGAAATAGTTTTTTTCAGAACTTACGAACAAAGCGTAGAAGCTTCCTCAGCCATGCGGCTCTCGCCAAATGCTTAAGAAAGCTGGCGGTTGAATTCCTCCTCTCTCTCGCCAGCCGCGCTCGCAGAGCGTTCGAGAGTCTGCAACGAGCAGTGACGGCGCGTGAATCTGCAGCGACCCCCTCTTACCAACCGCGCTCGTAGAGCATTCAAAGTTGACGCAGCGAGCGCAGCGGTCCCTCTCTCTCTCTCTCTCTCTCTCTCTCTCTCTCTCTCTCTCTCTCTCTCTCTCTCTCTCACCAGTCGCGCAGCGAGAGCGTTCAAGTCGACAATGAGAAGTGACGCGTACGGCCAAGGACGGCGTGCGGATCTACAGCAGCGACCTTCAAGCGAACGCCCTCTCGGATGCAAGCGTCTTAACGCCAAGTGAGCTTGGATCGCATAAAGAAGATCTCTTTCAATATCATTTTTTCAAACAGCCCTTTTCAGAGCTATAAAATATTTTTAAAACGTATGAACAACTCTAGAAAGTTAAAACAGTTATTTTCAAAACTAAATAAGCGTAGAGAAGTAGTTTCCCTCTCGAGGTCAAAAGGGCAGAGGAACGAAACAAAGAACAGACTTAAAGCTTAGAAAAAGGGCAAACAAGGGAAGAAGAGAACATGGACCTGGTACTAAAGAAGCTGGACAAGATGAACAGAAAGATAGAACACACGTGGAGTGAAGGGGGGAACCAGGAAGGAGACAAAAAAGAAACGAAAGAATCTGAAGATGATTAGCTAGAATGTAGCGGGTATAAAAGGGATAGAGGAAGACACGAGGAACTATTTAAGAGGGTTCGATGTCATATGTTCGATGTCACAGGAGACGTGGATAGATTATAGAGACGGCAATACCTGCAAAAAGAAGCTAAAGGGTTTCGAGGTTAGAACAAGAGATGCGAAGAAAGGAGGCGATAGAGGGAGGGCGAAAGGTGGTTTGGCACTGACGATAAAATTAGAGGAAAGGTCGGAGGAGGTAGTCTTGATGGAGGGAAAGACAAGTGAATTTATAGGGGCGCGGTTCAAAGAATGGGAGAGACCTGGTGGATAGGCATATACATGAGAGAGGAAAAAGAGGACAACTACAAGGAACTAGAAGAACTAGTAGAGAGGGCCAGAAAAGAGAGGGTGATATGGTGCGGAGACATGAACGTAAGAACGGGAATGGAAGGAGGTGAAAATTGAGGGGGGGATATATCAGTGAGGTTAAAAGCCACGTGGTGAAGAAATTTTTCAAAGTGAAAAATCAAAGTGTTTCAATAATATAAGAAGAAAAATACAAGTGAGAATAAATAGCTAAACAAAAGGACTATTGATTAGTAGAAAGATTTTTTGGAAAAATCGTAAAATCAGTGTGATGCACGCGGATTAAAAAGTACATGTGAAACACGTGGCAGAGTGCATGGAAAATCGAGAGACGCCGGAAACGAAGAAAATTAAAGAGGAAGACTCTGAACACGAAGGAACGTTCGAAAATCAACTAGAAATTGAAGAGAATTCTGAAATAGAAGAGAAAATCGAGTTTCAAGGAGACGAAATGGAGAAGAAAGAATTTGCTATACCGGTGTTTGATGGAGAGGATTACAACATGTGGAAGAAGAGAATAACGATGTTTCTAAAATTAAAAAAGCGAAACATGGGATGATAATGACTTGAAGGTGATTAACATAATTTATTGTGCTATTTCGAATAAGCAATTAGAGTTCGTGTGCGAAGAGACTACTGCGTTTGGCATAATGAAGAAGCTAGACAGTATGTATTTGAAAAAATCTACAGCACTGCAAATTGTATGCAGGAACAGACTTGAAAAAATAAGATTAAATAATTATAGTGACACGGCGTCATTCTTTAGTGATTTTGAGAAAGCAGTGAATGATTTGAAAGGCGCAGGTGCCAATATAAGTGAAAAAGAAAAATTAAACTATATGCTGAACACGTTGCCAGAATCGTACAGCTACATAGGTGATTTAATTGATACGTTGAAGGAAGAAGATCAGACAGCTGATTACGTGAAAAATAAAATTAAGCTTTCCGAGATGAAACACGGCAATGAAGATTCCGAAAGAAAATCAAACGTTTTTGCCACGAACAAAGAAAGATGCTACAAATGTGGAAAACCCGGTCACTTCGCAAGAGAGTGCAAAGATGGCGGTCAAACAGCGCACAGCGGCAGAACATAGCGAGGTTCAACACGTGGCCGCGGTAGCAGCAGAAGCAGAGGCGGAGGAAGAAGAAGCAACTACGGCAGAGGGCGTGGCAACTTCCGTCAGCAGCAGCAAGGAGCCAGTACGAGTCAACCGAGTGGGTCCGACGTCAGCGCCTGGGTAGCAACAGCGCATGCGGCTCGAAATAAAAAGACTATAGGTAATGAAATAAATTGGTTGCTAGATAGTGGGAGTATATTAGTATAATTTGATAGTGTTATTATATAAGTTCGAATCCGAGACCAGATATACGTTTAGATATATTAGTAGCGTACAGAATTGTTACTGACCGACTTTTCGAAGTTGCTTTAGAGTATAAGATTTGTATTTACGAAGACTTATGTTTAAATTATAAAAGGAAAGAAATTGTAATATAACGACTGCTATGTGGGATGCAGATGTTGGGCGGTGAAATGCTAGGAAATCTACGACAGTTATGGTATAAAGAATGTTCGAAAAATTGTAATTGACTGGAAGTCAAGA
>CM053168.1:39155501-39260880 GCA_012977825.3 Pteromalus puparum
AAACAAAAATGTGTAACTAAAGCGTCGACATACGCAGAATATGTAGCCCTATCCAAATCTGTAAGCGAACTAGAATACATCAGAGAGTCGGTAAAGATATTCGAAATGAATATTGCAGAACCGATTAAAATTTATGAAGACAATTCAGGTGCAATGAACATGGCAAATAACGGTAATTTTACGAAAAATTCTAAGCATATTGAGATTCATTATCATACTGTACATCAAAGCGTGAAAGATAAATTGATTGAAGTTTGTAAAATTGATACTAATGAAAATGTTGCGGACATTTTTACAAAAGCTCTCTGTGGAGAAAAATTTGAAAAATTCAGAAAGTTGTTAAATGTAAAAATATAATAAACAGTACAAATGTAAGGAGGCGTATTGAGAATATAGTACATTTGACTGTATGTATAGTATAGTTCGCGCTAGAATGAGTGAGCGCGTTAACGAGTGTGTGAGGGAGCGCACACATGCAGGTATCCCCTCTCGCGTATGAGTGTGAGTCACATGACTACTTGCGGTGTCGAGACTAAACGACTCTCGCACATCGCTCTCTTGGTTCCGAGCCGTCTTACAGTACACATGGTGTACACGGCGTTATATAGTAGCTGTAGAAGAAACGAATAATAAATCATTATTTATTGTAATCCTCTGCTTTACCTCATTTTCCAACAAAATAATTGCTAAGTGGAGAGAGGAAAAACCTTGGAAAACTGTACAGTGTACTATGGAGGAGGGAAGAGACGGAG
Source organism: Pteromalus puparum (assembly GCA_012977825.3). Taxonomy (NCBI): domain Eukaryota; kingdom Metazoa; phylum Arthropoda; class Insecta; order Hymenoptera; family Pteromalidae; genus Pteromalus; species Pteromalus puparum. The sequence goes on from CM053168.1 coordinate 39,156,254, forward strand.
AAATCTGGACAAGGGTAAACGAGGAGCAAAGCGGTGAGTAAGAGGAGCAAACGAATCAAAATAGGAGCAAACGAAATTACAAGATAAAGAAACTCAAGCGTAAGAAATAGGCAAGTCAGACAAGGAAAACAAGTTTACGGGAACGCGAGAGATGAAGGAACATTTGGTGACCAGAGAATAGATGAGAAACGGGGCAAAAGAAAAAAGCAACTAGAAACGAGACTAGAGTTAAACCTAGGAACAGAAGAAAGTGGTCGGAGAAAGAAACAAGGAAAAGGTCCAGCAGAACAAGCTAAACACGTGGTAGCTAAGCGGACAAGAGGTTAACAACTAAAAGAGAAAGGAAAGGCGAGCAGAAAAGTGAAAATAAGTGCTGAAAATGGAAAAAGAGATGAGGGCTCTAAAGGAAAAGGTGGAAAGCTGCAAAATCAAGGTAAGATTGGAGAAGAAGAGAAGAGAAAATGTAGAGGCAAAGCAGCAGGAAATGAGAGAGGACATCGAGGTTATACAAAACAAGATGAAAAAGTGGCAGATTGAACTGGACGAGATGAGAGAGGTTACAGAGGAAAGATTAAAGAAGGAGGGAAGATTAGGCTAGAGCAGTGGCTGTCATGTGAAGAGAGAAAAGCGAAAGCGATAGTTATGAGAGAGAAGAGAAAAAGAGAGGATGCAGCTGAGAAGGAGGACGAGGCAAGTGAAAAAAAAAACAAGTACCGCTGACAGCCACAGTAGGAGGGGAACGGTACACCTGGGTTGAGGAGAAAGAGAGGATCACAAAAAAAGGAAAGAGGGCTAAACGAGTAGAGGAGCCGAGAAGCAGAAGATGGAGAGATAAGGATTCCTCAGACAACCTGGAGGAAGAAGAAGTATGAACAGGAGAAGAGGAAGGACTGAAAGGGAGAGAGAGAGAGAGAGAGAGAGAGAGAGAGAGAGAGAGAGAGAGAGAGAGAGAGAGAAGATGAGAGAAGAAAGCATCAGTCGACTCCGTCCGCACACCATACAAAGCACACACATATACACACACACACTAGCGCATATGCATACACCTATGAAGGTACACAACTCGCACACAAGCACAAGCAACGCATACTCACACACAGCTCAAGCACACACACACGCACACACAAAACATAAACAAAAACGCATACGCAACACGACGACACACACAAAAACAACACACAAAACACACAATAAGAAATAAGAAGTATGAAGAAATAGAGAATGTAAAAGATGTTTGTAGTATATTTTGTATACGCCAAAACTCTAGCGAAATAAATAAAGTTTATTATTATTATTAGTTTCCCTCTCAGCAACGTGTGAGAACGGCGACCTTGCGCTCTTTTGCCGATCATTCGAAAGCCTTCTCTCGGCGATTCCCAGCGTTACGCTGTGAGCGAGAGTCATTAGCGAGCGAGATACCCCCACCGCGCACGCTATTGGTTCGGTAAAGAATCGCGTGAAGGAATAAAGAAGAGCGCGTTTTGACGAGCGGCATCAGTCGTTTCTGAAAAATGAAGCAGTCAACAGCAGCAGCAGCAACCTCTTCGGCAGACCGCAGTCAGTAGGCGAGGGAGCCTTTACCGTGTTACCCTGTGGAAGTCGCTTTGCGTCCAACACAGTAATGCAGTAGAGTTCACTCGTTCAATGGCTGTGGCATATAATCCGGAGAAAGGACGCATCAAGAGTCGCAGAGAGCGACCATTTACAGCAGCAGCAAGAGTGCCTTTCGCCGAGACGCCGAGGAATGCGCATAAACCACGACGACGCATCTTCAAGCTACCGCAGGACGAGGAGGTCAACTGGCAACCTTCTGCGCCTAAGAGAGCTCGAAATGTCGTTATTATTAAGCGACAAAGAGCGCCTCGTAGCCGCAGCAAGGAACGACAACGGGGGCTGCGTAAACTAACACGCAAGCCACGCTACGTCAGCCCCAAGCGTGATCGCAAGCTATGAGTCGATGAAAAAAACCAATCAGCCCTTTTCAGGACCACCAATAATATTTTAACGTAGAAATAACTGTTTCCCCTCCCTCCCTCGATAGGCATAAAAAGAATGTCGCTGAGAAATAAGACTCAGTCTATCGACGACTTCCAAGATGTGCTATCCTCGAGCCATAAGTGCCGACGAAAGAGAAACACGTTCATTTGGAAGCACTTGCTCGCATCCAGCGTCGGAATATCGAGGATCGTGAGAAGATGTTCGGGGTCTTGTACGAAATTCAAGCGTAGTATCTCGACATGCAGGATGACTAGTAATGCAAATCGGCCCTTTTCAGGGCCACCAATGAAATTTTAACATAAGAAAAAACTATTAAACCCCACCATCATCCATCACAGAGTATAAATATCTGCGCGATCTCGAGTGAGAGTTCGTTCTTTCCAGTCATGGCGAGACAACGAGGTATACGACCTTGCGACTCTCCAAGAGCTCGACCTCAAAAAGATCAGGATCCAACGAGACCTCGACTTTTTACGTCATCTCTACGAGCAGCAGAAATGGAGGATGAGACAGACGTTGTCAAGCCGCATTCTCCGATATTAGCAGCTTCTTGGCTCGGAACGCCAAGAGCACAGTCAACGCCAATCCTACTGTCAAGCGATTCATCATCCCCGTCATCATCATCATCGTCCACGAGCTCATCCTCGTCATCTTAGTGCAGTAGCCGTCGCAAAAATCTAACAGCCCTTTTCAGGGCTACCAATATATTATAACGTAAAACATCTACTTGTGTTTCTTAAACCTCGAAAACAAATGTCCAAAGAAGGAGAATATGTTGGAACGCAAAGGCCTGGATCCGAAATCCTACGAGACCTAAGAAAATTCCAACAATTTCGCTCAATCGTCCTCCTTCTAGATAGTTAGAAGAAAAAAGACCGAGAAATGTGCCAACGCTTCCACTCTTTCCTCCTTCTCATGGACTATGGATTATTGAATAATCTACCCCCACCACATGCACGCACGCCATCTTGGAAATCCTCTATTATATTAAGAGGCGCCGTGCCTTAGGCACGACAATTTTGATATTTCACTTCACCCCTTAAACTACCCCTGCTAAGGGTTGGGGTGGACCGGAAGTTGACCGAAAATGAACCGGAAGTTGACCGTAAGTAAACCGGAAGTAGACCGGAAGTAGACCGAAAGTAGACCGGAAGTTCTAGAATTTCGTTTGTAGGTCGGTTTTTTAATATTTTACTTCATTCCCTAAACTATCCTTTGTAAGGGTTGGGTTGGACCGGAAGTTGACCGGAACTGAACCGGAAGTTGCCCAGTAGTAAACCAGGAGTTGACCTGAGATGGACCGGAAGTTGACCAGAAGTAGACCGGAAGTTCTAGAATTTCGTTTGTAAGTCAGTTTTTTGATATTTTACTTCATCCCCTAAACTACACCTTCTAAGGGTTGAAGTGACCGAAAGTTGTCTGAAAGTAACGAGAAGTTTTAGAATATCATTTCTAGTTCGGTTTTTTAATATTTAAGTTCATCCCCTAATCTACCCCTTCTAATGTTTGGGGTATACCGGAATTTGACCGGAAGTTGACTTAAAGTAACCAGAAGTTCTAGAATTTTGTTTGTAGGTCGATTTTTTGATATTTCACTTCATCCCCTAAACTACCCCTTCGAAAAGTTGGAGTAAACCTTTTTAAATTACAGCGCCGGAATTTTTATTTTTGCAGATATTTTTTAAATCCACAGGGCATATTGTATTATTATTACAGCTGGCATCTAAAACTATACCATTAATTTTAAATTAATGTTTTCATTAAATAATCCTGAAAACTGTACTTTAAATGCGTTCTATAGAATTATAATATTTCATTAAATACAACGTTTTTAGTATATAATTTGTGCATACTATTTGTATCTTTTTCATTTTTTACTGTTGATTGATCTGTTAGAAAAATTTTTAAATTAGCTTTTGATGTTACTCTTAAAAGGGCCAAATTTAATTGACCATGACTAAAATCTGGAGATGGAAGATATACTCCAGAAATGTTTGTCCTTGAGATTTATTTATTGTCATTGCAAAACCTAATCTAATTGGAAATTGGCGTCTTGTCATATTAAAAGGAATATCTTATTTTGCTGGAGATAGTTCAATACGTGGTAAAAATACTTTATTTCCAATTTTACTTCCACTTAATATTTCTACACAAATAGTATATTCTAACATTTTATTAACTTTTAATCGTGTTCCGTTACAAAGACCATCATTTAAATTAATATTACGTAATAAAATAATAATTGCTCCATTTTTTAATTTCAATTTGTTTGGTGGTAAGCCATTTGGTGTTAACGAATTTTAAAATTCTATTGGTAAAGAAGCTTCTAAATTTTGATTGTTATCATCTTTTGCTAAATCTATACTTATGTATTCTTTCACTTTACCTTCCATTTTTGGTCAAATTTCATTTTTAATACTATGTACATCTGCATTTTTTGGTGCTTAAATAACTATTTCATTAATATTTTTTTCATTGAAATTATTTCTATAAATTTCATTAATAATATTGTTCGTACATAAAATTTCTTCTGGTATTTCTACTACTTCATTATTATTTTCGAATTTTGTTGAGTATATTCCATCACCAACATTTAATAGCCATTATTTAAAGCAAATGTCATTTTTATTTACTCTTAAATTATCTTTTAGAGTCATGTGTTGAATTTAAGGGGACCGAACCACCTTAAATTACTAAAAAATGAAAAATCGGATTCTATTTTTATATTAACATTAAATTATTTAAAAAATGTATTAAACAAACATATAAACTTAAAAAAGCTATAGAGAACAAAAAACAATTTTTATATGTACCAAATATCAGGTGCAACATGTCTCCGAAGGCCAAAATTCACAATTTCCATTTTTCACTCACCGCAGACTTACTTCAGTTCTAGGCATCAAAGAGTACTGAAACTTTACAAACATGTTTGAAATACACATAGTTCTGACATGAGTGTAGGGATTTGTATGTAAATTAAATCTAAAATTAGTTTTGTCATTAAATAGTTTTGGAACATTTTTTGAAAATTTTTTCTTATCATTATTCATACATAGTAAATTAATACTGCAATCACCACATGGCCCATGTATCATGAATTGTCATACTATAGCACATAACCTCGGATGTTTATTTTCATTAGGTATTTCTGCACGAACTAATTTATCTACTTGTTCTTCAATATGAATTTTATTATCAGAACTTAAAAAAGCAACATGTGCATATGTGGTAAACCTCTTTTTTGAAACTCAATAACGTACGTATATGCAATACATTTGCCAAAAATGCCCTTTTTAACTATTAACTCTAAACATTCTTTTATTTTATGATAAAAAACTCTAGCTACAATATCCGGCCCATCAATAGCATCTTCATGTAAACATACATTTTCGACAATTTCTTTCCATTTAGGATTACATGTCATCGTAATAAACAAATCTGGTTTACCAAGCTTTTGAATAATTGTCATTGAATCAATGAAATTTTGTTTTAATGATCGTTGACTTCCTGAAAATGTTGATGGCAAAACAACCATTTTACCAATTTTTAAATTTTCATTGTCATTTTTTTTTATATTTATTTATATTTATTTAAACCAGTGAATATTTTACACAGTTTTAGTCGGACGACCAATACCCGAAAAACCCAGCCAAGGTAAACAGTGTTACCTGATCGCAGGACTGGGTTGTACAGAGAAAAAAAGAAAAATATAAATATGAAACAAATAAAAAACTTATAAACTAAATTCTTACAAACTAGAAAACATTTCATAATTTATATAATTTTCATATTCAATTAGTAACAATGTTAGTACTATATGTTGGCTATAGCATTATTACTACACTGCGTAGTAATACTATATATGGACGTTACCATTATTTTTCATACTAATTATATTTATATAGGAAATCTAAGTGCGCTTCGCGCACCTCTATTATACCATCAATTATATGTTTCCAGAATAATTTTAAATTTTGCCGCCTGCTGAGCATTAACAGTTCAAAGCGTTTGTAGGTTATGTTGCGTTTCTAATTCGTGTTCCTTAATTCTTGTACCAGGCAATTGGACATCAATTAAATGCTTCACATCACTTTTTAAAGAGAGGATACAGTATCTCAGTCTATCGACTAACAGTTTGTTTTTATCCAGTTTTTAATCAATTTCATTTGAGCATATTTTTCAATATTTACACTTTTTAGACTATTTGGTAGAGCATCAAAGACTACTATGGCCTGTTTAAAACTATTCTTATCATTTATTCATTTCTTGTTTTTGGGTATAATAATACTTTTGTTTCTTGTTACACTTTCCGACGTAAGGAATTGCGTTTTAAGGACATCATAGTGCAGCCTCAATGCTTCAAAACAGAAAAGTTGTTCAACATTTAGGGGATTGTCTTCGACTATAAAATTGTTTTTATTTACTATTTTTAGTATTTTTTTTGTAAGTTCTGTAGTATATCTAGGTTATTCTTATATACACCTCCCCAGGCTATGATTCCATAGCTTATTACGCTATGAAAAAACGCGCAATAAACCATACGTAAAGTTTCAACTGTCATTGTTCTCGCGATTTTATAAAACATATATACAAGGTATTTTGTTTTTTTGACTACGTATTGGATGTGTTTGTTCCAATTTAAGTTGTAATCAATGACAATACCAAGATATTTAGCGCTTTCGACTCGGGTAATATTTGTCTCTTATTTTAATATTTGTTTGTGCAGGTACACTATGAACGTAGCTGCCGAAAGTCATACAAACAGTTTTATCTACATTTAATGATAATTTATTCAGTGCTAGCCACTTAGATATAACTCCTAAATAATTGTTCATATTGTTTTGTGCATCATCCCAATCTTTTCCTGTCGCCACTATTGCTGTATCGTCAGCGTATGCCATAATTGACTCCTGTGGGATCTCCCGCAAGACATCGTTAATATACAAGACAAATAGCAATGGTAAAAATTCGCTATCCTTTCCATCAACTTTTACTCTTTGGTATCTATTATTAAGATAGCTTGCAAGGAGATCCAACGCCAGGCCTCTGATCTCAATACAATACAGTTTGTTCAACAATATATGGTGGTCAACCGTATCAAAAGCTTTCGCCAAGTCCAAAAAGGTTACGATTGTTGGCATTTGTGTATCTACATTGTTATACAGAATGTTCATTAACTTATTTAGAGCATATTTGGTGCCAATCTTCCTCATAAAACCAAATTGTTGCTCTGATATTATATTATGTTCTTCTACAAAATCATATACTCGGTTGTAGATAATTCTCTCGAAAATCTTAGCAATATTTGATATGAGGGAGATTGGTCTATAATTTGTTATGTTGAACTTTTCACCCGATTTGTATATTAGAGTAATTTCGGCCTGTTTGAGTGAATCAGGCCAAATTGCTTTTTCGAGACACAGATTGAGAATATGCGTTAATGGTTCAGCAATGTAGTTACACATTACCTTTAGAGTCTTGGCATTGATTTTATCAACGCCACCATTTTTTAATTTTAGATTATTTATTGTAGTTTTTACTTCTATCGAATTAGTAGGTTTAAGAAAAATAGAATTTGGATTCATTTCGGGCAATTTGAGTTCCGCATTCTTTGGTTTTTCAATATCATCACTTAATTTACGTCCTATCTCACAGAAAAATTTGTTCATATTGTCCGCTATCTCTGCTTTGTCAGTGATTTTATTTTCATTAATCTTTATATAATTTATGGCATCATCATTGGATTTTTTTTACCTATTTTGTTGTTTATGATTTCCCATAGTTTTTTAGGATTATTTACATTTTTTTCAACTAGGCTTTTTTCATATCTAATTTTGGCATCTTTAATAAGCTTGTCTAAAGTTTTTGCATAAGTTTTGTATTCATGCTTAAGTTGTTCATTATTAATATCCATTTGCCATAATTTATATAAAAATTCTTTTGTTTCGCATGACTTAACGATAGCATTTGTGATCCAGCTTTTTCTGCCACTTTGTTTACAATTTCTTGGTTTCGTTTTGGATAACTCAATACAATGTTTAATTTCGGATATCAAGTAATCTGTGGCTAGATTGGGATGCTGCTTCGACATAATTTTATTCCAGTTTTTATTTTCTGTTATGTTTGCTAATTTTCTATAATTTATATATGCTGTCGGTTTGTTATCTTCGATTTTCATTTTATCAAGTGCAATAAATATTGGGTAATTGTCAGTTATTAATAATTTAAGTTTGTAAGTTACTGCATTTAGGTTATCAGTTTTTATAAAAATGTTGTCAATGCAGGATCCTTTTGATATTCCTGTAGGCGGCCGTGTGATACCAACAAAACAAGGTATATATCCTTTTTCAAAGAAATTGCACAAAAACTCTTGACTTGCCTTATCGCACTCTAATAGATCAACATTAAAATCTCCTATTACTAGATGATTTTTTATATTTTTCTTTTTCATTAAGTATTTGTTTAGATTTAATATAAATTCGCTCTTAGGTATTCCATGCGATCTATACATAGCGGAGATTTCAATGTTGTTGCTATTAGTTAACTTAATTCTAGTATTTACAATCTTAATCCTACCCTGTTGCACAATTTCAGTGCTTTGAACTATGTTCTTATTTACAAAAACAACTACTCCGTCATTTTTATTGATCCTACTATTGTTATAGTAGGACTTATATTCATAATTGGTGCCGATTAATTCAAACATATTGATATTTACTTGTTCAAAAGTTTCAGTGCAAATCACAACTGCTGGTTTGACTATAAGGCTTTCAAAAAATATTTTAACTTTGTCAAAATTCGCGTTTAAGCTTCTTACGTTTATGTGCATAACTAAGTCATTTTTACTACTTATAGCCTTATTTATATCGTCAATACCGCTGTATGTTTTTTCTTTTTGCACTGAATCTCTTTGTATAAGTTCGAGATAATCGATAGTATCCATATTTTTAAGGACTATGCAGTTTTGCTATTTTTTGACCTTAAATCCCTTTGGTGTGCAGATGGCGCTTGTTTTGTAGGTTTTGCTGTCGATGTTGGTTTTTTCGTCGATGGAGGTTTAGGTTGTTTTTGAGTTGGCTGAGGTGTTGGTGTTTGTTCAATCTTGGGTGGGCTTTGAGTTTCTGTAGTAGATTCCTGCTCATGGTAAGTTTGGAGTGTCGTCGGTAATGTAGGTCCCACCAGATAGTCAGTAGACTCAATATACATGTTTATTTTTTCATAAAAATGCTGCATTTTATTGGATCACTAGGATCATGTTTGGTGTCCAGATTTGTCTTATATTTGCAGTTGGAGTGTGAACAATTTAAGCATTTCATAGTATTACTTTTGCAGGTACTTGTTTTGTGTTCTTCTGCACATTTAAAACATGCACTAGTGTTGTTGCATTTCTTGCTGCTATGCCCAAACCTACCGCAGTTGTATAGCATGGTTTTATGTTTATTAAGTCGTAGACTTTGCAATTCTGGTATCCCACAAATATCTTCCTTTTGTTTTCTTTGACATATTTATGTATTTCAGCAGGAACCTCCATTAGGACTGTAGTTAGATTATTGTGATTATTTTTGTACATGTGTACAACTATACCTTTATTTTCAAAACTACTAAAATTTCTCTCGTTAATGTCCTCCTCGATATCTCGTTCCACAAGGCCGTTGTAGTTGTCGATTCCGACAATTTTAATCATTGGATTTTTTAATTCATCTTTTGTAATTTCACAGACACCTTCGAGGTTATGTTTTAGAATCTCTTCAGTTAGTAAAACACTATTCGGACAGGAGATGACGAGATCTTTCTTTTTGTTGACGAACAGGTTTGTAGTTTGGATCTTTTTTTCTCCAGTTAAGCACTGAATAACTTTAGCCTTAACGTCCACTGGTTTGTCACTAACATTTTTCACTGTTAACTTTGGCACTTTTTTTGGAGTGGCTTTGGGAAACTGGTTATCTTAGCGTAGGAAAAGTTTGCTGGTGACTTGTCTTTTTGCTTCATTTCAATTTTCTCTTTGAGCATTGTGTTTTTTTCGATTAGTTCAGTGACTAACTGCTTTAGCAAAAAGTTTTCATTTTTGACCAGTTTGTACTTTTCTTCAACTTCAATATCAAGTGAGTCATGTGTTGGACTTGAAATATTCAGTAAGATTTCATTCCTTATATCTTCTGATTTGGTTAGTTTAATTTGTGCAATCAATAATCTCACTTGGTCGTTTAGGCTTTCCTCTTCAATTTTTGAGGTTAGGTTTCTGTTGCCGTGTTCTGGACAGATTATTAGATTTTTAGTAAGAGACTTGCACTCGTTTTGCAGACCACTGACGCACTGACCACAGGAGCACTTAAAGGTTTTCGACCCTAGCTCCTACGTTCCTCTGCATCGGGCAGGGGAGTGAGAGCTCAACTTTGTGACCTACGTTCCTCTGCATCAGTCCAATGAGCGTTTCGTATTGTTAGAATATGTGCGACTCCCCACCAGTACTATATATATGTGAGTCGTACGACATATAGTCACTGCGCGACTACGACACATCCCACTCGTTGCTGTACGCTCTTGGAGAGCACACGCATGCTAGGCATGCTTTGTCTATATATATATATATATATATATATATATATATATATATATATTTAATCCAGAAAAAAAAGAGATATTTACATCCTCTGCATTCCTGCAAAGATAAACAGGTTATCTGTCCGCAGGCCTGGCGAGAGAAAAAAAAAGAAAATAACTTAAAAACTAAAATTTATTCTATATGATGCATAGTTAGTAGCCTCCTTACTACCTTAGCATCATCTGTATATACATTTTTCAATATTTTAACATTTAACATTTTAACTCGTAGATATATATTTCAGTTATCAACAATTGGATTTAATCCATTCTTTAATTATATTTAGTTGACTTGGTTTGCTTATTTCTAACGCTTTTAAGTTGTTCGGCAAAGCATTAAATGTTCAGATCGCTTTAATATAACAATTCTTATTACTAATTCTTTTTTTATTGATCGGTACAATAATACTTTTATTTATCGTAACACTAGATGGTTTGAGGTATTGGTTTTTGAGATCCTTATGTATATTTTTAAGGCCTCGAGTGTAAACAATTGCTCAAGATTGAGAGGAATATTTTGCGTGACAAAATTATTTTTGTTTATAATTTTTAGGATTTTTCTCTGTATTTTTTGTATTAGATCTCTGTTGTTTTTATAGGCTCCACCCCAAGCAATTATACCATAACTCATGATACTATGAAAAAAGGCATAATAAATTAACATCAAAGTTTCAGTTGACATTGTTTTCGCAATTTTGTAAAAGATATACACTAGATATTTAGTTTTCTTAATAATATTTAGCATATGCATGTCCCATTTAAGATTGTATTCTATTACTATGCCCAGATATTTGTAGTTCTCAACCCTTGTTAATTATTTGCCTAGTATTTTTNTTTGCCTAGTATTTTTATATCTATTTGGTTAGGCACGCTGCCGACATAGCTGCCGAACGTCATACATACAGTCTTATCAACATTTAATGATAACTTATTTACTGCAAGCCATTTGTAAATGTGTGACAGGTAGTTATTCATATTATCTTGTGCTTTTTCCCAACAATCTCCTGTTGCAATTATAGCAGTGCCGTCAGCATACGATAAAATAGCTTCCATAGGTATCTCTTGGAGTATATCATTTATGTATAGGATAAACAAAAGTGGGCCAAGTATCGTACCTTGTGGTACCCCAGTATTTGTTAAAAGTTCGTCACTCACACATTCACAAATTTTTACACTTTGGTATCTGTTACTAAGATAACTAGTGAGCAGGGTCAGAGCTTGCCCCCTAATTCCCATGCAGTATAATTTCTCTAGCAAGAGACTGTGATCTACTGTATCAAAAGCCTTTGCCAGATCAAGAAAAGTGACTAGAGTAGGAATACTCTTATCTATATTGTTGTACGGTGTGTTCATTAAATAATTAAGCGCATTTTTTGTACCCTTTTTCTTTACGAAGCCAAATTGGTGTTCATCAGAGATTATGTTGGATTCATTTACAAAATCATATAGTCTAATGTGTAATATTTTTTCAAATATTTTCGCAACGTTTGATATCAGTGAAATAGGTCTATACTTATTGATATTATTTTTTTCACCAGATTTGTAGATTGGGACTCTGCCTTCTTGAGTGCATTAGGCCATATACCTGTTTCAATGCTTAGGTTTATAATATAAGTTAGAGCTTCAGCTATGTAGCTGCTTATTAATTTCAACGTCTTAGAGTTAATCCCGTCAACTCCCCCACTTCTAATTTTTAGTGCATTGATTACCGATACTACTTCACTCGTGTTCGTGGGTTTAATGAATATTGTATTTGGATTCATGTCCGGTAGTTTGAGTTCCACATTATCCGGTTTCTTAATGCGTCCACTTAACTCTCGACCTATTTCACTGAAAAATCTGTTCATATTATTTGCAATTTCTGTTTTATCCGTTATTTTCCTGTTACTAATTTTTATATGATTTATGGTTTCACAGGATTTCTTGTTGCCGAATTTACTATTGATTTTACTTTTTTCCCAGAGCTTTTTTGGGTTATTGATATTATTTTGTACTTGTTTTTGTTCATATTTGATTTTTGCATCTCGACACCTCATGGTTACTTTGGTTACTTAGTTTTTTTTTTTTTTGTTATCCGGAGAGTTGAAGAAATGCTTAATGCACCATGGCAGGAGCCGTGCGGGACTCCCCGTGTGTGGGACTCTCCTGGCGGGGGACAGACGCCAGGCATACCCACTAAAACTCCACCTCTCATATGGCCGCGAGAATCCCCCCGGTAGCCGCTTTCGCATTCCTTCGGGGGGTCGCCTGTCTTGTTACGACCTATAGGTCATCTATCGTCGTCTAGTCAGCTAAGCACCCGTCACTATTTTTCGTGCGGAGAACCGTCTCCACGAACGCCGTTATGTCGTCCCAATTGTGCTTGCTAGCAAGCATTGTTTTCACTACCGTGTCGGGCGTAAATGCCCCTACCCACACCTCTAAGATTCTACGCCTATGAGCCCACCGAGGTCAGTCAAAAAACGTGTGTCTCACGTCGTCCCGTTCGTCACCGCAGTATTTGCAACCCGGTGTCGCTACCTTGTTCATCGCGAACAGGTAACTCCTAAAGTAGCCGTGTCCGGAAAGAAATTGGGTGAGATAAAAATTGACCTCCCCCCATCTTCTGCCTACCCACGGGCCTACCTCCTTAATCAATGATTTCGTCCATTTCGCATGGCGGCATTCACTCCATCGCTCCTGCCATTTCCGCATCGTCCTATCGCGTTCCTCGGTTCGGATTTCCACCCTAGCCGATTCCCGGAGACTCTCGTAGATCCGCTTGCGTTCAATTGCAAGCAGATCCACGGGAATCACCCCCGCGATAACCATTGACGCGTCCCCGGATACCGTTCGGTACGAGCACGCGATCCGAAGCGCCCCTCTTCGTTGCACCGCCATTATCTGCTTACGATACTTTTTCTTCTGCATGGCATCGGCCCACACCTCCGCTCCGTATAAAAGAATAGAGTTTGTGGTTGCCATTAAGAGTCGTCTGACTGCCGGCCTAGGCCCGCGCACGTTGGCCATTAATCGACTAAGCTGCGCCACCCTAATCGCCGCCTTTTCGCATACGCTGTCTAAATGCGCCCCGTAGTTCAGCTTCGTATCTAGGGTTACCCCCAGGTACTTGGCTGTCGGCTTCGTCGTTATTGTTACGTCTCCGACGCGCATCGGTATGATGGTCGAGACACGCTTCCTAGTCAAGAGAACTATCTCCGTCTTTTCGAGTGCTAGCTGTAGTCCGTGGTCGGTCATCCATTTTAGCACCCGGGCCATTACCGCGTTCAATTTGCCCTGCGCGATCTCCACATTTCTAGCTATTATAACCGCCGCTACGTCGTCCGCGTACCCGACGAGTTTAACATCCTCCGGTACTTCTACTCTGAGTAACCCATCGTACAGAATGCCCCAGAAGTCCGGTCCCAAGATTGAACCCTGCGCCACCCCTGCCGTTATGGGCCTGCTCTTACGTCCCTCCACGGTTTCGTATTCGATCGTGCGCTCCCTCAGATAATCCTCTACGAGTCGCATGATGTACCAAGGCACCCCAAACGATCGCAGAGAATCCAAAATGTCGACCCATCTAGCCGAATTGAACGCGTTTTTCACGTCTAGTGTCACGAGCAAGACCAATGGCCTGGCCGCATGACACGCTTCATCCGTTTTCTTGACCGTGTCCGTTACTTCTCTGATCGCGCCGATTGTTGAGCGTCCCTTTCTGAAGCCGTATTGCTTGTCTGAAAGGTCTCCCGCCTCCCTGACGGCGCTTAATATTCGCGGTTTTATTAGCGATTCGCCTGTCTTTCCCATAGTGTCGAGCAGGCTCAACGGCCTGTACGATGGCTTCGCTCCCGCCTGACCTTTAGCTTTTTCAATTAAGACTAGCCTAGCCCTTTTCCACCGCGGACTGAACACGCCCTGCACCAGGCACTGATTGTACATTTCCAGGAGCAGCTCAGGCCGTTGTTTGGCAACGGCCTTAAGTATTTCCGCGGGAATGCCATCCAGTCCCGGAGCCTTACCGCTCTTCAGGGAAGAAGTTGCCGCGATAAGTTCGCCTTCGCTAAAAAGGGGTATCTCATCCGTCAGTTCGTCCGTCATTTCTAATTGAGGTCGGGTGGGATGGGTGGGAAACAGCTTGTCAATTATCTTCTCGATCGCCTCTGCCGCCATCGGTTCCATTCGCCCCATTTCTCCTATTTTTCGCGTGACGATCGCGTATCCCTCGCCGAACGGATCGTTCTCTACATCATCTAGGATCTTGTACCAGCAGCGGCGCTTACTTTCTTTGATTGCGTCCCGGAGTCTCTTCTTCGCCTCGTCGTACCCGCGAGCAAGTTCTTGAGCCGTTGGGCGGTTATGGGCCCTTTGAGCTCTTCTTCTGGCTCGAAGGCTTTGCTTTCTAAGCTCAGCGATTTCGCCCGTCCACCAGTAAACCGGACGTCTGAGGTGGCCGGTGGATACTCGGGGCATCGTTGCGTCGCACATCTCGGTGATTAGCCTAGTAGTGCGTTCTACTAGGATTTCGGCTTTCTCACGTCCGCCTAGTTCGTCCGGAAGCCCATTAGAAGGTAATTCTGCGCTTCGAATCACCTCCGTAAGCGCCTCCCGATTAAGACGTCGAGTGTTCCATCGTGGTTCCCGGCTGTTTCCGCTACTTCGCCTCTCCGCGCGTTCTTCCTCGATATTAAAAAGAATGTACTGGTGGTCGCTAGCAGTAAATTCTTCCGTAACGTGCCAGCCCCTTATCTTGCGGATCGTACTTTCCCCAGCGAAAGTTACATCCGGTATCGACTCCCCGAAACCTGGTCTGCGGTAGGTAGCTGTATTTCCCTCGTTCGCAACTACCAGTCCTATCCTTGCTGCCATCTCAAGTATCGCCCTACCTCTCCTATTCGTCTGTGGCATGCCCCACTCTGTCGCTCGCGCGTTAAAGTCGCCCCCGACTACTAGGTCCCCAGGAACGTCTTTTATCGCGTCTTCTAGGGCCCCTAACCTTGTCGCGAAGTCGGCTGCAGTTAGGTTCGGTGACAGATACACGCTGAAGTAAGTGACGCGACCCACCCTCACCCGCACGTAATCGTCTCCGGTTACCGCATCCGCGATTCCCCGCCTGGGCACCCAGACAGCGGCAGTTTTTGCACCGTTGGACACCCAGCCAGGTGCATCTCGGTCCATATACTGCTCACTTATGAGGAGGATATCCACACTCTCCTCTGCGATGAACTGCGGTAGGAGATCGTGAGCCAGCCTGCTCCTGTGCAGATTACCTTGCAGTATTCGCGCCATTATTTTTGGGTCCTAGCCGCGTTTAGGGCGTTGCGGAAGACCGCGCACGCTCCGGTTCCTGGAGCATGCGCCGCCCTATCGCAAGGCACCTTTGCTTCTGTACACAAGAAACACTTCATTTCTTGAGCCGGCACAGAGCATTGCTTGGCCTTGTGCCCAGCCGCACCACACTTCCAGCAGCTGGTGCTTCTGTCGGGACCCGTACATTGCGCTTTAACGTGACCGTATCCGAGGCATCGGTAGCATCGCGTGGCGCTCGCTCGAATCCGCACCCGGCAGTTGATCCACCCGATACGGATCTTGCCTATATTGAGCAGGGCTGTGGCCTTGGTCTGGTCCATTTCGACCACTGCCACCCTCTGCTCTCTCGAGTTTGGTTCGAAGAGGTGCACTTTGGTATCTTGTTCGTCGCACCCCGTGGCCACAGCGATGGCGCCGCAGACTTTCTCCTTTGTCGTAAGGCCGTCAATGTCCCTGATCTCCAGTGTAGTTCTGGTAATCTTGCCCCTAACTGTGCCTGCATGCCCTATTGCGGTTTGCATGGCCGTTTTGAGTGATTCCATTTTGTCTTCACTCTTACCCACGACAACCAAAACGCCACCGTCTTTCGTTTTGCTAAGATACTTAACCTCTGTATTCAATTCTTCTGGCTTTACCTTTGCCTTGATCTCTCTCAAGATATCGGCGTAAGTCTTACCCAATTCCGGTCTACTTAGTTTAATACTCGTATTTACAAACTTAATCCTACCAGTTTCGGTCACTTCAGTGTTTTGTTCTAAATTAATATTCACTAGTACTATTACGCCGTCGTTTTTGTTAATCGAACTATGGTTATAATAACACTTGTATTCATAGTTAGATCCTTTCAATTCATATATTCTGTAATTAATCAGTTGAAAAGTTTCCGTGCATATAACAATAGATGGCTTTGTATCCAAACTATCGATTAGTAATTTAATTTTGTCAAAATTAGCATTCATACTTCTAATATTTATATGCATAATCGTATCATTTTTACTGCTACTAATTTTGTTAAAACTATCAACAATGTTTTTTCTTTTTGGAAAGAATCTTTTCGGATCATGTCTATGATATCAAATGTGGCTATTTTTACCTATCTTTGTTTTTCTTTTCTTTGTTTTACGTCGGTGAAGTAGTGTACAGATCTAGTTCTTGCTTCTGTCTTTGGATCGCTAGCTGGTTTCTTGTGAGAGTCCTCGTATTCTGATTTTTGCCTTTTATCTGTTTCTGTGTAGCATTCTGTTCCCTAGGTGGATGTATCGTACTCGGTTCTCCTGGAACCCTGTTATCAGCTGTCGGTACATGCTGTTTTGTAGACATCCCACTATTGTAGACTGTGTCAAGTAATGGTACTGTAGGGCTCAACGGATAGTTCGTTGCGTAATTTATTTCTAGTTTAGTGGAGTACCTATTGTTACTAAATGCACAGTTTACACACTTGATAGTTTCACTGGTACAATCACTAGATTTATGGTTTTTAGCACATTTCAAGCATACCACTTCATTTGTACATTTTTTCTCATTATGTTGAAACCTGCCACACTTGTTACAGTGGCTAATGTTTATTAGGTCATAGGTTTTACAGTTTTGGTAGCCAACAAAAACTCTATTTTTCTTTTCTCTTATGTATTTGTATATTTCGGCAGGTACTTCCATTAAAACTATGCTTTGATTGCTGAATTTACTTATGTACATGTGTAGTACTTTACCTTTCCTTGTAAAATCACTAAAATTTCTAGTATTAATAAGAAGGGTTGACGGATTTCTATCGGGCTCTCCGAGGCAAAGTAATGTTCCGAAAGAAAAACAACTCAACTTATTTTTTCTTTCGACGACGTTTCGGCGAACAATGTCGCCGTCATCAGGAAAACTGAGAAAAGGTTCGGTTTATTATTAGCAAATTTTAAAAATACAAAATTATTTCAAATGTGTGACGTTATGAAGTGCTTACAAAAACTATAGGACTCGACAGGCTCGCTGATGGAAAGTTCGAGGTTGCGTTTCCCCGCCGGGCGCCGGCGGCGGCGGGGGGAGAGCGTGTGAACGAGTGTATGTTGAGCATCTTTTTTTTCCTATTATGATATCGGAGGTGTATGAGTCATGTGTGTTGTTGTTTTTATTTGATGTATTAGGTGTGTGTACACATAACTTAGGTGTTGTGTATCTTCTTTTTTATTCACACCGTTTTCTTATAAATGTATGTGTATTATTTCGGATATTAATCTTTTATTTAAATTTGTTTCTTTGTCTTTGATTTTATAGTTATCAAAATTAAAAGTGTGGTTATTATTTTGCATATGATCGGAAATTACGCTATTTTTTTATTTTTTGTGCGATACACTCAACAATATTCATGACAAAAAATTCCAAAAAGCACAAAAACATCCTACGACAGATAATATTATGGAGGCAAATTGCGAAAAATGGTTCAAAAACTTATCGGACACAGAAATACCGATGAATGTCAAAGCTGTAACGTCATTAGGCATTAAATTTAATCCTAAGAGCGATCTAGACGAAACAAAAATCATAGAATGTATAAAAAATATAGAAAACCTTATTCTTTTTAACAATCTACCAGAAAATACTGCAAATGACATACGTAACACTTTAATCAAAAAAATCACACAACACAGGCACAAAACCAAACTCACGAAGATAGAAGACACGATTTTTGAAAATAAAATAAAAGAAACAAAATAATTAATCGAAAATAACCAAAATATAATATTTACTCTCGCCGATAAGGGCGGTGTCACTGTTGCAATGAACAGATCGGACTACACTGACATGATGAAAAAACACTTATCTGATAGGAACACATATACATTAATTGCAAAAAACCCTCTAACAAAAATACAAAATAAAGTCAAGAAATTTATAAACAGTTGAAACGACAACTGCTTTTTCGGTAGAAAGTATAACAAAACAAAGCTCACTCAAACAGACATATCTCTATCTAGGTGCTATTGTCTACCTAAAATACACAAAGTAAATATCTCATTACGCCCTATAATATCTACAATAGGCTCACCAACGTATTTTCTATCAAAAAACCTCCTTAAAATCTTACAAAATAGCATAAAAAAATCCGCCTCTTATGTCGAAAACTGCTATGACTTCATAAGAAAAATCAAGAACATTAAAGTTCCACCGAACCATTGTCTAATTAGCCTCGACGTCACATCATTGTACACGAATATTGACAAAGCGCTAGTCAGGAATAGCATAGAAAAAAGATACGTACAAATAGCACAAAAATCAGAAATACCGCTGAACGAAATCTTATCGGCATGTGAATTACTTATGGAGAGCACATATTTTCAATTCAATGGAAAATTTTATAAACAACTATTCGGCACACCAATGGGCTCTCCGATCTTGGGATTTTTCGCTGACATAGTCATGGATGATCTTGAGACGGAATGCTTATCAAAGTTATCCTTCAAACCAAGTTTTTTCTATCGCTACGTTGACGATATAATCACATGCGTACCGAGGGACAAAATTAACGAAATTCTAGATATTTTTAATTCTTACAATAACAGACTACAATTAACACATGAAATAGAAACTAATAACTCCATAAGTTTTTTAGATGTCTTAGTAATAAAAGAAAATGATAATATAATTACCGACTGGTACACAAAGCCGACTTTCTCTGGTAGATTCTTAAATTATAAGTCACAACACCCGTTATCTCAAAAAATATCAATGGTCTACAATGTCATCGATAGAGCGATCAAATTTTCAAATAAGAAAGTCCATAATAAAAACATAAACATTGTCAAAAACCTATTGTACGAGAACAGCTACCCGCCGGCCTTCGTGAACAAATATTTGCGAAAACGACTTGCCACAATTACATCTGATACACCAAAACAAACAACAAACCGCAATGAAAAACATTGTAAGCCTACCTTACATTGGCGATTTTTACGAGCAAACCAGTCATGTATTTAAAGCTAAGAATATTGAAACTGTACCTAAAATAAACAGCTACATGAAAATAATTATCATCAAGGGTAAACATAAGATAGAAAAAAACAACGAAAATAATGTAGTCTATAAACTTAAATGCAATGACTGTTCTGCAACGTATGTAGGCCAAACTAAACGAAATGTATATACACGCATCAATGAGCACAAAATCAAAAAATAGCGTAATTTCTAATCATATGCAAAATAATAACCACACTTTTAATTTTGATAACTATAAAATCAAAGACAAAGAAACAAATCTCTCTATATTATAAAAAAAGTTTCGCCGCCGCCGCCGCCGTTTCAGAAATGTTCCCCCTCAATTCTCCCCCTCAATTTTCTCCCTCAATTTTCCCCCTCAATTCTCCCCCTCAATTTTCCCCCTCAATTTTCCCCCTCAATTTTCCCCCTCAATTTTCCACCTTAATTTCCCCTCTCAATGCATATCGTCTCAAATGTAGATTTTAGAATTCTTTACTATAGATTCTGTAGTCTCTCTATATTATTAAAAAGTTTCGCCGCTGTCNTCTCTCTATATTATCAAAAAAGTTTCGCCGCTGCCGATTTAAAAATTGTGCTCCTTAATTAGTGCCCCTCAATTACTGCCCCTTAATTCTTGCTCCTTAATTACCCTCCAATATTCCCATTCCGCTATTACCTCTAAACCACTGTTAATACTTATTCTGTAATCAGTTCTAATATTACACACACGGTTAATTCAAACTTTGAATTCCGGAAATTTTTGCCAGTGCCGGCCGCTTGTTAACTGGGGCCGACGCGCATGCGCTCTATATCAAAACGCGGCCACTCGCGTCCAGCGCATGCTTGTCGGCACTGGATATCCCCAATGCGGAACTTGCATGAAAAAATTCATTAGGTCCGTCAGATAGAATATCGAAAAATAATCGACACGTTTTTTTTCTTTTTTCAATTAAACGATTATTAACAAAGATGTAGAGAGTTGAAATGTATGACGTCACTGATTCGGACTGTGTATGGTATATCTATATTGTCCGATTCAGTGACGTCACACGATATTTCAACCCGCTGTACCTTTGTCAATAATCGTTTGATTGAAAGAAGAAAAAATACGTGTCGATTATTTTTCGATATTCTACACGACGGACCTAATAGATTTTTTCATGCAAGTTTCCCATTAACCTATGACCAGCACTGGCGGGAGTTTCCCGAATTAAAAATTTCAATTAACGGTATGTGTACTTTTGCATGGGGTAATCGGTTTGTTTCCTTCTTACATAATAATGAACATCCATTTCTATTCTAAGATTTCATACGAATACATGAAACAGAATATAATAATCCCTTTAAATTTTAAAGATACAAATCACATTCATATTTATACAGAACAACATTGGTAGAAACGTAAGCCAACCATTTACCATTAGAAAGCCAATTGGACAATGTTGGTCAATGATTTACAAACGCTTGGATACAAAATCGTCACGCAATGAATGGAAGTCTTGGCTTATGGATAGCTTATCAAGGTCTTAAAGAAGAGGAGCACTCTATTTTTTACTAGCATTCCAGCTTTTAATACACAGATGTAAGTTGTGCTTGAAGATTATAAGCCTGTCACCTGGGACTCCGGTAGACGATGTTCAGGTGTCTGGCAGAGAAAAAGCAAAATCTTGGTAACGCGCTTCATGGCGTTTGATGTAAAGATAGATTTAAGTTGTACTCGAAGATGATGAACTCTCGACAAAATATGCCCTGTGCTTGCAAAATTTTAACCTAAAAGTCTATAATTATAAAACTAAAGGACATAAGGCAAATTTTTAAAGCGTATTTACTGAAGCCACATAAATAATTTATTGTTTTTCCGATCACATAACCTCCCAAATGCTTGAAAATGCGTTTAAAAGCAATATTGAAAATAAACAAAACAACGTCTCAGAATAGTCACGAGCACATGAAATTCAAGTAAAATAAAGCTGCAGATAAGAATAAGTATATAAAGATAGAGTTCACAATTTAAGCAAAAATAAGAATAGTTTTTCTTCGTCGTAGCTAGATCAAACGAAATATTTAAAAGATTATTACAAATCAGTATGACCAGAGGGTAGGCAAAAAATTGTTTATAATACAGCTATTAGCCGTGTATGTAGCAAAGACAAATAAGTTGATATTCAATGAGCAGTAGCTGTTATGTGCATTAACGGTCGATTCAATACCCGACGATGAAATATCACAAAACTCTTTCTTCATCTATATTTTTTCATCAGCTTCTTCTCACAGACAGGCAGACGATTTTTAAGATGGTGAAACTCAAGATGTTCAAGGAAATGGAATTTAATTCTAAGTGGTTTGACAAGGGTTAGCAAGATTGGGACTATACTGAACACCTTTTTTAAAAAGAAGTCAAGAGATTTGCGTGTTGTGATAAAACTCCTTTCGACAAGAAAGCGATCTCATTACAAAGGTAACAACCGATTTTGGATTACTATGAAAGGACTGTGCCAATTCATGAGATCGAAAGTACTTCGTATTACAATCTATTAAACAAGCCGATAGATGTAATGACTTCTGACGTAAGTTATCCTAAAATTATCGAAGAGTTTAGGAGCAAAACGTACAAGCTACTTTACCCGCTGTATCACAAGTGGTTGCGGATCAGATTTGATCACGACATGATAGAAAAATGGTCACGATCGATGACGTCGTACAAAGAGTTGCTAAGATTCGTCTACACTGAAAGATCTATAATGTATTTAAATTTATTAAGAGACGCGTTTGTTTGATCTCGAAATATTCCCTTAAGATGTTTTTAAGTAGTTTTAAGGTTTAGTTTTTAACGTGGGTAACAGTTCTGCCTCTTACATTACCTATCGGTAGACTCGCAAACTATACGACAATAGGCGCGTGCACGCACGTTGTTGTAAAATATGAAACGGCGTAACTTTTGCAACGACCGATTTATTGCGAAAAAGAAATACTGAACAATTAAGACGTGTTTGAGCTCTTGTAGGTAAATTTAATTGTCTCTACATACACAAAAAGAAAGAAATGTATTGTTTACACGTGCCCTATCATTTTAACTCCTTGGAAAGGAAAGTCCAAAACACATGCGCCGAAACAATCATATATCAACTAAAAATCTCGACATTATACCGGTAAGTTCAAAAGATGTGATATTCAATCTCGTATACGTTTAGCGCGTTATCTCAACTACAGCAAATAGCTGGCACCTATGATTCGTTATAAAAAGCTGATGCATACACAGCAATGGGTGCGTTTTCCAACGACCTTAATACCGTAAATTTGCAAATGATTATGCGCGCGAGTAGAGCGAAAAAAACTGCTCGGGCTGGCGTTGCGTATCGAACGTATCGAGCAAAATGATCAATGTATAATCGGCGGTGGCGGCTACAATATAAAATCTAAAACGCGTTGAAAAGCGTTCAATGTTAAAAAGCGGTTAACCTCTTCAAAAAGGAAAATCCATAACACATGCACACGCGTGGTTAATTTTTGGCAGTAGCTACGAGCTATGATATATAATGAAGGCGTGAATAAGCGAGGAAAGAGAGGATAAGAATTGATTTTACACAATTTGCACTTCTAAAATTTTGGTTTTATTTTTTGAAGTATTGATATGAGCGCGTACACAGCCTATTGTAGTCTACGCATGTATATGCTTTCACGCACATTGCAAGCTAACTAAAATTAAAGTTTTTACTACGACGAATGTGGGGTTGGCGAGCGAAGCGAGCAGGGGGGAAACCCCCCTAGTTTAAATAAAAGATTAATATCCGAAATCATACACATACATTAACAAGAAAACGGTGTGAATAAAAAAGAAGATACACAACACCTAAGTTCTGTGTACACACACCTAATACATCAAATAAAAACAACAACACACATGACTCATACACCTCCGATAGCATAATAGAAAAAAAAGATGCTCAACGCACACTCGTTCACTCGCTCTCCGTTCTCCGATTGCGCTACCTGTAAATACATCTCGAATATAGAATCGCATCGGACCAACACACCGCTCTCCGATAATCTCCGAAAATCAACGAGTTTCTCGAACCTTCTAGTACTGTCAGTTGTAGGCACATATGAGTAGCGACGCTCACGTCACTAGCGAAATGTCAACAAACCGATCGCAACTTTCGCTGCTCCGCTCAAAGTATAAAAGCCGTGCGGATATCCAATTCTTGCGAATTTGCCTCTAATAACGGAAAGAGACGCAACGACCACACGCTCTCCCCCCGCCGCCGCCGCCGCCCGGCGGGGAAACTCAACCTCGAACTTAAAAGATAAATATCCGAAATAATACACATACATTTATAAGAAAACGGTGTGAATAAAAAAGAAGATACACAACACCTAAGTTATGTGTACACACACCTAATACATCAAATAAGAACAACAACACACATGACTCATACACCTCCGATATCATAATAGGAAAAAAAAGATGCTCAACATACACTCGTTCACACGCTCTCCCCCCGCCGCCGCCGGCGCCCGGCGGGGAAACGCAACCTCGAACTTTCCATCAGCGAGCCTGTCGAGTCCTATAGTTTTTGTAAGCACTTCATAACGTCACACATTTGAAATAATTTTGTATTTTTAAAATTTGCTAATAATAAACCGAACCTTTTCTCAGTTTTCCTGATGACGGCGACATTGTTCGCCGAAACGTCGTCGAAAGATAAAATAAGTTGAGTTGTTTTACTTTCGGAACATTACCTTGCCTCGGAGAGACCGATAGAAATCCGTCAACCCTTCTTCAATCACAACCGAGGGATAACTTCACGCTGAGGACTACTTCCTCCGCAAACATAATTCTAGTATTAATATCCAATTCGATTTCCTCCATATTCATATTTGTGTAATTATCTATTCCGACAATTTTTATTTTCGGGTTATTCAGTTCATCTTTTTTTACACTGCAGAGACCTCTTAGTTTATCTTTAAGTACACTTTCTATTTGTTCTGCACTATCTATACTTGCACAACTAATAATCACTTCATCCTTCTTATTTTTGTAGATATTCCTGGCTTGTGTTTTTTTGTGCTGTTAGATAGTTTGTTACTGATTGTATAATATCAACTTCGCTGTCTCCACTTTTTTGTACCTTGATCTTGGGTATTTTTTTTTTTGCAAAGGTTTTGGTTGTTTAACAGCGTCTTTGTGGGAGAAGGTGTTAAACGTAGCTTGATTCGAGTTTCTTTGTATCTTTTCTTTGAGTAAATCGTTTTTCTCAGTTAGTTCCTCAACTAGTTTTTTCAATAATGTAACCTCTGTTTTCAAAGATCGCATCTCACTATGATTTACAGTCGATTCTTTACCAAGTAGATCAAAAGTCATACCTTCAGTCTCGGCTAATAGATCTCCTCTTATTTCCTCAGACGTTTTAGATTTAATCTGGGCAATCAGTATCCTTGCTGGTTCGGTCAGGCCTTTCTCTTCAACTTTCGAGGTTATGTTTTTCACGCTGTGCTCGGGGCAAACTATAAGATGTTTTCCCAGGTATTTAATTGTGCCTGATATCTGGTTGAGGCAGTNCAGGTATTTAACTGTGCCTGATATCTGGTTGAGGCAGTTTATGTGATAAGCCTCATCACAGATTATGCACACTGCAGTTTCCACTTTTTCCTCAGGATGACACACAAGTAAAGTAGGACGCTTATCGGGAGACTTGCGTCCCCCCGCCATGTTGGAAGCCTATGTTACTTATATGGGGGAGGATGGTCCTTACGTAATTGTTTACTGCGCACCAACCATCCTCCGACGTTAGCATAGCTGTCATCATTGACTCAGGTGTCACTCTGGTCTGGAGGTAGCACTCGAGTACTTCTCGTTCACTTTCGTATCGCGAACAGTCACAGAAGACATGCTCTGCATCTTCGCTAGTTTCCAAGCAGACTGGGCAGTTCGGACTGTCGTCAAGTTTAAGCCGGTGTAGGTACGCCCGGAAGCATCCATGCCCGGTCAAAAACTGCGTGAGGTAGTAGTTAACTTCTCCATGCCTTCTTCCAATCCAGTCTTCTATCCTTGGTATAAGGCGATGAGTCCATCGCCCCTTGTCACTAGCTTCCCATCTTGTTTGCCATTCAGCCATTGTCTTCTTTCTTGAAGTATCCCAGATCTCATTCTGGCTTTTGTCATTCATTCTTCTCCTAGCTTTGAATACGTCCTTCCTTTCTAGTGCTAAAAGGTCAATGGGCGGCATGCCTGCTATAATGCAGACCGCATCGTTCGATACCGTACGGTAAGCGGACGCCACTCTTAGTGCACTTCGCCTGTACACGGTAGTTAACTTTCGTGCATACGATTTCACCCGCATCGCCTCTGCCCAAATTGGGGCTCCATATAGCATGATCGACGTGGTCACACTGGCTAGGAGTAACCTTCGCTTCTGAGTTGGCCCTCCTACATTTGGCATCAATCGTGATAGGGCAGCGCCAACTTTTGCTGCTTTATCATTGACTATTTCTAGATCTTGTTTGAAACTTAGTCTTGCATCTATGGTGATGCCCAAGTATTTGATGGTGGGTTGAGAAACGATCTCATGTCCATCCACTGTCAGTGTGAATTCCTCTATCTTCTTCCTACTAGTAATAAGAATAACTTCCGTTTTGTGACTGGCTAGTTCCAGACCCGTTTCCGTTAGCCATTCGTGTATTATACGGGTAGCTTCTTCAGCTAAGTCGATCACCTCCTCTTTATGTTTCGCTACTACCACTACTGCTATGCCGTCCGCAAATCCCACGACTGTTGCTCGTTTCGTTAATTGTAGCCTTAATACCCCGTCGTACATGATGTTCCATGTCGGTGGGCCAAGTTCTGACCCTTGAGGGACGCCTCCTGTAACTTTATAGGCCTTGGTACCGTCCTCAGTGTCTCATAATAGGATTCTGTCCTTCAAGTAGTCGGACATCATCCTTCTTATATATAAGGGCACATCCTGCTTCCGGAGTGCTTCGTGTATTTTACTCCATTTGGCCGAATTGAATGCATTTCTGACATCCAATGTAACAATGGCGCAGTATTTCTTTTTTCCTCCCTCCCATCTTTTCCCCTCTATCGCTGTTTGCGCAGTGTCGACTACTAAGCTAACTGCATCCAGGGTTGAACGATTCTTCCTGAAGCCATATTGATGTTCTGCTAATACACCATTTCCTTCTATGAAATGATCCATTCTGGCGCAAATTATGCGTTCCAGGATCTTGCTCGGGGTATCCAACATGCAGAGCGGTCTGTATGATGAGGCCTCCTCGGGTGGCTTCTTTCCTTTTGGCAGAAGTACGAGTCGCTGTTTCTTCCAGTTTGTGGGGAATGTTCCCTCTTCTAGACATGCATTGTACAAGTCTACGAAGACCTCTGGGTGAGCGTAAATGGCATGCTTCAATGCAATATTGAAAATGCTATCCAGTCCTNTCCAGTTTGTGGGGAATGTTTCCTCTTCTAGACATGCATTGTACAAGTCTACGAAGACCTCTGGGTGAGCGTAAATGGCATGCTTCAATGCAATATTGAAAATGCTATCCAGTCCTGGAGCCTTGTTGTTTCCAACCCTTCTGCAGGCGGCTAGCAGTTCCTCAATCGTGATCGGTGGAACAACCTCTTCATTCACACCTCCTTTGATGACACTTGGCTCTTCCAGTTGCCTGGGGAACAATGTAGTCACCACCTGGTATAATAGTTCTGGGCATTTTGGAGGGGGCACGTAGCTTCCTTTAATCTTCTTCATTACTGTTTTATACGGTCGACCCCAAAGGTCCTGTTCGACCTCGTCCTGTAGCTCCTTAAGGCACCGTCGTTTGTTTTCGAGGATTTTTCTCTTAAGACTCCTTTTAGCGTCCTTCATTTCTTGTCCGAGGGCACCTACTATTTCCTGGCCTATACCAGTTTTATAGTATTTCTTTCTTGCCCGTTGTTCCCGTCTTCTGGTTCGGTGGCATTATTTACGAGCACTCGCAACCTTCTTGTCCCACCTGTACACTGGTGGTCGTCTACTATTTGCCACTCTTCGAGGCATAGCAGCGTCACATGCTCGGGTGATGTTTACCGTTAGCTGCGCCGCTTTGCTGCTCGCCGATCCAGACAGTTGCATTTCATCTGGTGCTAAAAGGAACATCTCCTTATCATAATCCTTCGTTTTCCAACTAACTCTATTGGTCGTTGTACTCGTTCTAAGTACCTGTTTTGATGTTCCTATCTCCATTTTTATGGCCTGGTGATCACTATGTGTGTAGTGCTCACTTACTGTTCATGTGTCAACTGAGCCAATAAGGCTGCTGCTTACAAACGTCAGGTTGACAATAGACCCTGCGTCTCCTCTTCTAAAGGTGTGGATATATCCTTGGTTGACCAGGACCAAATCCAAAAGGGCAAATGCTTCTAGGAGTACTCGTCCTCTGTGGTTAGTCCTTATGCTGCCCCACTCCACCGCCCACGCATTGAAATCGCCTGCAATTAGTACCGGTTTCTTCCCCGCTGCGTCTTGTACAAGCCGATCTAGCATTTGCTCGAACTGCTCGATTGGAGCGTTAGGGGAAGCGTAGCAGCTGTAAATAGTGACACCCGCTACCTTAGTCCATATAAATCCTTCTTCGCGGGTCTTCATTTTTCCACGGAAAGCAACGTCTCCACATGTCCAGATCGCTGCCTTACCCGTGACGTCCATTTCCAACGATGGTTCGTCTAGATCCTTATATTGTTCGCACACAATGGCGATATCTACCTTTTTCTCACGGACGTACTAGTTCAGTAGGTCTTGTGCTGTCTCACAGTGGTTTAGGTTTAACTGCACTATCTTCATTTTTGTTGTTTCTTTAGGTCTTCCAATGCGGCTAGGTAGACTGGACATGTATAGCTACCAGCTGCATGGTCATTCTCTCCTTGCACGCCTCTTTCGCGACAGAGTATACAATTCGGCTCGACTTTACTGCCGTCTCGTTAACAACAGTTTCGCTGCAATCTCGGCACTCCCTTTGCAGTGCTTCCAAGATGTCCTCCTTAGTGAATAATACATCGAGATCCTTTATTTCATAGACCTCGGTACCTTGCAGTGTTCTTATCATAATACCTTCTTCTAGTACTACTTGCGCCACTTGCCGAAGTTCCGTTGCCTTTCCTTCGGCAGAGCGTTGGAGTTCCAAAAGCAGGTCACCAGCCGCCGTCCTGCGCACTCTGTTCACATTGTCTCCTAGTATCTTAAGCCTAGGCTCTGCCTTCATCTTTTATTCGTCTACACGTATTTTAATCTACCCTTCAAATTCAGATATTTCTTCGACCTCTAATTTATTCTCGAACGTCACTTTGTGTTTGGAATTTTTGTTTTCCTTCCTCCTAGAGGAAGCTTTGTAATAGTAAAATTTTCACTTTTGCTAAAACTTTGTAGAAACGCATTTGGATGTGTTGGAGTTCGAATCACATGTTTTTAGAAAATGTCCGTCGGATGTGTGTGCGTCTGTGTGTGTGTGTGTGTGTGTGTGTGTGTGTGTGTGTGTGTGTGTGTGTGTGTGTGTGTGTGTGTGTGTGTGTGTGTGATCGATTTATACATAACAATTATGTATTTATTGTGGCCGAATATGTACATGATGTCGTAGTGATGCTCCTTGGAATCGCAATATTATCGATTCCAGGTTATGAATCTTTACAAAATTTGGCACGTATATCCTTTTTCGGATTCTGAATTTGGGAAAAGAAGCTATTTTCAATTGCGCTAACTACATTTCATTTTATGGCCGTTTATTGAATTTTGCAAAATTATTTTTGATATTTTTCCTATAATTTTAATGTTACACAACAATACAACTATAGCGCATTTAAAAAAGAATAAAATTACCTTCTCTTCCCTGCTTGATGCAGCACTTTTATACCGATCCTTTTGGCATTCACCCCGACCTCCCTGATACCCCTTCCTTACAAGTCTTAGATTCAATCTCAGCCAGTATTTCTCTTCTTATTTCTTCAGTGGTCTTAGATTTTATCTGTGCAATTAGTACTCTTTCTGTTTCAGTCAGGCTTTTCTCCTCAATTTTAGAGGTTATGTTCTTCTCTGTGTGCTCGGGGCAGATTATAAGGTGTTTCCCCAGGTGTTTATAATTGTCCGATATCTCATTGAGAAGTTGACGTGGAAAGCCTCATCACAGATGATGCATACCACTGTTTCCACTTTTTGTTCCGTATGACAAGCAAAAAATTATCAGGAGGCTTGCGTCCTGGCGCCATGTTGGATCTTATATAATAAGACATATTGAATCTTATATCAGTATTTGTTTATGTGTGGGTGTGTATATATATATATATATATATTGTAATGGTGTGGTTGGCCTGTGCGTCCAGAGCGGACGGGTGGGTGCCTATCACCACTACACGGCGCGTCCTCAGGTTGCGGATAGAGGAACGGCCCCTGAGAAAGAGGTTAGCTGCGAATAAATCGAATAAGCAGCCGCGGACAGCCGATAGGCCCGGGCGTGGGTGTGATGAGTCCACACTGGCGATCGAACGCATTCATCTAGAAACACTGCGCAAGCACCACAACAACGAACACTCAACAATATTTCTTATTTCACTTTCTCTTCCTACCTAACTATGTCTATAATCTATCTCTTTTAGCACACATTACAAAAATCCTGCTGTCGTGGAGAATGCGGGAGCGATGACAACTGCCCCGAAAGGGGATGTGTAGAATGATTCGCCACCTGGTCTTACACGGCAACGAAGCCAGCGTAGGCGCGCTGCCTTGCAGGGGGGCGTTAGGATACGAGCGTGATTCCGTAGTGTGTCCGACGATGAGCTGACTCCGTCCTTATCAAAGTCGGAAAGCTCTCATACTTAGTTCTAGAGAGGTATGGGAGTTATCACCTCTAGAACGGATGATTCACCTGCGATCGGAAACAGGATCCAAAACGCGTGGGTTTCACTTACTATCATGGCTCAAAAAAACCAAAACCAAACCAAAATCAATAGGGACTTAAAGGTAGGAACGTGGAATGTGCGCAGTTTATACAGAGCAGGCGCGTACCGGGAAATCTTAAAAGAAGCTGGCGGGTACAATCTAGACTTAGTAGCTATACAAGAAACTCGGTGGCAAGATAGCGGTATGTTAGGAAACGAAAACTTCACCTTTATGTACGGGGGCGCGAGCGGACATTCCCTAGGTACCGGATTTCTGATTAGCAAAAGAATTATACACGCGGTTAAAAGTTTCAAATTCGTAAACGACAGACTCTCGTATATCGTCATCGAAGGAGCGTGGTACAATTACGTGGTTATTAACGTGCATTGTCCTACGGAGGACAAAGAGGAAGAGGTGAAGGATCTTTATTACGAAGCCTTGGAGCAATTAATCGACCAGTTCGCGTCTTACGACACCAAAATAGTAGTGGGGGATTTCAACGCTAAAATAGGGAAAGAGGAAATGTTTAGGCCCACTATAGGCAAGGAAAGTCTGCACGAAACCAGCAACGATAACGGTATTAGAGTCATAAATTTCGCGGCGGCAAAAGATCTTATAGTAAAGAGTACGTGCTTCAAGCACAAGGATATACACAAAGTAACGTGGACATCGCCGGACGGAGCCACGAAAAATCAAATCGATCACTTTCTTATCGATAAGAGGCGCCACACGAACGTGCTTGACGTAAGAACCTATAGGGGGGCGGATTGCGACTCGGATCATTTTCTAGTAGTGGCCAAATTAAGAGCCAAATTAGTAGCTGGGCAAAATAGTAAACGGGCGAGCAAAGTAGAAACGTTCGATATTGAAAAGCTACGGAACGGGATAGAACGAATTAAGTATCAAGTAGAAATAAGGAATCGGTTTCAGGTACTCGAAGAAACGGATGCACCGACGGAGGTAGATGACGACCCGAACAGTCTTTGGGGGGATATCGAAAAAGCGATAAAACAGGCCGCGAATAAAGTGCTAGGTAGAAAGAAAAAGCCAAAGAGCAAACCATGGTTTGACGAAGAGTGCGAACTCTGGTTTGAAAGGCGCAAAAAGGCCAAATTAGACAGCGTACACAATGGAGGCGATAGGGCCGTAGAAGAGTACCACGAAATAAGAAGGCAAGTGGGGGCGATTTACAGGAACAAAAAGCGCGAGTATCAAAAGAATCAGATTAGAAAAATAGAAACTAATAGTAAGGAAAATAACCCGCGCGAGATGTACAAAGGAATTAACGCTATTAGGAAGGGTTTCCAGAGTAGATCGCAATTAATGAAAGATGAGGGCGGGAATCTCGTTACAAGCGAAAATGAACTGCTAAAGCTGTGGAAAGGATATTTTGATAAGTTACTAAACGTACATGAAAACTGCGAGGAAACGGGAGACGAAATCCACACTGCGGAACTCCATATGGAAGAACCGACCTACAAAGAAGTAGAAGCCGCGATCAAAAAACTAAAAAACAATAAGGCCGCGGGAAACGATTCTATACCAGCTGAACTACTTAAATACGGGGGCACCGCGCTTACATTCAAAATTTTTGAACTAGTATGTGCTATTTGGAAAAATGAAACGATACCGGAAAACTGGAAAGAATCTATCATTATACCGATTTTCAAAAAGGGAGATAAGACAGATTGCAATAACTACCGGGGAATCTCACTTTTAGCTACCTGCTACAAAGTTCTATCAAACGTAATACAGGCCAGACTCACGCCCTTCGCGGAAGATATAATAGGAGACTATCAGTGTGGATTCCGGCGTAACAGGTCGACGTGCGATCAAATGTTTACTATAAGACAGTTGTTAGAGAAAAAATGGGAACATTGCGAAACAATACACCAACTATTTATAGACTTTAAAAAAGCGTATGACTCTATCAAACGAAGCAAAATGTATCAAATCCTGGTGCTCCTCGGAGTACCAAAAAAACTCGTGAAATTAATTCAAATATGTCTGAACGGAAGCACGGGAAAGGTCCGAGTAGGCGGTAACGTATCCGAATCATTCATGATACGCGACGGTTTGAAACAAGGTGACGGTCTCTCTACAGTACTCTTTAACTTAACGCTAGAATATGTTGTTAGAAAAATGCAGACTAGCGGGCTAGGTGCAACCCTTAACGGAAAAACACAAATTCTAGGGTATGCGGATGACTTGGACATACTAGGGGATAACGGTGCAGCGGTAGCGAGAAACGCGGAAATTCTCATAAAGGCGGCTGAGGACACGGGTTTAGAGGTGAGCGAATCGAAAACGAAATATATGATCATGGATAAATTGGGCATTTGCGAAGGTGAGGGTGATCTTAGAGTCGGAAATTATACTTTTGAAAAGGTTAGCGAATTCAGATATTTAGGCACAACCATAAATGATCGAAACGAAATTAAAGCCGAGATTAACAAGAGACTTCATTCGGGTAATGCTTGCTACTACGCCGTGAATAGATTACTAAAATCAAAACTGCTGTCTAGAAATGTAAAAGTAAGGATATATAGGACTATAATAATGCCGGTAATCCTGTACGGGTGCGAAACTTGGGCGCTTACTAAAGCGGAAGAAAACCGTTTTAGGGTGTTCGAAAATAAGGTTCTGCGAAAAATATACGGGCCAAAGAAAGATGAGGAAACCGGGGAGTGGAGGAAACTGCACAACGACGAGCTACATAATCTATACGCGCCACCGAATATAAACAGAATAATTAAATCGCGAAGACTAAGATGGGCAGGGCACGTTGCAAGAATGGGAAATGATCGCACGGCAGCGCGTATAATGAAAGGAAGCCAAATACGTCGCGACCTCTAGGTAGACCTAGACGCAGGTGGGAGGACAATGTAAAAGCGGACTTAACTGAAATCGGACGGGACGGCGCGAAATGGATAGGGTTAGCACAAAATAGGGATACGTGGAAGGCTTGCCTAGATGAGGCGATGAACTTTCGAGTTCGAAATGCCACTTAAAAAAAAAAAAAAAATGGTGTGGTTGGCTAGCCCTGTACGGCCGCGAAGATGCCGTACGTCGCCACGATCGCGATTCTATAACGCGTATGGTTGTTCCCTCGATGTGAGCCGGGCGATAGCGCGCGGACACTAGCCGCAGAGTGCAACGCTATCGCTCGTACGTTGGCTCACCAATTCCGTAATTACAAATACGTGGTGCGCCCGGTGCACCACGCTTCCTCCGCGTATGATCGTGGGTCCTAACAGTAGATGAGGAGTTCGGGTTGCTCGAATGACAAAGCGTGTGGTTTGGATAATGAAAGAGTGATGTATATTGTCTTACTCCAAAGTGTTACAAATGATATTACAGAGTTTGCGCGCGCGATAGCAAGAGGAACGCGCGCGGATATCTCACACGAAACCGGGCCGAAAACTCGGTGGAAGCGAGCCTCGATCCTCGACGGCCTCGTGTGGGAATTCGGATAAATATCACAACTTACTCGCTCGCTGATCGAACGCGAATGCCTCGTCGTCTCGTGTCCACTACGTCGTAGTACGTCGTAGCCTCCTCGTGCGCCGGGTGCGGTACGTGGTCCACGGATCGTTGACGGATGCGCGTAGGTATTGATACGGCCGAAGCGAATTCGAGTCTAACTCTCGTTTCCCCTCGCTCGCGAATCTAAGCCGTCGGCGCTGATCGCCGATGTCGTCTGCTACAGTCCACGCCTCGCGACGAACGAGCGCGCGCAAATACAAATATCTCGCCGCTCGTTACAATATATTAATATATATATAATGATACACATTATCAAACGTGTAACATTTTGAATAAAATAAATTTTAAAAATAATATGAAATGATTTTGAAATTTTTTATGAAAACCTTAAACTTGACAAAAATTATTTAAGTTTTAAAATTTTGTTTTTAAAAAGGTAAAATTTCCGTGCGATGATCTTATTTGATTTTTTCTTTTTTTAAAAATTATAGTGTGTCACTTGTAGTGCATCCACGCGTAGACAAGTAGTAGGGGCTGCACTGCTACTGCGCCACACGGGTCCTGCGCCACCGAATACTGACCGATGGTAACAGGGATCTGCTTTTTTTATCATCACTGTTTTATCCATGATGATCACTGTTTTTCCCGCTTAACCATAATGAGCGCTGTTTTTTTATCATCACTGTTTTACCCATGATGGTCACCCATGATGAGCGCTGTTTTACCCGATGGAACCGGATGGAGCAGCCCGAATCCAGATTCAGGATCCCGATGGGGCCAGTACGTAGAGTGGGGAGCATGGGAAAAGCACTGAAAAGCGTGAGTGTGGGGGAGACCGCTTGCTAAATAAGGAGAGAGAGGGAGGGAGAGAGGGATGAAATGTGTACGCTGACAGCATAGTAAACGTTTAGTTAATTATTTTACCTAAAGTGATTGTGAAGGAATAAAGGTTAGGGTTGTTAAATAAAAACATGAGTAATATAAGTTTTATTTTTTAGTTTATTAAAACAAATTTGAGTACAATAATGATAGAGGTAGCTGTTTTTACATCTCAGTACCTCTTGTAACCTTGAAGTTCTGGCATGGACTTTGTGTTAGTGGAATATTTGTCAAAAGTATTTTTCCACTGTTCACTTTTAGGGGCAGAACAAGGTTCTCCGCGATACGTATTACATTGTTTATCATCTTGCGTTCTTCTAGCGCTTTTATCCTCCTTGAGAGGAGTGTACGAAGCGCTATATCGATTCATTTTTGAGATCTATCCTGACTGATGGTTTATAACAGTACTGACTAATTGATGCTTCATGCAAGCTTTATATAGTTTTTATACAAGTTTCATAACATCACCGCTTATAGGATTATACTTAACAATGCGATCATGTAAAATTAGACAATACGCAGTTGTATTTGCGGGCATATTATTCTTACAATCAAATTCAAGACGTACATCTACAGCTGCTTGTTTAAGAGACTCGTTTTGTTTGGAACAATCTATGACTATGAGAGGTGCATGTTGAATGAATTCTTCTTTACTTAGAAGAGGATCTATTACAATTCTGTCAGAGTAATATACATTTTGGAAATTTGCATACATATCATAGAGTATGGCAAACTGATTGTTTGTAATATCAAGATTGAGATTACCGTATGGGTAACTCTGAGAGTTGAGGAAAAGTTTTACATTACTAATATTGCAGTGATCATAATAACTAGCATTTTGTCTTCGTACTCCTTTCCTCGCTTTTTGAAAGCCTAGAATGATAAAACGGGGCTTTTCCAATTGATTCGATGTTTTCACTGTCCATACATGTTGTGTGGTTGTTGGAAGTACTGGATACTGGTTGTTGTGTGGTTGTTGGAAGTACTGTATGTAGGTCTTCCATCTACCATTGTAGCCTCTTGTAAAACAGCGTTTAAATCATTTCTCGATCTTGTGAGAATGAGTTCATGCTTAACGTTTACAACGATTTTTCGATAATCCTCAGCGAAACCAAATATCATTGATAGAGGAACTGTCACATCAAAGTTTCCATTATTATCAGATATATTTCCCACGTCAGTAATAGGCGTCCAACTAGAATTTTCAAGATACTTTAGCTAACTGGGCGAGAAAGAAGTGTAACCTTTCATCAAGGTTGTTGCAGCAACATTGTTGCATCGATCAATTTCTATGGCATTGATCTCATATCGAATTTCTTCAAAGAGATGACTGATAGCATTGTTCACAAAAAGAGTGTGTTGTACTGCTTGTCCATCCGGTCTGGTAATCTTACCACAAATGTGTTGAGAACTTTTAGATGGTAAAATACATAAATCTTGATGCTGAATAGCTATTCGAATTTCATCACTATTGTTAAATGTATGTGAGGTGTAGGGTTGATGTGCATGAACCTCATAATGCGAGACAGATTCATCAAAGATGACTGGGGATTGTACGTTAAGAACTGCCTCCATCTTGACAGCAACAGCAGATGAATGTACAACTTATTTTTTCAGTATTTTTTTCACTTGTTGTCCTATTTTTCCTCCACCACGCTTTACCGTGAGACCGAGACTTTGTAGAAATTGACTGTTCTGACGTGTTAATCGTTTGATCACTCGTTGTGGACTGACTGTCTGACGACATATTGAGCTGTTAATATAGCTTCTGTCAGCATTAAATACAATGCCCATTTCAGGTACTTTTCAGATGTAAACGAATTGTTATAATTTCACCTCGAAGATTAATCATTTGATTAATCTTCACCATCTTGATCTACTAGACGTAGTTGTAAATGATCAATCACTTTCACAGATATTGGTAAGTATATTATCTGTCTAGGAACTTCGATGATCTTGTAGCCAGGTGGGAATGCTGGGAAAAATTCATGTATTGTATGAACTTTTTGTTGATTTATATATGCTCCTGTCGTAATGTTACACTCGACTCGTAGAGCGTTAACTTTGAGAATAGCTACTGGTAAATCAGAGTCATGACTTATATAGGGTTTCAAGAGTCTTGGAGTAAATCCCAGCAGACGCGCAATCGAGTCACTTGGACGAAAATCGATTTCATGACTGCGCTCTATAATACTGCGCAATGTATTATTATTTGGCTTGATACTAACTTTTATGCCTCGCGTATACCTTGTAGAGTTCGTTCAATATCCTCAATCTCATAACTGCCTGTAGGAAGTTCAACTATTTCTTGTCCTACGTAAAACTTATTGCATTTTATATCAACGTTTGGTATGGAATTGAAAGTGAGCAGCTCAACAAGTCCAACACTGTACTGTTTATCCGGATCCAGCTCTATGGGAGGAAAATAATGCGTCTCGAGATTTGAAGAGGTGCCAGAAAGGCTAAGAGTCATCGACTCAACAACCATCTTGAGTAGACTAATTCAAATCACTAGAAGAAAATTATTACCCAATAGTATAAGAGCAGTATTTTGTAGTCCATCTAATTGTGGTAAAACGAATGCTCTCTTATCTCTGATCATTCATCCTAATGGTCTAACATTTGAAAATATCTACGTATATTCGAAATCTCTAAATCAACCAAAATATAAATTTTTGGAGCAACTTGTCGACCCTTTGGAGGGAATCAAGTACTTACCCTTTAGTGAGCACGATCTTGTCGTATCACCCGATGAAGCTCAACCAAATTCAATTTTTGTTTTTGATGATATTGCTTGTGAAAAGCAGGATAATGTCAAAGCTTTTTACTGCATGGGTAGACATAAAAGTGTAGATTGTTCCTATTTATGTCAGTCGTATGCAGAAGTACCGAAACACTTAGTGCGTGATAATGTCAATTTGTTGGTAATTTTTCGACAAGATGATATGAATTTAAAAGATGCTTACAACGATCACGTTAATACGGATATGACATATCAACGTTTCAAAAATATTTGTTCAATGTGTTGAAATGAAGGCAATCATAGTTTTCTTATCGTAGACAAAGATCGTCATATTAATGATGGTCGCTATAGAAAAGGTTTTGATCAGTTTGTAATAAATATACAGAATACGGGGGAAATTTAGCATTCAGTAGTGAGACTCTAAACTATCAAGATGTCTGATTTTAATCAACAAACTGCAATCCTACGTGAAGTTGAGAAAGCTCGAAACGCTGTGAAAAGAAAGTACGATTTATTAAAATTACACAATTTAAAAGTAGAGAAGAATTTGAACGATTCGTTCAAGCCGATCGTGAAACCTCTAGAAAAGCTCATTAATGTAAGTGAAAGAAGTTTATCTCCAGCAGCAGCAGCAGCAGTTAAAAAAGAAAAAAGAAAGAAGAGAAAATTAGAGTGGATTAGAAAAAAAGACGAAGACGATGACAATAATGGTGGTGATGGTGATGATGATGATGATGATGGTGATAATGACAACGATAATATCGGTGAATCAGCTTTTGAATCAGCTGTAGACTATTCAGATATTTCAGATCATGAAGAAACCATCAATAAAGCTGATGATTTGGATGATGAAAAAACTGATGATAGTGCTGATATAAACGTTCAATTGTTGCGTAATGGACAAGTACAGACCTTGGATACAGTATATGGGGTGCGAAAAATGCGGAATGGTTCACTCATGATTGGAAATAGCTCTATAAGTTTTGGAAATAAAATAGTGATAGGTGATAAAGAGTATGAAAAAACTTCAGGTCTAGTTGAGTTATTGTTTAAGAAACATCCCGATAATGCTTTAAT
The DNA here is from genome assembly GCA_012977825.3 of Pteromalus puparum. Taxonomy (NCBI): domain Eukaryota; kingdom Metazoa; phylum Arthropoda; class Insecta; order Hymenoptera; family Pteromalidae; genus Pteromalus; species Pteromalus puparum. The sequence goes on from CM053168.1 coordinate 39,195,197, forward strand.
CACTGATAATGACAAGAAAAATTATGCTAAAATTTTAAAAGATACAAATGCATACAGAAAATACTATAATGCAGAGGAAGATATTCGTGAAAATACGAGTAAGAAGTATACTGATTTTGTAAGTAAAATTCTCAAGATTGGTAAAAGTGGACGGGGTCTTATGTCATATAAGATTGCTCGTGCAAACACTCATACTGATTACATTTATTGGGATGATCCAAACGAGCTTGTTGATCGTTTAAGATTACTTTTAGCTGAAACATCCGCTGGCAATAATAATCATATTAATGAAATACAATCAATCATTGAGGAGCTTCGTGAAGCTGGAATTATTGTGTAATAATAATAATTCAGTATGAAAATGAGTATCGATGTGTTTGGACGTCGATTGGTCCACGCAGACGCAGCTCGTGGACCGCCAGGACTAGGATTCAAGCTGACTAGTGATGGAGATTTTGATTTAGAGAATCGAAAACTGTGTAATGTAGCTAATGCTATAGAGCAATATGATGCTGTAAATCTAGAGACTGTGAAAAAGTTGATAAAACAAAGACCTGACAAAATTGTTGAAGATTTCCAACCTGTTAAGAGTGTGTTAAATAATAAAGTTACGAAAATTGAGTCTGAATTGGCTATTATTAATAATACGCTATCAGATTTGCAAGATAAATTACGAATTTTGAATTCTACAGTAAATAAACTTATAAATCAGCATGAAAGCAGGAGTAGTGGAGGAACTTCATAAACCTGCCAGGCGTAATTATCCACGTCGTTCTTTTCTCGTTAAAGATATTGACGAAACTTGGCAAGCAGATCTTGTTGAAATGATACCGTATGCTAAGCAAAACAAAGGTTTCAAGTACCTGCTCACTGTCATTGACGTATTTTCAAAGGATGCTTGGACTGTTCCGGTAAAACAAAAAACTGGAAAATGTGTAGCTCAAGCTATGAAATCAATACTAGTGCAAAAAAGAATACCTAAGAATTTGCAAACAGATCGTGGAAAAGAATTTTACAATAAAGATTTTGATAAACTAATGAAAAGTTATAAAATTCATCTTTACTCTACTTATAGTAATCTTAAAGCATCAATTTGTGAACGTTTCAATCGCACTCTGAAAGGCAAGATGTGGAAGTTATTTAGCCTACGTGGTACCTACAAATGGTTAGACATTTTACAAAATTTAACTTTACAGTATAATAATAGTCGACATCGAACAATAGGAATGAAACCTGCAGAAGTGAATCGAGACAAAGTTAATGATATACTTGATCGAATCAGAAAGCGAAACATTAATCTGTTTAAAGGAGCTAAATTTAAAGTTGGAGATAAAGTACGCGTAAGCAGAAACAAGGAGGTTTTCGATAAAGGCTATACACCCAATTGGTCAACTGAAGTCTTTACAATAACGCGAGTTTCACCTACAAAGCCCTACACTTATCATCTCAAGGATTGTCAAGATAAGCCAATAGCCGGAGGCTTCTACAAGGAAGAACTTCTCCAGACGAAATATCCAGATGTCTATTTGATTGAGAAAGTTTTGAAAAAAAGTGGTAATAGAGTTTATGTAAAATGGTTAGGTTTTGACAATACTCACAATAGTTGGATAAATAAGAATAATATGTAAACAAATACAAATAAATTATGATTAACAAAACTTTTTTATTTTTCATTTATTTTACATTTCCTTCATTTTTTTCAAAAGTTCTGGCATTATAACTACTTTTGTTTGCGCAATTCTTCGCCTGAAACGTTCTCGATCACCTCCTCCCATTTCCCACATCGAGCTTCATGATGCGCAAATCTCCATGTATACATCAAGTGAATGGTGGGCTCTTCCTTGAATCGTACACACTTCTTTTTGTTGCTGGAATCAAACATTTCTAAATTGAATTTTACGTATAACATCTGTATAGTTATAATTTGAACTTACCCATTTTGATGTATTTTGTAAGGTCCCCAGGCAAGTGTATCTGTACTGTTCTCTTGAAGAAATCTTTTATCGTCATAAGGACTAACAGCAATCTTTCTCTGTCTAATGGTCTCGACGTTATGAAGCTTTGATCTTATAGCATACTGCTCTCGACTCTGAATGCATGAATTTTGTAGACAGTCCAAGTAGTCACTAAATTTAATGGTTTTCTTTACAACTGAAGCCTTAATACCTTTAATTTTTTTCATGCAATCTTGATTATTCACACGTGTACTATACATTTTACTTCGCAATCCAACAAATTCAGTGAGAATCTGACCATTACACTCATCCTTCATCAGACCGACAATTTTCTTATGAACACGTGGCATGTTAAATATATTATCTGCAGAATAATCTGAAGTATCGAACATGTGAATATTTATTTTCATATCTTCATAAAAATCGTCACATTTAATAGCATAGCTGAAACTATCAGTATCTGTATACAATAATTTACAATCATTTTTATACACCGGTCGCATATAATTATAATGAAAATCATACATCAGTGTCTTGGAGAGATCAAGAACTGTGAGACCAACATAGATTAGTTTATTCATAAGTATGTCGGTTTGATTTAACTGTATGGCAACTAAATTTTCATTAAATATTGATCTACTGTGAAGGTTTGGCTTTGAAATTTGAGCTTCTACACCATATCTGCCATCATATTTGCTCATAAGTTTGACTGAAACTCTTTTTCTTACATTTTCCATAGTCTTGCAAAATACTGCATTATTCATCAACTTGAAAAAATTCTTTTCAAATTCATTTTTTGCTACTGCTCTCCTACTAGTGTTCAAATCAATGTATGATTTGATCCATGGAGACTGCTTGAATCTTAGAATTTTATGTATTCTAATGAGTGGAAGACCATTTGAGAGAGCCTGTTTTAGAGCCACATAGTGAATAACATAATTTCTTTTAGGATGAAGTGTAGCTAAAAGTTTTTCTTGCTTAGAACCCGGAGGTTTTGCATGTTCTGGACAAAACGGTAAGTCATTATGCTCATCATGTATTTCGCTAGGATAATCTAAATCAACCTCTAAAATATAACCACGAGAAGCATCTGATGCGATGGAAAATAAATCGAAATTTTCAAAATTTTCAAGCCACCCAAATTCATCATATGGAACACATTGTGAAAGTCCGAATCCATACAAATTATTCGCATCTAAATAAATTAAATATTCATTTTCTTTATCTTTATCATATTTTTCAAGCATATACTTATGATTGGCTGCTGCATACCGATTTGAACATTGACTTAAACCACCTCGGATTCCACGCTCTATAAAAAGTACCATATCAATATCTGTTAAAAGTTTTAATTGTACACCTGTATGTTTGAGCATTGCATCCCAGGGAAAGCCGGGAGTAGTATAATAGTGAGCAGGGTCGAGACATAGACTTGCAAACTCTGGTCACGAAAATTTTCAAAAACATCTGCTAGTAGCAAGACATCAGTTTTCATGTAGAGATCAGAATATTCACCAAGTTTTTTAACATTAAATGTTTTCCACACATTTTGTGCATGCTNTCAGAATATTCACCAAGTTTTTTAACATTAAATGTTTTCCACACATTTTGTGCATGCTCATAATCTTTATCAGATATATGTGAATCATTAAGCATACTAAAAAAAGCCTCTTTTTCGGGTAATTCACATTCTTCTAGCTTGTCCCATGAGCTTATATACTCATAAGGTAAAACACCTTTTCTCGTTAATAGATCTACTTGTTCTCTGCTATGATGATTAAACTCTTTATTAACAATTTTATAGTCCTGTAGATATGACGCCAATTTTTCTAGAGAAGAAGGCATGAACCGAAATGAATCTAAAAATCTAAATTTAATTTTACTATTCTCTACATGTTTTGTGAATGAAATATATTTTTCCTTTGTTAGAGGTAGTAGATCAATCTGTCCTGGAAAATGATTTGATATATCAGATATAATAAAGTGAGAGTCGTAGCCACTTAAATTATGAAACACCACTGGTACTATTTTTGAATCTTGATAGTTTAGATTACATGTAGTATGTGCAGGTCCTCGATATTTTCCAGTAAGATGACAGTGATCGCGTACCTTAACATCATTATTTAAACTTTTTTCAAAAATATGACACGTTTTTGAATTATAATAATCTGTTATTTCAGTTTGAGATAGAACTGGCATAGGTAAAGGATTCGCATAAAAAGCACTTATTTTTTCTTTTATATTTTTTAACTGTTCAGCAAACCATCTTGAAGCTTCATGACCTCTATAAAAATCATATTTCGATAAGGAGTCACTATAGCTGCATTTAAGATAGTATCCTATACTATAAATTTCATGACTTTGTACTGGTCGAGTGTTAGTTTCCACATCTTGTCTTATTGGTTTTAATAAACATTCACAGTCTGCATATATTATAAACGGTAACTTTTCGTTATAGCAATGATTTTTAAACATTATAATATTATTGTTTTCACTGGGAAGTCTTATTTTACAGTTATTTAACTTTTTACAGTATTCTTCATATCTCGCTAAATTATCTTCTTTGAAAAAATAATTTGAACATCTATCACATACAAATAGTTTTTTCTGCTGTTTGCTTAAATCATTGCTAACAAAATGCGATAGCTGTTTTATGTATACATAATGTGATTTTGTTGCAAACTCATCATCATCATCATCTAAATTATCATTCGTGAGTAAAAGAAGATTTATATGATTACTCTTTTTACATGATGTTAAATAGAGAGGTACAATATTTTTATTGTCTAAGCCAAACACATTTATTGAGATTGTAGTATTTTGCTTCTCGAAATTTGGTATTTTTTTCAATGACACAGGGAATTCAATACCTTTCATATTCAATGTGTTTTCATATTTAATGTAATTACCCACTCTATTAGGATGATTTTTACGGTCAACAGGATGTAATGCTGATAAAATTGCCCATACGAAGCATTTTTTATCATAATTTTGAACATTGATGCATGCTTTTCTTTTCTCTATAAATGCTGGTAAGGTTATGTAAGAGCTGCCAGTACGCATTGGATTGAATTTGTTTATATTTATCTGTAAATTTTCAATCGAATGCAGAGTCCAGCCAGAGTCACGGTCCTGAAATTCCTCAATATCTGTGAGTAGAGGTTCAATCGTATTAGATTTGAACCATTCGTTTAACGATGATGCAGATAAGATTTCATGATTTTTTGTGTTAAAATATTTTATCTCAATGGACTCTTCTTCTTCAGCACCTTCATTATGCTTTACAGATATTTTTTTTAAATTTACACGACAAAACAGTGTTTACTTTTAAAGCTTTGTTTTTAGCAATCATATTTTTTATTCCTCGTGCAAATAATATTGATGCATATTGTAGAAATTTAAGTACATCAATATGCGTAACATTTGCTATAACAGCAGTCCTCATGCGATTTTCAAAAGCGTTGTCCATGTCAATTTAACGCACACGATCAGTGATAGTCTTCTTTATTACTTTTACTCCACCACCACTTTTTCTTCTAAACAAAACTTCAAATCTTGCTTTCATACACTCTATTTTGGCTGTAGTACAAAAAATACTTTGTTTTTGTGCAACTGAAAGTTTGTTTTTCCTTAAAATCTTTCGAAAAGTCTTTATTGATAGAGGAAAGTGGTTTTTCCACCGTGTTATGGTGGATAAATCGACTGCAGCAGTAGAAAATAATAATTTTTCAACCTCTTCTAAGAGCTTAACTTACTGTAAGCATTCATACATAATACATGCCATTTTTAGAAGATGATATCTACTTGTAACAAGTATAAATTATAATACTTTAATTTATATAACAATAAATGTTTGATATATATTTACAAAAAATAATAATAAAAAATTTAATGTAGAGAGCTCTAATGTGAATGTAAAAAAACAAGTTGGTAAAACAGGAACCTACTAGCAAATGATGGGTAGCCTAAGATTCTATTGTACAAGAGCAGTGTCGATGTGTGTGTGTGTGTGTGTGTGTGTGCGTGTGTGTGTGTGTGTGTGCGCGTGTGTATGTGTATGTGTGTGTGTAAGAGAGAGTGAGAGAGAGAGAGAGAGAGAGAGAGAGAGAGAGAGAGAGAGTGGGAGAGATGGCTGTGGTGTCACTAGCGTGTAAGAGAGAGAGAGAGATGGCTGCAGGGTCACTAGCGTGTGAGAGAGAGAGAGAGAGATGGCTGCAGTGTCACTAGCGTGAGAGAGAGAGAGAGAGAGAGAGAGAGAGAGAGATATGGCTGTAGTGTCCCAGCGCGCGTAGAGAGAGAGAGATGACAGCAGTATCACTAGCAGAGGGAGGGAGTGAGAGAGAGAGAGACAGAGAGAGAGAGAGAGAGAGAGAGAAAGAGAGAGAGAGAGAGAGAGATGGCTGTAGTGTCACTAACGTGTGAAAAAGATAACTGTCGCATAAACTAGCAGTATTGGTTCGAGGGCTGGGAAAACTGAAGAAATGTAAGACTCTAGGGTAGAATTCTTAGACGCACTGCTTTTGCTATAGATATTTTATTCAAAAATTTGTACTTATGTGACGAGACATAAGTCTCGCACACGAGATCAACAAACACGGCGCCGAGTAAATCAGCTGACGCCAGCGAGCGCGCGCGCGCAGCGAACAAAGGCGAGTCTGCACGAAGGGAGGTGAGCGCGCGCGCGCACCAACCGAAATGCCAGTGCGCACGAGCGCGAGATTCTACTGGTAACTCAGCGGCGACGCGCCAGGCGGCGCGAGCGGCGCGCCGCGAACACACCTATATAAGGCGGGCCGCGCGGCATAGCGAGGCAGTTCTACTCGAGCTGAACTCCTAGCGGCATCGTGCGCACACGTTACCGAGAGGAACAGCTAGAGCTAGACCGACGCCAACAACGTCGGCTCGTGAGCACACGTGACGACACTGTTGGCGAACCCGAAACTCCGAGTTGCCGTCGTGCGCACACGAGACAACCAGGAGTAGCCGAACAGCGCCGAGTCTCGTTTACGTGAGCACACGTAGCCGATACTCGACGTTGCCACCTGCTCCTGAACATCCGTCCCAAGGGACTGGTTGTTTTCCCGGCCACCGTGAGCACACGGGGCTGAGAAAATAACTAAAGCCCCGCCGACGATTCCCCAGGTCGTGCGCACACGTCCTGGTGAAACACTGGCCAACTCCTGCCTGTACAAAACCGACCACCCGCTGACCGCTCGGGATTCGCCTGGTCACTGTGAGCACACAGGACTAGGGAAAGAACGAGACGAGCGACCTCGATCCGTAGGGCCGTGCGCTTACGACTCCATGGACTCGAGGGAAACCTAACCTCCGAAAACCCGTCGTTAACCCGAACCCGTTTCACCGTCCGAAACTCCGATACCGCGTCCGTAAAGCCGATAACCGCACCGAAACCACGTAACTCCGGTAACGTTGTGTTAATGTACCGTAAACCGCTATAGATTAAGCTAAACCGATTGTGAAGGCGAAATATTCTAAACCACCGCGATTTCGATTTGGAGACTCATATTTGAATTATCATCTTGTTAATTTAATTATTAGAATATATCTTTATTATTATTAATTGCATAAACAAGTCTCTTCAATTAACCTTTTCCCTAACCAAATACTGGCGACCGGCCGACTACTCAACACACGGGGAAAGTCGAACCGTTACACTTATTTAATGTAAAATTAATGTTATTTATACCAGTAAAGTCTCAGCTTTCTATTTTAAGATGCTTCTTCCAATCAAACTAATAATTTTTAATAATAATAATCTGTGCAGCAAGATAACTTTAGACAACTGAAATGCATATCGTCTGCAATTTGGTTTAAATTACATAATAGCTGAAAGAGTGGAGGTAATTTTCATAATGTATGACAAATATTTGATCCTGCAAAGAATCTCTAGATGCACCGCACGCTGTAGGAAATCGGTGCAGCGAAAATACGCTAGAGTAGGGACTACGGGAATCACATTTCAAAGTACGAGAGAGAGGGTAGCTGCACGTGCTCAAAGTAAAATCCAAGGATCTAGCTGTTTCGGCTGCACCGCGCAGGCTGCAGAAAATTGACGCAATACACTAGAGTGGGGACTATGGGAAACGCATTTAAAAGTACGAGAGAGAGGGTAGAGGAAAAATCCGAGGATCTAGCTGCTGGAGCGTGTGGGCTGTAGAAAATCGATGCAACACACCAGAGTGGGGACTATGGGAAATGCATTTACAAGTATGAGAGATAGGGTAGTCGAAAAATCTCAAGCTGCTGCACTGCGCGCGCTATAGAGAATCGGGTACATACGTCTGCAGACGCCTGAGTGGGGACTATGGGAAACGCATTTAAAGGTACGAGAGAGAGGGTAGTCGAAAAAAAATCGAAGGATCTAGCTGTATCTGCTGCACCGCGCGCGTGGTGCGCTTTGAACGAAAATACGTCTACAGACGCCAGAGTGGGGACTATGGGAATCGCATTTAACCGTATGAGAGAGAGAGGGTAGCTGATGCCTTCCGAAGAAACATGAAAAGAGACATTTTACGTCGCAAGCGTGAATGAATTGATCTTGAGAAGCTTTTTTAGTGGAAGGGGTACAAATTTCGAGTATATTCAAGCAGTCCTCTGCTCCGTATTTGTATACATTATCGAGTGTACTCAAGCAGTATACTGTGCTCTACTTAAGTTGAGAAAGTTTGCTACAGCATTCGTAAGTATATTTTAAATATTTTATTATTTCATAATAGGGGGGTAACCCCCCTGCTCGCTTCGCTCGCCAACCCCCACGTTCGTTTTTGTCGTAGTGTAAATGAAAGGGTATGGATAAGGCGTAGCTGTACACGCGCTCAAATAATAAACTTTAATTTCATTTTCATAGATTTTATTGAGTAGATGTTAATATATAATGTATTACATTTGCCATAGAAACAAAATATTTCATGAAATTTCGAGGATTATTTATGATAACATTTGGTAAACGTTTATTAATTTTTACTTGAAATTTTAAAATGTTCAAAATATCTTGAATTATATTGTTTGGTATCTGATTAAAATCAGTAAACGTTTTAAGTTTATTATTATTTTTCCTATTTAACATTATTTTGTCATATAACTGTTTAATTTTTTGTTCTTCCGACTCTTGTAACATTGATTCGTATAAATTTAGTAAATATTCGTCATATTCTTGCTCAGATTGTATATAGTCATCTAAAATTTGTTGATCAAAATTTGATTGTTCGTCATCTGCATTCGCTTCAAGTATTATATTTAGATGAGGTTCCATTTTCATAAAATTCTGCAACGAAAATAATAATTTAATTATGAAACAAATAGTTATAATAAGTATTAAAATAGTATATTATGATGTCTAACTTTTTAAAAACTTTTTTTTTCATAGTTTTTTACTATAACTCATGAAAAGATTTATGCAATAAGTTATAATATATTCATGTCATGTATTTAAATTAATAGCTTAACCATAAAATAGACTCAAAAGAAACATTTTAACAAAATTTTTAACATTTCACAAAATATTCTTAGCCTAATTCCTTTTCCTTAATTTCCAGATTTCCTCAGTGACCTGTCCATATTCCGATTATTGACGATTATAAGCAGTGAAGCATTCCCTCATTCTGGTTCAAACTTATGAATTTTATATGAAGAGTAAAAAAAACGAAGAGTAAATAAAGACTGAAATAAAAATCAACTTTCTTGTGTAATCAAATCCAAAAATTGAAAAATTTATTAAGTAGTAATAATGTACATTCGATGGTTAATCATAAAAATAATATGTATAGAAACACGTAAAAGATTCTAGCTCTTGTGAAGCTCAAAAGCTTTCTTAATAAGCTCTTGCTCTAACGAATAGTGGGACCACGAAAAATAGAAAGACTTGTACTATGATGATGATAGAATATAGTTTCAAAGAATTTCCTTTCATCCGAAATGTAAGAGAAAGTTATATGAGAAAAAGAATATTTTCTCTTGATTTCATTCTTGAATTTCATCTGTTTCTTTTTTTTCAGTCTGTAAAAATGCAAATTTAATTTAAAGTTAGTTTAAATAATATAAATAGAAATTTATATATAATTTAAAAATAATGACATTCGTACTTCAATAAGAAATATTTCTGTTCCCGAAATAAGATCTTCTAACTCCATTGTGTCATCATTAAGAATTTTGTAATGATCTTCATTTTTTACTTTTAAAATATATGTGTTACCTAGTGAATATACATATATACAAATGTAAAATTATTTTTTAAAGCAATTCATATTAAAAATATATAGAAGTCATATTTACCATTTTCTTGAAGATCACCTATAATTTCTAGTTTAGTTCCTTTCTCAATATTCACATTTAAACTATCACCTATATTTATTGATACATCTAATTTGTATCGTCCATCAGTAATTGCTCCAAAGTATTCAAATTCATTGTTTTTATTTTTTTGAATAAAATTATTACGCAAATATCCCTGAATTTCTAGAATCATTACAAAAGTATTTCAGTATCCGTATAAAAATGAGTTATAAAATAATTTCAAGATTGTTTTTATTTACTTACTCACAAATCCTTTTTTTGTTGGTATTTCAGAAAAATTGATTTTCGAAGGTCTATTTTTCAATAAATTAAATTCTCCTAATTTAGATATAGATGAATAATATTGTAAATTAAGATCATAAAATATATTTCCATTTGAATATTTTTTGGCCTTTGTGACAGTTACACTTTCTAATAAAATTTTATACAAACTAATATAATCAATAATTATTAAATAAAAACTAAATGAAAAAAAATCTATATACATAGAATTTAGTTTACCTGGTTACTTCTTATCTTATATATATTATAAGGGAACAAACTTTGAAATTATTTCATCATACATATTACATTGAATTCTTACACCATCATTGTTGTTTAAAATAAACTTGAAAATTTTAAATTCTTCTTTTTTTTACTGTTGATAACAGTTGTTTCTCCAATGATTTCGTCTATGTAGCCAACGACAGAACTAAAATAAACAATTTATTTAAATCTTAAATAATTATACTTTTATAATAAAATGTAATTATATAATTACGCTGATTTATCTCCTATTTGAATTTTCGTCTTTAAAAATTCTGAAGATGATAGTGCGATTGGTTTTCTTTTTTTTTCTTCTACATCAATATTTTCTGTAGCTTTCCTTTTTCCAGCCATATTGATTCTTTTCTTAAATCGAAAATATTTTATATATTATCATATACAAGAATATAACTAAACAAAAAATAACATCTTTACTTTTATTTATGCTTTTGAATATGTCTATTATAGTTATCCGTTCGACAAAATTGTTTTCCACAATATGTACATATTTGACTTTTATTTTGATGTAATAGTAAATGTCGTTTCAAATGACAATTTCTTATAAAACATTTTCCACATTTTAAACAAAAAAATTTTCTTATACGTTTGTGTACATTCAAATGTCTTGTGAAATTATACGCACTTTTGATATTTGAATTACAAAGTGTACATAAAATACTTTGTTTTATATGAGTAGGTAAACAAGGGCGCTACTGGCTCAGGGCGCTACTGGCTCAGTGCGCTACTGGCTCAGGGCGCTACTGGCTCACGGTGGTGCTGACGCAGGGTGACTCACTCAAGCACGCTGGCTCACCCAACACCTTTGAGGTTATGTAACGCAGCGCCATATATAGACCGCGAGAGGAGCGCCATCTGTGATCGAGCGCTATATTCGCACAATTAAAAAAAATTGTTTTGCTATGCGGGGATTTGAACCGGGAACCTTGCGGTCGCCAGCCGGGAGTCTTACCGACTTACCCGTTACGGGGATACATATAGCATATATCACGTCGCGATATATCTCGCCACTGCGCGCGTAGCGCTATCTATAAGTGTCGAGGAACGCGCCGAGCGGTCGCTTTGTGAGAACACATCAAAATACTGGACTAGCCAAATGTATGAACATGCGAAAGAGAGAGCGAGAGAGAGAGAGAGAGAGAGAAAGAGAGAGAGAGCCGGGAACTGTCACCACGTGGCGACCTCCGGACTTCGCGAAAAATGCCGGGAACTGTCACCACGTGGCGACCTCCGGACTTCGCGAAAAATGCCGGGAACTGTCACCACGTGGCGACCTCCGGACTTCGCGAAAAATGCCGGGAACTGTCACCACGTGGCGACCTCCGGACTTCGCGAAAAAATTTGCCGGGAACTGTCACCGCCAATCCTCTGAAGCCCCAATCCTCTTGATTGACGTTGATGCTGCTGCTGTTGTCCTCCGCCGATGTGTCGCCGCCGCTTCCCGCTAAGAACTAATTTACGAAACAGCGCGAGCGTCTACCTTTATGTCGAACGCGAAGCTGCGCCGAACCAATCAAAGCGCGAGCTATTTTATGTAAAGAGTAGCACCGACCCAATTACTACTAATAGCCAGTTACTATAAATATAAGTCTTTCGAATTTGAAAGCATCAGTTTCATACCATGGAACACCAAGGAAGAGTGGTTTTTTCACCAAGGCCTGCCTGCGAAAAGAAGACTGCTGTCATGAAGATGGGTCGTAGAATTTACGAGCAGGATCTCGAGAAATTTCTCAAAGCGATGCAGGACGAGTCGACGATGAATTCTCCCTCTCAATTAATGGATTTGGGGATCCAAGCTTATGGATCAAGAGAGGAGTTCATCATTGCCATCCGCTTCGAAAGAATCCGAGACGAGATGAGGCTGGCCTTGGCGTATATTTACGGCGGAGTAATTGACCTCGGAATTGAGCAGATGGCAAAAATCATCCATGATGCCAAAATATAAAATCAGTCTTTTTCAAGACTTAATCAATCGGCCCTTTTCAGGGCCATCAATTCATTTCAACGTAGAACAAAATGTTTTTTTTATATCCTCTATCCTTAATCCTAATCTTAATGATCATAATAAATTTTTTGTTATTGAGCCTACACAAAAAAAAAATTAATTTACAAGGTTAGGATTTTTTTTTGCAAAAAGTTTGTCCAATATCAACATTTAATGCATTTTTACTTTTCTTAATATATAACAGATTTGGACACAAAATTTTAGGTTAATAGCTTTGATAGAAACTGAGATATAGCTTGTTGAAGAAATGGGCTCCGTATAGCTTGATTTTGATTAAAATTGAATTTTTTAGGTGTCAATCTAAACTTATTGTTATAAACATAGATTGACAATAAATTTACTTAAATAATCATATTCTTAACTTATTAGAAAGCTATGATAAGGTTTGAAACTTATTAGTTTGCTAGAACATGAAATTCTGAAAAACTCATTACTCGTATCGGAGCCAATTTCTTCGACAAGCCATATCTCAGTTTCTATCAAAGCTATTAAACCTCAAATTTTGTGTCTGAATTTGTTATGCATTAAGAAAAGCAAAAAAGCATTAAATGTTGGTATTGAACTAAATTTTTGCAAAAGATCCTCACCTTACATATCAATTTTTTGAAAAATATTAATGAATGATATGTATGATTGCTTTTTTTTCTCTTAATGAATGACTAATTTGGACACAAAATTTTAGATTAATAGCTTTGATAGAAACTGAGATGTAGCTTGTTGAAGAAATGGGCTCCGTATAGCTTGATTTTGATTAAAATGAATTTATAGGTTTGAAACTATAGTTACTGTTATAAACATTAGATTGTCAATAAATTCAACTAAAAATGATGTTCTTAACTTATTAGAAAGCTATGATAAGGTTTGAAACTTATTAGTTTGCTGGAACATGAAATTCTGAAGAAACATCATTACCCGTATCGGAGCCAATTTCTTCGACAAGCCATATCTCAGTTTCTATCAAAGCTATTAAAATTTTGTGTCCAAATTTGTTATGCATCAAGAAAAGCAAGAAAGCTCTGAAAGTAATATTAATTAAGTTTTTCAACAAGTTGATAGAAAATTGTTATTGAAAAATAACTGATTAGCTTTGATTGGCAAAAAATGTTAATAAATCTCAATTTTAAATGTTTCTTTGCACTTCTTTATGTATATTAGAGTGGTATACAAGTTTCAGATTGATATCTCAAATAGAAGTTGAATTATGACATTTCAAAGAAATAGGCTTCGATACGATGAATGATGTTTTGTATATAAGTTGTTAAAGTTGTTATAGCCTAACTTCTATTTGAGATATCAATCTGAAACTTTGTATATTACTTTAATATACATAAAGAATTCTAAAGGAACTTAGTAAAGTGATAGTGAATAAGAATTCTCTCTCTTTTTGAATTAGAGTTGGATAATTTTTTAGGAATGAAGGTTTATATATTTGTTTTATTATTAAAAAGCAGTTTGCTCTACATTGAAATTAATTGGTGGCCCTAAAAAGGGCCTTTGTTTATGATATGATGGCCCTGAAAAGGGCCGATTGTTTTAGTCTTGAAAAAGACTGATTATTTCGGTAAATTAGCCCTTAGCCAGCGAGCACCTGACTTCTTCTTGCTCTTCAGAATGGGAACAATATATCCATCCTTATAGGCTTCTTTCAGAACTTCTTCCACGGCAGCAGGTGTGTTATCAGCCGACAAAGAAGGATTCCTCTCATGGGCAATCCTTACAGCGCTAAAGACGTCCGTCGACGCAGGCTTTATTTTAGCATCGTGGGTCGTCATCCTCTTGGCTTGCTCCATGATGATAAATTAATTTTTAGTTTAATGAGCTTTCCTTTATACAACTCGCGAGAGCTGTGCCGAGCCAATCATCTCGCGAGCCTTCTCCCACCACTTTACTACTGATGAGAGCGCCATCTGGCTATTATGACATCTACATTCAATAGTATGTTTTACGTTTTAATATATATGGTGGCCCTGAAAAGGGCCGATTGTTTTAGCTCTAATAAGAGCTCATGTCTTTTTATCCATCCACTTTATTGGACGTTGTTTTTCCAGTTACAATCTTGGGGCGAGTAGGTTTCCTAATCCAAGGAAAATCTTCTTCCTTCTTTATCTTGGGTTTAGATGGTCTTGCAGCATCTGCGGAAGGAGACTTTCCTTGTTGATGATTCTTGTTTGACTCCATGATGATGAATGTTTAATTTGCAAGATATGCTACTTGTTTTTATAGCATTTATCCTGCTCAATCATTGCTCCCCCCACCACCACTCGTGAGTAGCCGTACAAGCTCGGACTAGTTTAGCATCTCGAGAGTTAGAATCTCTTATAACCCTCTTTCTCAGGCATAGAGTGAGTGTTTGTGGAAAACTTTTGCGTGTACTGTTTCCACGAATTCTCCTTTTTTTCATCTTTTTTCTCATTTTTCGAATTAGGAAGAGGCTTATATCCTGCACTACTAGGTGGTGAACCCATGATGTACAAAATATAAATAAGCAATATGTGGAAGTTTTCTCATATTTATAGGTGATGGGAGCCCCAACCATCGCTCCCATCCGTGAGGTTCATCCATCTAACCTAACCTCTCCGTGAAATATTTTTTTCAACCTATGCGTGTTCTCGAGTAAGTTTGCCATGTATAAGTTTGTCTCGTTGATTTAAAAAAATTGTATTTACGAATGAATATGTGCCGTTTAGAATCATTCTTTTTAGATTTTGTTGTACTATGAGACTGTCCCATCTTGTCAGCAGAATTAGAATATCTATGGTGTACATACAAAGCATAAATGATGTAAGAAACAAAAGTTGTCCGGTATTTATAGGACCTTACTCCCACTCCATTTCCTTTTCTAAGGGAATACATTGCTCTTGCATATATTTCTTCATAAGCCGTACGTTGTGAAGAGCACAGCTGGCTCTATACGCGCCATTATGATGAGTGCAAACGGTTACAAGTTTGATCTTGTCTAGTGGTGGATAGCCCATTTCAGCAATATCGACAACATTGAACTTGAAACGTTCCAACCATTTTTTCTTCAGAGATCCCATGACTAGCACAGTGCTAGAATCGTGCAAGGCTTCTCGAAGTATCTTTCCAATTTCTGTATATTCGATTTCTCCAGCTGTCCAGGGTATACCGTGATGATGATGTTCCAACCAGGTGTTTTCTCGTTTATATTTATCTGTGAGAGGACGCCAGCAAAAAGGTTCTTTGAAAAGCAGTACAAGAGGCTCGCTTTGGTCTCTCAGAGAAACTATAGACAACTTCTTGAGGATGAAGTCATTGCCCTGTTGCTTGAAACCTTGCGTATCTACCAAGTACTCCATCACGAAATGATTTATTGACTAGTAGTGTGGGGTTCTTTTATACCCTCAAACAAGTTTGTGAACAACGCCATTTGCGGAATTATACTAAACTATACGATCATGTATGATTAAACAATAAGCAGATGTTCCAGCGGGAAAATTATCTTTTGATTCAAATTCGAGCCGGACATCAACTGAGGCGTTTTTCAAAGCTTCGTTCTGCTTTGAACAATCGATGACTATGAGAGGTAGATAGCTGATGAAGTGTTGCTTTTTCAACATAGGCTCAATACTCTTGTCATAGTAAGCACGTTGAAAGTTAGCATACATATCGTAGAGAATAGCATACTGATTCCGTTCAATATCCAAATTCAAATTTCCATAAGGATAGTATTGGGAATTTAAGAAGAGTTTAACATTGCTGATATTGCAGTGATCGAAACGACTAGAATTAACTTCTCTCACCCCTTTTCTATTTGTCTGGAAGCTTAGAATAATGAAACGTGGCTTTTCTAACTGATTGGCCGTTTTGACTGTCCACACATGTCTTGATGTAGAGGGAAGCAGCGGATATTCGTACAACTCCCAACTACGAAAACTCATATCAATCGATTTGCTCTTCTGAATATAATTGAGCAGTCGGATTTTATGCTGATTGGATAATACTACATATGGCATGAGCCATTCGATTTTCGTCAAGTCAATCTTAAAAGTTTCGTATTCCGCTGGATCATTCCCAGATGCAGCCTTTGTAGGTGTTTGTATAACAGCATTCAAATCATTCCTCGATCTAGTGAGAATGAGTTCATGCTTCACATTAACAACTATCTTACGATAGTCTTCAGTAAAGCCTAAAATCATACTCAAAGGTATGGATATGTCAAAGTAGCCATCACTATTTATCAAATTCTCTTTCTCCTCAACGTCGAGCCAACCGGCATTTTGTATGATCAGACTTTGACTGGGATTAATCGATACCCACCCTTTCATGAGGGTAGTTAATCCAACATTTTTACATTTATCAATCTCTATAGAATTTATCTCATATCTTACTTCTTCAAACATGTGGCAAATAGCATTATTTACTAATTTAGTATTTGTCACGAGAGCACCATTAGCTTTGGTTAGTCTACCACATACATGAAGCGAACTAGCCGATGGCAAAAGACACAAGTCTTGATGTTGCACTGAAATACGAATTTCATCACTATTATTGTAAGATGAAGAGTTGTAAGGCTGATGAGCGTGAATCTCATAATGAGATATCGACTCATCGAATGTCACGGGTGACTGTATATTTAGAATCTCTTCCATTATGACAGCAGAAAAATACACACGTTACTTTCCACCAACTTTTAAACCTATGCTTTTTAGAAACTGAATGTTTTGTCGTGTTAGCGTTCTTGACGTTTGCGGACGGCTGATTACTTTTCGGCATTTTTGATTCTTTATATACCCTCGACCGTAAACGATACCCATCACGCTTGCTTCAAATGTAATCTGATTGTTATTACTTCACCGCGAAAATTAACTAAGTGTCCGTCTTGATCAACTATACGAAGTTGAATTTGATCTATGCTTTTCACAGTGATTGGAAGGTAAATAACTTGAGAAGGAACTTCAATAATCTTATAGCCTGGTGGCACTGCAGGGAAGAATTCGTGTATTGTATGCACTTTCTTACCGTTTATATAGGCACCGGTAGTGATGTTACACTCGACTCGTAGAGCGTTGACTTTGATAATGGATACGGGTAGATCAGACCTTCCAGAGACATTTGGCGAAAGAAGTCGTTGTGTAAAGCCTAACAATTGACCTATCGAATCTTTTGGTCGAAAATCAATCGTATGACTGCACTCTATTACACTGCGAAGAGTATTGTTATTAGGCTTAAGACTGAAAAGTATGTTTTTTGCAGCCAATGTTTCACGAAGATAGTTGTCTATATCTTCAATCTCGTAACTACCAGTTGGTAGATAGATTACTTCTTTACCAACGTAGAACTTGTTGTTATCTATGTTTGGAATCGAATTGAAGGTTAATAGTTCAACCAAACCAAGAACATAGCTTTTATTCGATGAAAGTTCAATTGGTGGGAAAAATTGTGCTTCAAGTATAGTAGATGTACCTGAAAGACTCAATGTTAATGAATCGTTCATGATAGTCAAATTGATACTGTTTTGATAATCATTTCTCCACTCCTTTATATAGCCTCGAACTCAAGAAATCAAGACATAGATGACCACAATTAAATGTATCATAGTCCTGATATCGTTCAGGGTTGTACTTTATTTGATTAACACCCAAATACAACATTAAATCTAGAGGTGGTTGAAGATCACCAAAACTATCAAAATACACCACATCACTGCCTCTTTTTCGATAGGCTACCCAATGTGTACCAGGGCCGGTAGCATCGTCCAAATTTACAATAGCAGATTCACGATAACGAGGTCCATCAATAGGAAGAGCATTACGCATAAATACCCCACGGAAATATGGGATTTTTAAGATTTTAGCATACTTTATGAGATCAATATTGGTGAGGGCTCTCTGAGGTAATCTTACTTCGTCGAACTTTTTTTTTTTCCTCAATTCATTTCCAGACTTGAGACGAAGGCCGAACCCTGTTTTATGTGGTTTCAAATAGAGACCCTTACCAAGAGCTATATCTTCCATTTTTCTATTATGTCTATGACTTTCTTCGAGAGCGAGTTTAGCTGATTTCGCATCGTTAACTGCTTTCGCTATTCCAGCTGCTCCCCCTGCAATAGCACCAGTCGCACTTAAACCAGCGAATATAGGTATGAGAAATGGTAAGAAACCTCCTACTTTAGTTGGGACTGGTAGAATACGAGGAATACCAATGTTTCGTTTACCACCAGCCTCTTTAACAGCTTTTCGAGCTCCTTTCAATGCTGAAAGAATGACTTTACGAGCACATTTGCTGGGAACGATTGACTTTGATGCAGCTTTCACTATCTTCTTGAATGGAACCCCCATTCCAAATTTAGATTTTAACTTCATAGCGCTTGTTACAGCAAAAGCAGCTGCTTTTTCTTTTACACCAGAGTCTTTTGAGACAACTCTTTGCCAAGCTTTATGAGCGAGGACTTTATCAGCAGCGTTCCTAGCTTCAATGTTTTCTCGATTCTGAGAATAAACTATATCGTGCTCCTTGCAGGCAACGTCGAGAGGATTGATACCTGGATCACCACGAGCTAATCGTTTAGTAAGTTTAGTGCCTGGTCCACAGTATTGATATCCTGGCAAATGAAGTTCAACTGGGAGATTATTGAGCAATCGATTAACAAGACCTCGTCCACGACGTTTGTAAACGATCATTTCACTTTAAAAGTTAAGTGACAACTAATACCGAGAGTATAAATACCACCTCTATTTATAGTCTCACAACAGTTGAGCAGTTAATCTCTCTACATAAACATGTTCAAGAAACAGCCTGTTAAGCTTCCGGTAGTAAACTTTGACACTATTGCAGAGCCAGAGAAAAAAGATAAGCGACACGGTGATTTACTTCCAGATAGTATTCGAGCAGTATTTTGTGGACCCTCTAACTGCGGTAAAACCAACAGTTTGCTAGCTCTCATAACGCATCCAAATGGAGTTAGGTTTGAAAATGTTTACGTCTACTCCAAATCGCTCAATCAGTCTAAGTACAAATTTCTAAAAGATCTTCTTGAACCGTTGCCCAGTATACAATATTTTTCGTTCAGTGTGAATGATGACGTTATAGCACCTGATGACGCACTTCCAAACTCTATCATGATCTTCGATGATGTAGCCTGCGAGAAGCAAAACAATGTTAGAGCATATTACTGTATGGGAAGACATAAGAAAGTTGATTGTTTCTATCTATGTCAGTCTTATGCACAAGTTCCAAAACATCTTGTCAGAGATAACGTCAATCTCTTGGTTGTTTTCCGACAAGATGATATGAATCTCAAACACTTATACAACGATCATGTCAACTCAGACATGACATATTCACAATTTAGAGATTTATGCTCAAAATGTTGGACAGAAGGAAAACATGGATTCTTAATGATTGACAAGGATAGTGCTATCAACAATGGTAGATATCGAAAGGGTTTCGACACTTTTGCTATAAATATAAGACACACTTAGATGACAATCATTAGTCTATCTTTGACTGTTAAGACATCAACATGAAGGATATTCAAAGACAGAAGGATATACTTCATCAGCTTGTGAAAGCACAAGATGCTGTGAAACGCAAGTATAATTTGTTAAAATTTGGAAAGGATAAATTTGAACAATCAATAGGTGAAACTTTTAAACCTATTGTTGATCCTCTTGAAAAACTAGTTAAAACTGTTGAAAAATCTGAAATATCTAAACGTAGTAGAGCAATAAAGAAGGAGGTTAAGGATGAAATAACTAAAAGTGAAAGTTCTAATGATAGTTTTAATGATAACACTCTGGAACCTTATCAGGAATCTGATTTTGAAACTGCAGCTAGTGAAGAAGAAGAAGATTTGAATGAGACAAAAATTTCCAGACAAGTAATTTACAACCAAAGTAACGTAGCTGATAAGTATATGACTATGTTAAACAATCAGCTGGATATTGATAAAATTTATGGAGTTCGAAAAGAAAATTCAGGATGGATGTTAGGTGACTCACCAATAGTGTTTGGAGACAGGAGCATTAAAGTAAAAGATGGAAGATATCCAAAAACATCAGGTTTGATGGAATTACTTATTGCAAGACAGCCCAAAATGTATGATCAAACTGATTTGCAGAGTTATCGGAGTATTCTGGAAGCAACCAGTGCACACAAAAAACAATATTTGAGCACAGAACCGATTCGAGTTCATAATAGTAAAAAGTATACAGACATTATTTATCCTATGTTCTCTGCGAAAAGCGGAAAAGGATTACCTCGTTATAAAATTGCTAGAAGAGATACTCAAATGGATTATGTGTATTGGGATGATCCAAATGAATTAGTTGATCGTTTACGCTTACTTATAGCTGAACAATCAGCTGGTAATCCTAGTCATGTGAATGAGATCCACTCAATCATAGAAGAACTACGCGAAGGAGGGTATATATACTGAGCAAAACTTGTTGACAATCATTATTATCAAAATGAGTGTCGATGTGTTCGGACGTAATTTGAAAAAAAATGAGGGTAGTCGTGGTCCTCCTGGTTTTGGTTTTAAAATCACAACTGATGGACAGTATGACTTGGATGATAAGAGACTATGTAATTTATCTGCTCCTTATAATTTGACTGATGCTGTCAACTTAAATACTCTTCAAGCGGAAATTCAAAAAGTATTAGATATAACATCTCGACTGGAAAAAAGTCTTAGTGATTTGGATTCTCTCGTAGAAGCACACAGAGATGAAATTGATTTAAAATTACTTAGTCATAAGACGGAAATACAGACTATAAAAGAGACTCTCACAAAAAGATCTGAAGGCAATCATTTGATAACAGCCCAACAGGTAAAAACTTCACAACTTGACTCGTTTCAACATATGAGGTTTGGATGAGACTATAAAAGAGGCTTACAAGACATTTCCGCCAACAATCTCTTGTTTATCGTCAAAGTGTCAATATTATAATGGAAACAGTAGTTGAGGAACTTCATAAGCCTGCTCGTCGTAACTATCCACGACGGAAGTTTGATGTTCGAGGATTAGATGAAACTTGGCAAGCTGATTTAGTAGAGATGCAACCTTATGCTAAAGAAAATAAGAGTTTTAGATATATGTTAACAGTCATAGATGTATTCTCAAAGTTTGCATGGGCTGTTCCTGTAAAGAAAAAGACTGGAGAAGAAGTTGCGAGAGCAATGAAGTCCATACTTCGTCAAGGTCGAGTACCTAAAAATCTACATACAGACAGAGGAAAAGAGTTTTACAATACCAACTTTCAATCTCTCATGAAACAATATAAGATCAATCTATACTCAACGTATAGTAATTTAAAAGCTTCTATATGTGAACGGTTCAATCGCACTCTCAAGACTAAGATGTGGATTCAATTTAGTTTGCAAGGTAACTATAAATGGTTAAATATTCTACCTGATTTGATTGCAAAGTACAACGATACCAAGCATCGAACTATTGGAATGAAACCTAATGAAGTATCTAATCAATCTCAGCTTCTCTTTACGAGCAAGAGTAGATCAATGAAGAAGGCAAAGTTTAAGATTGGTGATAAGGTACGTTTAAGTAAAGTGAAGCAAGTTTTCGAGAAAGGCTATACACCTAACTGGTCAACTGAGATTTTCACTATTATTAGAGTTGCTGCAACAAATCCTGTTACGTATCATCTTAAAGACTATCGAGACAATCCAATCACAGGTGGATTCTATGAACAGGAGCTCTTGAAGGCGAAGTATCCAGATGTTTATCTTGTAGAGAAAGTCTTGAAGAAGCGTGGAAAACAAGTATACGTCAAATGGTTAGGGTTTGATAGTTCACATAATAGTTGGATTGATAAGACAGAAATTTAATTTTTTTATTGGAAGTAATGAGAGCCCCACCTTCGCTCTCACCTGTGAGATACAACCATAGTTCACTATCTCTCCATTAACTTCCTTTATTTATTCAAAACAATTATTTACAATAGATTAAACAATACAAAATTCAATGTTATTTTCGCCTTTTGAGGTTAAGGCCAGTTTCATCTCCTTGGCTTGACTAGACATGCTCTCAAAGGTCTCCTTGTTCTTCTCCATTGCAGCTGATACACGTGAAGGGAGGAACACCTGACATTCATCGTCCAGAGTAGCCACAATTCTCAGTCCATATCTGGTCTTGACTGGACGTAGGGATGTCACCATATGCTTCTGTCCGGTCTGCAGCTCAGACATCTTCTTCGTAGGAAGGAATCCTCCGCTGGCAATCTTGTTGATAGCATCCATTTTTGAGGTGTTTGCACTTTAGCTCGTTGATCGAGAATGATTTCGAGAGCTTCGGGCTTCCTCAAGTATAGTCTCCCCCACCACTACTACCAGCGGCGACGGCGGCTCACACACATCGGATTGGTTGTTAGGAAGTGGTGGGGGCCCCATCCACCTTGCTCACTATTACGTTCGACTCACAGCTGCAATATGAAACAAAAAAAGTATGATTAATACCATGACTTCTTATTTTATAAGCAGTATAACTTACCTAATCTAATCTGGCTTTCTTCGCATGTGGTTCTTCGTCGTCTTCCTCGATAAGCTGATACCCATCGATCATGTGATGACCCCACGGTAGCGTGTCCGTCTGACCGGGGATCAGGTATCGCTTATCGTCATGTGGACTCAGAGCGATCTTTTGCTCTTTCTCCGTCCTGATGACGTGAAGATGGCTGCGGATGTTCTTTTGTTGTCGGGAGATCGTTACCTTATCTCGAAGACAATGGATGTAGTCGTCAAAATCGATGGTTGACTTGACGACTGACGACTTCACACCCTTTGCCTTCTTGATAGGTTGTTGACCTTGTATCTTCACAGAGTACATCTTACTCCTTAGACCCACGAATTCGGTCATGATGTTGCCATTGCACTCATCCTTCATGAGACCGACTATCTTCTTGTTGACCAGAGGGATGTTGAATTGATTATCTGGTGGATAATCAGAAGTGTCAAACTCATGAAGGTCAGTCTTCATCACAGCGTACATGTCTACGTCGCTGACTTCATAGATGAGACTGTCTGTGTCTGTGTACAGGAGCTTGGCGTTGTCTCCCACTCGTTCCTGCATGTACTCGTAGTGGAAGCGGTAAACAAGACTCTTCGACAAGTCCAGCACTGCCAATCCGATATAGATAGGCTTGCGGACTGAGATCTCGGTGCGGGCAAGCTGGACGGCCACAAGATTCTCGTCGAAAATCGCACAGCTGTGGAAGTTGGGCTGAGCAATGTATGCCTCACAGCCGTAGCGACCTTCCCACTTGTTTACTAGCTTCACGTCGACTCTCTTGCGCTCATTCTCCATCGTCTTTCCATACACTGCGTTGCTGAAGAGTTTGAAGAGCATCTTCTCAAATTCATTCTTTGCGTTCTTCCTCATCTCGCTGTTCAGGTCAATGTATGGTTTCAACCATGGTTTCTGGTTGAATTGGAGGGCACGATGGATATGCTTCAAGCAAAGTCCATACTTCAGAGCTTGCTTGAGAGCGACGTAGTGCAGGACATAGCGCTCCTTGTTGTTCAGAGTGGTTAGCAGCTTCTCTTGGTTTGAGCCTGGTGGTGCTGCATGCTCTGGACAGAGTGGAAGGTCCTTATGAGCATCATGTAGAGTTTCTGGATACTCAAGGTCGACTTCCAGTATGTATCCCATTGGAGCATCGTCGGGAACGTTGAAAAAGTTGTTATTCAGGTCTTCCACCCACTTAAAGCCATCACAAGGCAGGGATTGAGTCATTGCCCTAGAAATATAGGAATTTATTAGTATATCATAATTCACATCATTATTTCAATGTGATCTTACCATCCGTATAGGTTGTTTACATCATAATACATCAAGTACTTTGACTCTTCATCCTCGTTGTATCCAGACTCCATATATCTATTATTAGCCTTGGCATACCTATTGCAGCATTGACTAATACCACCCCTGATGTCTCGCTCGACGAAGAGCAGCATATCTATATCAGTTAGAAGTTGAAGCTTGATGCCAGTATACTTCAACATAGCATCCCATGTAAATCCGGGGGTGGTATAGTAATGTGCAGGATCTAACTCGTAGGTATGAAGACATTTGGATCTGAAGTCTTCAAACACGTTGGCGAGGAGAAGTACGTCAGTCTTCAGATAGAGGTCCGAGTATTGGCCGAGAGTTCTGATGTTGAAGGCATTCCAGACAATTTGAGCATGGTTGTAGTCCTCGTCTGAGATATTGCTGTCATAGAGGCTACTGTAGAAACTCTCTTTGTCTGGAAGCGAGGTTTCGTTCAGGTTATCGAGAGATTTGATATGATCGTAGGGAAACACACCTTTCCTTCTGAGCAGTTCAATCTGAACATCGCTGAAATCCTTCTTGAACTCTTTGTCGACTATTTCCAACTTGTCCAAGTATGAAGCAAGTTTGTCGAGAGATGATGGCATGAATCGGAAGGAATCAATAAACTTGAAGTTGATATCGCTTCCGTCTATGTGCTTCGTGAACGAGATGTACGTCTCTTTATTTTGTGGTATGATAGAGACTCGACCCTTGAAATTGTTGGCAAGTTCTTTTATAAATAGATTGGAGTCATATCCGCTCAAGTTGTGGAATACAACTGGGATACTTCTCGAGTCATTGTAGTTAAGGTTACAACTGTTGTGAGCCGCTCCGCGATATCTGGAAAAAAGAATAGTGATTAGATAATGAATGAGAATAATAAGAATAATAACAACTTACTGCCCCGTAAGGTGGCAATGATCTCGGATTTTGACATCCGTCACGTTGAACGGTCCTCCACAGATGTGACAAGTCGTAGCGGAATCAAACGATTCCTGGTCCACATTCTTCATTGGCAAGGGGTTCCTGTGCATGTTGGCAAGTTCTTCAGCTAACATGTAGAGTTGTGAAACGAACCATTTCGCAGGATCTTCGTCCTGTTCTGTTTCTCTTCTGTAGCTGATATACATGCATTTGGATTCGTCATGAGTGTATTGAGTATAGCAGCCAATGCTGAAGGGTTCATGCTCTTGGTAAGCTCGATTATTGTCAATGGGCTTGAGGACACATTCAAAGTCTGCATAAACGACTATTGGAACTCGCTCTTTGTTGTTAACGTTTTTGAATTCCAACATGCTGTCTTTCTCTTGAGGTAACAAGACTTTGCACTTATTCACTTGTAAACAGTCAAGTACGTGAGCGTTCAATTTAGCCTCATCGTAAAAAAAATGAAGACAACGATCGCAGAGATGCTTTCGATGTTGTTTCTTCGACAATTGTGAATAGACAAGGCGAGGTAGATCTTTGATCCATACATAGTGGAAACGTGGAACTCTCAAATTTCCTTGTTGTTCCTCTTCACTCTCGTCTATATAAGTGTCTTGTACAAGCAGCAGATTGACATGTTTATCTTTCTTTGAAGCAGTCAAATGACACGGTGACACATCAAATACACTGCCCTTCTTCTTGAGTATGAAGAGAGTCACAGATACGTCGTTCTGCTTCTCGAACTTGGGTATCTGCTTCACAGACACTGGGAATTCAATATCTTTGAAGTTTAATTCGTTCGCATAAGCTTGATATTTTGAAACACGTGTTGAATTCTTATCTACAGGATGTAAAGCTGAGAGAATAGCCCATTTAAAGCATTCGTTGTCTTGATTTTGTACGTTGACACAAGCTTTCTTGCTTTGTATATACTTTGGCAGCTCAATGTATGAAGCAGCTTTCATGGTACTAAATTTTTTCATATTCACCGTTAAGTTGAGAATGCTTCTTAAAGTCCATCCAGAGTCTCGTTCCTGAAACTCTTCCATGTCACGTTCAATCGGCTGCTTAACATTGGCTGCGAACCACTCTTTTAAGTCACTCGTCGCGTAGATCGAAGCACACTTTGTATTGAAGTATTTTATTTCCACAATTACTTCATTGTCTTTGACGATCGAGTACTCTGCAGCAAGAATTGTGTCAACTTTCAAAGATTTATGCACTAGTAAAGCCTCTTCGATTTTCAACACAAATAGAGCACACGTGTCTTCCATAAACGAGGTTATGTCTAGATGATTCACATTTGTAATGACACTGGTTTTTAGATTATTCTTGAAGGCTGACTTCGTATCGTCCCATGTCACACTAGGTCTAATCTCTTCAAGACCACCACCAATTTTCTGCACACAGTCGTTAAGCAATCGTCGAATGCTGTAGAGTTGACCACATGAAGTATGATAAGTCTTTTTCTTATGAATGTCTAAGGTTGGCGACTCTATCAATTCACTCACTTTGGCAATAGCAGCCGAGGTTAAGTCAAGCCATCTTGTCAAGTCACTAGAGTCCGCGACTCCGTCCCGAGCGTACTTGATACAACCCCACAGCATTTTCACAGTGTTCACGAAATAGTTTGTTTGATCCATTTTGGATTCGTTAATCACTTTTTACAACACTTGTCTGCGATTCCACGTCTTTCAGCAATTCGTCGTAGCACTTTTCTCACAACACTTGTCAGCGACTCCGCGTCCACCAGGTTGTGGTCGTTCACTCCGTTGATCAATTGGCACTTTTTTAACAATACTGTAGGAACTTGCTCCACGAGTCGATGAACAATAATGATTTTTTAAGATGCCCACTCTTCCCTAAATATGGTTTCCCCCATCAGGCATGAAGTTGATTAGTAGAGGGAGAGCTATAGCGCTGATTGGTCCGAAGATAGGTGGAGGGGGAAGCTACAGCGCTGATTGGTCCAAAGATAGGTGGAGGAGGAAGCTACAGCGCTGATTGGTTCGAAGGCGAGTGGAGGGGGAAAGCCAGTGGAGGGGGAAGCGGCTCGCGAGTGCTATAAAGAGAGAGCCCACCGAGTTCTAGAAATCATTTCACCATGGAGTACGTAGTAGACATCCAAGGCTTCAAGAACACCTGCAACGAGTTCATCTTCAAGGAGGTGGCCATTATCGCTGTCGAAGAAGATGCTTCACCATCAGTGTTGCTATTTCAACCACCATACTCTTGGAACATCCTACCCAGATGGAGAAAATGCGAGAATCGATGGTTGGAGCACAACTATCTAGGAATATCCTGGAATGATGGGGAGATTCCTTACGAGGATCTAGAGGATACCCTTCGTAATCTTCTACGAGGAGCTAGCAACATCCTTGTCAAAGGTCCAGAGAAAAAAAGATGGTTGGAGAAAATAGTATCTCATGTCTTTGACCTTGGTGAAATGGGATGTCCATCTTTGAAAAAGATGCGAAAGAAGAGTTATACATGCTACAACCATAGATTGTGCGAGAAACCTGTATGTGCTGCAGAAAGCGCATGCGCATTGAAGACATGGGTACTTGGACAAAAAGAAAAAATATCAGAGGGTTTTGATGAAGTGGGTTGACTATTTTGAGGTTATGCCTTTATCAACATCTTATTTGAACTTGTTTAAAACCTGTATAGCAACATCATGGGGAGGTTTAATTAGATGGATGAACCTCACAGATGGGAGCGATGGTTGGGGCTCCCATCGCTATACTAGGTATCCCCATAACGGGTAAGTCGGTAAGACTCCCGGCTGGCGACCGCAAGGTTCCCGGTTCAAATCCCCGCATAGCAAAACAATTTTTTTTAATTGTGCGAATATAGCGCTCGATCACAGATGGCGCTCCTCTCGCGGTCTATAGATGGCGCTGCGTTACATAACCTCAAAGGTGTTGGGTGAGCCAGCGTGCTTGAGAGAGTCACCCTGCGTCAGTACCACCGTGAGCCAGTAGCGCCCTGAGCTAGTAGCGCTCTGAGCCAGGAGCGCCCTGAGCCAGTAGCGCCCTTGTTTACCTACTTATATGCTTTTCCTTTAAATGCTTTTTTAAAAAATCATCATTTAAGAATACTAATCCACAATATGAACAAGTAAAAAATTTTCCAGCAATTCTGTATAAATAATAATTATTCATTAATTGATATATTAAAAAGTAGTTTTAACTAAAGATAAAAAATCAAAATTTACTTGTTCATTTTTAGTTAATTGGAAATTCTTATTTCTTCTAAAACAATCGTTTTCTGTTGGTAAAATTATTATATTTCAAATCTTATATAATTTAAATATTTATTTTTTAAAATAAAATTTATTATATTCTGTTTCATAACTATTGTTTCTATTGCTGTTATTTATAGTATAAATTTGCGAGTCTCTACGTGAACATGTAATCTCATATCAGATGAACTTCTTTCAAAATCAATAAGAGGGAGTTCTGGAGTAGTTTTTACGTATCTACGATCTATGTATTGAGTGATTTCTTCATATTTGTTCATTTCAACAACAGGGCAATTGTATTTTTTTAGGTTATTGAAAATATTCTTATTAATTTTAGCACTATCCTTTAAGTTTGTTTGTTCTATTATGTTACAAATTTCTGTAAATAATTATGAAAATTAATATAGAAGAACATGGACACAATTTTACAATTTATCAATATATATACAATTTAATTTTAGATATTTTACAATTATCCTACAATTTAAATATTTCTTTCCAGACAATATTTTTAATTATATTGGGATCATCTGTTTTGTTTTGAATAAATAATTTTTTTGGATTTTTGCAACGAGATAAAGCTACATATAACTGACCATGAGAAAACAAAGGTCTATTAATATAAATTCCGACCATATTAAAACTCTGTCCTTGAGATTTATTTATAGTCATGGCAAATGCCAAAATTATAGGAAATTGTAGACGAAATAAAATGAATGGCAAAGAAGTATATTCTCCAGTGTCCAAAATTATTCGAGGAATAAAAGCTATATTTCCTTTTTTGTCGCCTGTTATGATTTCTGCTTTAATATTATATTTGTATAGTTCAAGAACTTTTAATCTTGTTCCATTACAAAGACCATCATTCATACTTAAATTTCGAATCAGCATTACTATCGTCCCTATTTTTAAAGTTAACTTGTGCACTGGAAAGCCGGGAAATCTTAAAGAATTTAAATATTCGGTAGGATACTTGTACTCTGCATTTACATCAGTTTGATCTACGCCTTTATGCCTAGCATAATCAATACTATAGTATACAATACTTTCACTATCAATTTTTTTTAAAATCTTCTCATTGATTTTATAAATATCTTCATTATGTGGTGATAAAATGATTTTATTTGATAAATCATCATTCACTGATATCTGAGAACCATAAATTTTTTTACAAATGTCATTACTTTTCCATGTATCAGGAATTTCGAAATTATCAATTTTTCCATCACCAATTTTCAATAAAAATGATGAAAAATCATCATTTTCAGATCTCATATTTTTTTTCAAACTTAATACTTTAAAATTTATCCATAAATTTGAATTTTTAATAGATTCTCGTATAACATTAAATTTTGTGCCATATTTTATAACAGGAAGAGTTTGTCTAAAATCTCCGCCTAGAATTACCAATTTACCAGCAAAAGGAATGTTTTCTAATTTACAACAATCACGTATGGTATTATCAACAATTTCCAAAGCTTTTTTAGGAATCATAGAAGCTTCATCCCAAATTATAATTTCGCACTCTCTTATTTTTTTTTTATCAGATGGATGTTTTAAATTTGCAGTTTTTATGTCTTGTAAATCCAATGGTAATTTAAAAGTCTTATGACTTGTCATTCCTCCGGGTAATAAAATTGAAGCGATTCCAGTCCAAGCCATTGACAAAATTTGTTTTCGTTGACTCAAATAATAATAAATCAAAGTATTGTACAAAAATGTTTTTCCTGTACCACCAGGTCCATCAATGAATATCATTTTTTCATTCTCTGAAGATTTAGTTATATAATCAAAAATATATTTTTGATCATTATTGAGTTTTGTATATAATTCAGTGAATGTTTTTTTGTAATCATCTATGGTAGATTCCAATGATTCGTTCGTTTTGTTTAAGTTAAGTACAGGTTCTGGTAGTCCAAAATCAGAACATTTATAGTTTTCGCTATCTAAAATTTCTTGAATATGTTGTAAAGCTTGATTTTCTACGTTGTCGATAAAGTCTTCACAAAAAAAAATTTTGTATTTTTCCCAAACAGTTTGTGCTAATGGTAATTTGTTCACGATTAAAAACCAAGCAAAAAATAAACGTAATTGCTTTGGTAACATAATTGTACATGCCTCATCAAATATATGAAAAATTTCTTCATCGTTTTCAATTAATCCCATAGCTATTGCTGTTTCGGTAAATGTTGAATACGTTTTATTTTCAAAGTTTTTTAGATCATCAAATGACGTTGCTCCTTTAACTCTGTGTAATATTAACTTCAAGTGAAATAATTCTTGTTCGTTTGGAATTACACAGATCAATCTTCCCAAAGTATTTGAATAATTTTTACGTCTGATCCACTTTTTTTTCGTAAAACTATAATGTTCTGGTATTTCACAATACAAAAAATTTCTAGCATGATCATCAATTTTATTTAGTTTAAACCATGCTGTTAAAGTTGTCTCATGATTGAGAGAATCAATATCGATGTTGTTTTCATCAAAAATTAATTTTTGTTGATTCGGTAAATGAATAGCTAGTTTAATTACACTGTGAGAACGAGCGCAAATTGGTAATTCTTGAATACGCCATGCAGCTTCCATTGGGCCCACATATCTACAATCCATATACTCTGTAAGTTCATCATATATTACTTTATCTTCGTTGTTTTTATCCACTTTAATAAAAATGTGATCATGTCCTTTGTGTAAATATTTGTATAAATATTTAATGCTCATAATAGACGCACAATATTCCACGTTGATATGACAGTTATATTTTCTAAGAAGAGTCGGATTATACGGAACAACCATCCTATTATCGACCTTTGCAGGTTTGCCTTAAGTCTTTTGTTATAGACATAGTTATTATTTTCGTTATTACGACGACGATATCTAGGGAAACCATTCTTTTCAAATTGTGTTGCATCACAAAAAGCTTTTGGAAATTTTTTTGAACAAGTTTTGTTAGCTACATCATAACATAAGGTTTTTTTTTAATGAGGTCCATGTAACATATGTTTGAATACTAATTCTTGTAATTCCACATCATTATCATCAGGAATTTCAGCTGATATATGCTCATCAATCTTGTCAGGATTTGTTAATTTTGACTTATGATCCAATACTAACAATAAATGCGCATGCGGAAGACCTCTTTTTTGAAATTGAATCACATATACATGAGCAATAATTTTACCAAAAATGTTACCACTAAGAATATCAGCTAGAATTGCTTGAAATTTACAATAAAATAATCTAACAGTAATCGTTGCAATATCATTGCATGAAGTTCCTGGTGGAAATTTTTTATTTGTATTCTTTTCAACTCAGGCCATTTTGAATTTGTGTTTTGTAGCAAATATATCACGGTGGCTGCCTATTTTTCGGCATTAGTAGCCATAGAATCGGAAAACTTTGGTGCATGTATCTAGGATTCCTATATAACGTTGATGGCAAAACGAACACATTACTAATCTTTCGTTATTTTCGAAAATTTTTAGATATTATTAGAGCGAACTTCTTTGTACATGGTCACAATGCCTGATAACTTCTACCCGTAATTTTTTCTGATTATATACTTAAAAAATCAATCTAATAATATTCTATAATAATATAAGGTGAATCATATTACTAGTTGAGTCAATCTTGCCACAAAAATAAAATAGGATAATTTTGACATAGGCTATTAAGCTAAAAGATATGAATATTATTGCAAAAGAGATAAATGTTTTATTCATTATCATGATTTGTTTTGAACATTGGATCCATTCCTATACTCCATAAGGAAACATTATAAGGAAAAACATAGGATCTATGTGGAAAGATAATTGTCATTCACATAGAAGTTGACCTATTTCTTTCGAGGATTGTTGGATAAACAAAAGATCATAATCTTAATGGACTCTCTCAGTCTTTCGAAACAATTAAGCTGCACATTGCCGTGAAGGTTTATTATATCTATTTGTTGTCCAATTGAGTATTCTCGTGAAGAAATAAAAATAACAATAAAAAAAAAATAAAAAATATACAGATATATGTATTTTCTGAGACTTGTGATTATGTTAAATTTTCAAGTGCTGTCCTTCTAAGAGCCTTTGTAATAGTCATTTTGGAGTTGTGAAAACATGTGGAAGTGTGTTTGGATGAATTCTTAGTCGAAAAATGGTGTTTTTAGAAAAATGTCCGTACGATTTGTGGGTGGGGTGTGTGTGTGGTGTGTGTGTGTGTTGTGTGTGTGGTGTGTGTGTGTGTGTGTGTGTGGTGAGTGTGTGGGTTGTGTGTTGTGTGATGTGTGTGTGTGTGTGTGTGTGAGTGTGTGTGTGTGTGTGTGTGTGTGTGTTGCGTATGTATAGCCCTGTTTCCAAGGCTTTTACTGGTGGATTTTGACCCCCAAGTCTCATTTTCTTTGTTTTTGCTAGAAGATAGTGGGACGAAAGTCCGTTTTTACAATTTATATACGCGTTTTTTTTATAGTGATTTTTTAGTTTTGAGATTTTAGTTTTTGCCAACAAAGTTA
The DNA here is from genome assembly GCA_012977825.3 of Pteromalus puparum. Classification (NCBI taxonomy): domain Eukaryota; kingdom Metazoa; phylum Arthropoda; class Insecta; order Hymenoptera; family Pteromalidae; genus Pteromalus; species Pteromalus puparum. The sequence continues at coordinate 39,228,477 of CM053168.1, forward strand.
TCGGAAAAACTAATAAAAGTAAATTGCGTAATATGTACCTAAAAGAGAATAAAATTTCCTATGTTTTTACCGTGAAAATCTTATATTATCGTTCGTCGTTCTTTTATTATACACCATACAGTGCAATTTTTTTAAATCGTTATAACTCAAAAACTAAATAGCGAATCATTTTTAAAAAAATATATGATTATTGAAGGTAATTAGAACTATATACCACTTAAATTTTAAGTCATTTCATTGGCAAGATCCTGAAAAACGATCAAAACTGAAAAAAATCGTTTTTCTACGTGACGCGAGTAAGCTAGGAGAAAAAGGCAATAATCAAGTTCAAAATTTTGGATTTAGTTAGCATTAATATAGCACAATGATCCTTTCTTTGGGATTTTTATAAAAACCAGTTGTTTCCAAAGATATTGAGCTCCAAGACTTTTTTGTTTTTCACCGCTGTAACTATGAGTCGTTTTCCTAGCGTGATTGACATAACTGAGTAAACAGGCATCAATCAATGTTAAAATTTTGGGATTTAGTTACATTAATAGGCACCTTTAATCTCTTTCTTTTGGGAATTGTTTATGATACCAGTTAGTTTTAAAGATATTAGGCTCACAAAAATTTTGTTTCTTACCGCTGTAATAGCTGGCTATATACTGAAAACTGAATCGGCTTCGATCTCAGTTTCGCATTAATGGATTTTAATTCTATACTTAAGACTCGTGTTTTTTGCTGTTTTTGTTGATTAATTCGTTAAAAATAAGGATTTCAGTTACGACGCATGTGCGTAATTCATGGCGATTTTTCGATCACTGGTGATTTTAGATACGTTTCGGGCGCGAACTAATATCCTCATCATATAAATCTCGGAAAATAAATTTTGAAAAACTTTTCGTTAAAACATCATGATTATCGAATGTTATTCTATAGACTACTTCAATTTTAAGTAGTCTACGGCAATTAAAAATTTTGAAATTTTTCAAAAATATGCATACAACAAATATGTTGCATACCGTTAGTTGCATGCAATCAGATGGAGATTCAACACGTTTTTTAAAAGCTTTTGGCGATAGTTTAGACAACTTGGTGGTTCTAATAATAAAAGTTGGAGATCAAGAAACGTTCTATGTACTTTTTAACCTTCGTCAACTGTTTTTCTCTTTCAAAAGTTATGTATATCTATATCGATGATGTATATAGATATACAAGGTGCTGCCTGCAACACCCCGATTATGCCAAGAAGGCGGCGCTGTTGGCGGTCCTTACCTAGCTTATATAATCCCTTTCTTTGGGCTGTTTATGAAACCAAATGGTTTCAAAGATATTAAGCTTCAAAATTTAGTTTTCTCACCCTGTATATTGTATACTCTATATAACTGAAAACTGCATCGCTTATATCTTCTATTTGATGGATTTTAATCTATATTTTGGCTAGTTTTTTTCTGCTTTTTGTTTTATTAAATCGTTAAAAACAATATTGTCAGTTACGCATTGATTACGTAATATAATTATTTCGAAATAATTTTACCCATCAAACGAAAAAGCATAAAAACTTTATAGAATTATATATGAAGTAAAAACAATTTGGGTATTAAAGCGATACATAAGGTTGAAGGAAGCTACGTGTCAAAGAATTGGCATCGGTTTTTTTTTGTGTACGGATTATTTTGGAGAACTTGAGAAATTATTTTTGTATGTTCTTCAACTAAATTTTTATTTTCGTTTAATATAGTATCAATGGTTTCCCAATCATCGTACACATACATTTGTCCTTTTTGAGAAGTTTCATCTATAGATTTAATAGAATTTGATGCTATATGACAAACTTGACCTTGAATTTTTAAGTTATAGATTCCAGAGCCTAAATTATTAATAATGTTTGCTTTAAAAGTTGCAAAAGAAAAAACATTGTTATAATAACGAATCAATTCTCTAAATTTTTTATCGTCAAATAATAATGTTTTAAAATCATTAGGATAATCGCTCAGAGGAGGTAATGTCACTTTACCATTATGGCAACAACTTTTTTTTGAGTACTCTATAGACCAAAATGAGGCATTACAATATTGACAAATATAATCCATTTCACCGAAATCTGAGTATTGATCTTTCAATGCACACATTTTCTTAATTTTTTGTGTTTGTCGACGTTTATGAGATCTATCATTATTCATATTTTTAACTGAATCTATAAATTTTTTTCTATTTATTCTGTCTTCGTTCATATTTTCTACAACATCCTTACTTCTCTTAACTATCAGTCTTTCTTCATTCATGTTTCCGACAACATCCTTACTTCTCTTAACTTTCAATCGTTCTTCATTCATGTTTTCGACAATATCCTTTCTTCTCTTAACCTTCAATCTTCTTCATTCATGTTTCCAACAACATCCTTACTTCTCTTAACTTTCAATCGTTATTCATTCATATTTTTAACAAGATCTTTTTTCCTTTTTACTTCTATTCTATCTTCGTTCATATTTTTTACTAAATCTTACAGTTTTTCAATGTTAGTCTAACTGCGTTCATATTAATGATTTTATCTTTATTTCGTTTCTTTATTATTCGATGATCGTTTAAATTTTTCTTTAAATCATATTCTCTTTTTTTATTCTTAAACATTGGATCATGTTTTTTTATTATTAATTTTTGTAATATTGAACATTTATTATGTTCATAATGAGTTCGATTGTATTTTTGTTTATAATTTTGCCAAAAATTAGATTTTGAATTTTTTAAGATATCATAATGTCCTGCATTAACTGGACCAGACAATAAAAGTTCCAATGTATTATCATTGCTACTAAAATTTTGACCATATAATAGAGGATTTAACATATTTGTACTATAAACTGAAACTAAAACTTTGTATATATTAACAAATGCTACTATTTGTTAATATATTTTTCAATTTCTCCGCCATATGTGCCATCTACAATCATGTAACTTCTGTATAAATCTCCATTTGTTATTTTCATTCTGTTAGATTCATCCGTTTCAATATAAACTTTATAATCTTGCCAATTTTGAGTAATATATTTTATAATCGATGTTTTGACTTTTCGATATTTGTCTTCAGTATTATATAAAAAATAAGAAAAAGCACGGAATAAACAATTCCCATCACCTTTGATTTTTTTTTCAATGTTTAAATTTTGTATCGATTCTGAATACATTTCAATTCTAAGATTTCAAACAAATACATGAAACAGAATATAATAATACCTTTAAATTTTAGTGAACACATTCATAAGTAATAAATACCTAGATTATTTATCATATGTGCATTTATAAAGATACCTTCTGTTACTGGAGATATTCCACTAAAATATGCTTCCAACTCAAGATTATAATATACTTCAATAATTTATCTTTTTACTGTCAGACCGACAAAAGATGTAATATTTTATGTAATTTAACATAATCCAAGAAAATTCGAATGTAGTATAGACTGTACCCACTACAAAAAATATGAAACTATTAAAATTACATATTCTTACAATTTCGCAGTTAAACAACTCTATCGCGCTGCGGCTATAGACCATCATTACAATATTTTCGAATGTAAAAATGTACTGATAGAATCAATAAATAAGTTCCTTAATAAACAAAGCAACCCCACGCATTCTTCGCTCTCTCATGTAGCGTATAGTATACATCGGGGCTGCGCTTAATTAACCTATTACGAATTAATAACCTATTACGTCGAAGCACGTGAATCCTCAGCGGCGAAACAATGATTCAACCATACCACGCCCACGCACTGCCAACTCACTTCACGTCCGTACGTGAAGCGCGAGAAACGATTTAGACTGCTGTCCGGACTTGCGATATATTCGACCCTTTGCTTTTCCGGCCGCAGAGACCATTTATCAAGAAGAGCCAGACTCTGGCGCTGGAAAAAGTTAGGGGGCTACTCGCACGCGTTCTGGCACGTGCTCTTACCTGGCTGAATTCGAATTACGCTCGGGACTTTTCCCAAAGATCGGATGCAACGTTGTGTGCAACATACATGTGCCTACTCTCGAGATAAGATGCGCGAGAAAATCATTGAAATATGAATTCGTTATATAAGCATAATTCAAACAGCAAGTTTCCGAGAGATATCCGAGAGGCGACGAAATAATTTAAATCTCATCAACGCAAATTTAGCAAACAGCAGCAGAAACAGCAAAACAATATAACGCCGCGCGCAGGAGCAGGATAATAACAAGCTTGTGAGATACCTCCGACCGTTTTCTCAAAAATCTAAACCCCATAGGCTTAAAGGGGACCAAAAAACGAAGAAAATTCCGTAGTGTCAGCCCTAGCACAGTTTTTTCGATACTTCCGTACATTCAAAATTCGAACCTCCAAATATTTAAAATTATCACGGTGTATTTAAAAACAACAAACAATATGACTGATATTTTCTCCCTCGTTATAAAAGCTGCTCTATATCTCGCTCTCTTTTTATAAACGTATAAATATGCAGTGGCGCAATTCTCTCTCGTAATTTAATCTTTTCCGCATCCGAGTGAGAAAAGCCCAGCTACTGCTGCTGCAGCGGCTCACACACACACACGCACACACATACGTGCCTTAATAGGGTCTGAAAAAAACGAAGAAAATCCCGTAGAGTAAGCCCTAGAGCAGTCCCTGCTATGGGTCGAAAATCGCCTCGGAACGGACCTCGAAAATCGCGTATTTCTGAGCTTGACTCTTCGGGCTTTTTCGATACCTCCGACCGTTTTCTCAACTCAAAAATCTAGACCCCATAGGCTTAAAGGGGACCAAAAAACGAAGAAAATTCCGTAGAGTGAGACCTAACACAGTCCCTGCTATGGGTCGAAACTTTTATTCGATAAAGCGCAAACGCATCAGAGATTAAAGGAAGAGCTGCAAGCTTAGTCAGCAAGTCGCGACACTCGTATTAATGTCCTCTTCTTCCAGAGTACTGAACATCAAACGCGCTAAATGGAAAAGTTCAACAAAGTCAGTTGTAAATAGGTTTAAAATAAAGACTCGCGACGGGGGACGCGAAGCTCTTTGCGCGGTGCCGTTCAACAAAGGGCCAGCTTAAAACATCCCATTTCCCCTTGTCTTCCCGTTCTACAACCACACACAGAGTCACACACACATACAAAGCAGCCGCGAAATTCAAAAAGACCAAGTTCCACGCGCGCGCGTACTTATAAGAACTTTGGAAAATAGAATGTTGCGTAAAGCCGCACGCGCTGAGAGCACCGGAAGAATGCGGGAGCCGAGAAGCGCGGAAAAACGAGTCAAATCCTGTGTGCTGCACCGCGCGAAAAAAGAGAAATGGAACGAAAGAGAGAGGGATGCGCAAGAGATGAAAAGGACAAGATATAGACGGACAAAAGAGACAGGAGGAGGGCAACGACGAGTGCAGCTGTAGCGCAAGAGTTTGTTGAGAGGAGAAGCCTCCGCGTGTACCGTGAATTTTATTAAACCAGGCGGCGACTTGTAAAATAGCGAGGACCCATTACAAAGGAGGACAGCAGCAGCGGCTGCAGCTGAGAAATCTAGCGCGGATTTTACTAATCGCCTCGAAACGGACCTCGAAAATCACGTATTTCTGAGCTTGACTCTTCGGGCTTTTTCAATACCTCCGAACGTTTTCTCAGAAATCTAGACCCCATAAACTTAAAGGGGAAATCCCGTAGAGTGAGCCCGTCGCCTCGGAACGAACCTCGAAATCTAGACCGCATATATGCTTAAAAGGATATTCGAAACCATAGATTGCACACCATAACCTTTACGTAAAAGCAGAACATAACATACAATAGAATTTAGTAAAAATTAGTATTGTTGTATTTAAATTACCTTTAATTAAATTCAAAAAAATGCTTCTTCTTCCTTAAGCAAGAAACTATAACAGCAGCAGTCAAAATTCAAAGAAACATCAACATTATCTATAACTTGAATTTTCCAGTTCTTTTTCCAAGAAATTGATGCAAATTTTGATGTTGATGATCAAACAATATTTTCTGACACTGCACTACACTTTCAATTTCGTTTAATTCAATTTCGAGTCAATTTATCTCGAAAATCTATGACGAAAGACGCGACAGATTTGACATTTACAATCAAACTAAACAACATAAACAAAAGTTATATATTTATATCGTGATAGTATAGGCACGAACATTGCTGTGAATAAAATAGAACGTTCCGTTTACGCTAGAAAGAGAAATCCAATAACATGGATATTAAAATCAAAATTTTTACTACGGATGAGAGGATGAGCAGAACGTAAATTCTCTGAATATGCATGTCAATAGCACGGCGACGAGCCGTTTAATTAACAATGTTCCTGACGCGTCGAGTTCGGAGCGAATCAGTATATACACGGAGCCATGCATACGTAAACTTTTTCAGTGCGACACTCTCCCGTGGCGTATATACCTCTGTTTAACGATCCAAAATATTTTTTCCTGCCACCTTCTTCTTACCATACATCCCGCAGCAGTAGCAGCAGACACGAGAGAGAGGTACACGAGCGTTTCGTCGTCGTCGGAGCACAATTAGAGGCTACGCTTGTAGCGTCCACTGCCCGCTACAATATCATTAAGATAGTACCTCGTTCTCTCAACAACGAATAAATTTCACGAAAAAAACCGAGATTATCCGAAGCGTTTGCACGGATAAGACCAGAGCTCGAGCAGAAGAATTAGAGACTGTATAGAGCGAGGATCGATGCGGTTGACGCGTGCGGTGGATCTCGTCTGGTAATCGCTGACGATTTGGTCCGAGAGACAGAGCTAAGCGAAGCGCTAGAGACGTTGAACGATGTGTGTACAGGTATAACACACACACACACACACACACACACACACACATATATATATATATATATATATATATATATAGCGTGAATTATAAGAGGGTTATACACAAAGAGAAATATAATATTTTTGTAAATGTTTTGGACTTTAAAAGAATAACACCGCGATTTTAACCTATATTTACAACTTAATTCTATTAAAATAAGGATAATCAGAGCAATCATCCCCCGCTGTTGCTGCTCAACTCCGTCAGGGTATCGTCGGCTCGATAAGACTGGACGGACTCGTGCTGAGCGCGGGAGCAGCTACGACGGCTATGGACATCCCCGAGGACGATGTCGTCGTGATACCACTCGTATTAATAGCTGCGATCAAACGAATCGATTAACGTCGGCGGCAGCGGCGAAACTTTTTTTATAATATAGAGAGAAATTAGCGTTACCGGGGCGGGATGCTCGCTCATGGGGCTTACGCGGATCGCACGGGCCAAAAAATTCGCAGTTTTCGCTGAACTGGCTCTCGCTCTCCATCGAATACTCGTAGTACTCGAGGGTATCGCTGATGTCCATATTCCTCTTTGGCTGCTGCTGCGCAGGACGACTTTCCTCGGCGTCTAGCCCGAGTTCGCAAGGCTCGGAGCAGCTGCTGTTGAGTCTGCGGTGCGGCATATGCTCCGTAGTCACAGGCAGTGCTACCGAAGCAACGAAGCTCGCGGCCTTCAGGTTCTATGGAAAGACCGCCTGGGCCAGGTGTGCCGCTGCTGGACTGGCTACCGGCGTGCCCTTGGTTTTCTCTGCGAAACGAAAAGGATTATACGTATACGTGTGTGTATGTATGTGGAACGCGAGAGATTTTCCCCGTGGCACAAAGCGATACAAATCGGCCCCTTTGAAAGAGCGCATCGAAAATCGAAATTCAAAATACGCGGGAGTAAGCGATATCGCCGACATACCTTGAATAGGCGAAAGAACGTTCAGTTTCACTTTTGGAAACAATTTGCCTTTGACACTGTCTCTAACATCTTGTTCAGTAGCAATAATCGAGCCAGAAGATTTGTTCTGCTCAATAAGGGCTTCCTTAGCTTCGTTGGTGTCCGGACGCTCGCAGAGAACATCGTCCGTCTCAAGAACAGCTATCATTTTTGAGCTGCCGCATTCATTGTTATTCGCACATTTCCATATTTTAACGGGTCGTCCATTGGGATCAGCTGATCGCCCATTTCAAACTCACGGAGCTTGAAGCCTATTGTTTGGAATAGGCAGATCATGCCGGGGATGTCCGGCTTTGTTGTCTGTATAAAAACAAATACTAATTAGTCGGGCTATCCAAATTTCGAATATGAAATTATTTTATGCCATAGACCAGGTGTATCGTGGTGATGCTCGGCGACTCCGCGTCGGCTGGAGCAGCACCAGCTCCGCACCAGTCCTCGTCCTCCTCCCTGAAAAAATACCCGAAAATAAATTATATTATAGTCTTATATTATAGTTAAGTATATACTACCAATTTTCCTCCGTCGGTTCCAAAACGTCTTCCCTAGTACAATGAGTAAACTCTTCCTGTATAGTAAACTTTTCCTCTAGTTCTTCTTGTATTTCTTCTATATATCCATTTTTGTTAATGTAAAGTCCGTAACTGATGTCCTTTAAATGTTGTAACCACTTGTCGTGACCCTTGTCACTATTAATACTAAAAATAGATGTATAGTTCTGCCTCGCTTGGCTTTCAACTAACGCCACTATTTTTGCATCAACATCGCTTAGATGATTGTCATTAAGCATATGCTTGACAATATAAGCGTTTAATTTTCTTGTGATCGCTGCACATTGCACCAGTTGTTAGTCTATTGCATAAATAAACTTCTAAAAAATTGCTATAAACAACAACAGGGCACTTTTTAACTTGTTTGAAGGTTAAAAATTGTAAAATCTTGTTAAAGTATAAAAAAAGATATAAATGTAGATCACTTAAATGCAATTGATGAATAAAAAACAAAAATTAAAACTGTATGTTTTAAAGTTAAACATGTTATCAGTTTAGTTACTTAGTTTTTATTTATACTCGTGTTAGTTTCGGTTAAGCACAAATTGGTTATACCAATAATAAACAAACACACAGAACGGAACAGCTCGAAACTTTTGTTTTGGTGAATATATAACTTGATAATTTCAGATTCTAGACGTTCCGTTTTGTGAATATGGGGGAAAAATTTCTAATAATTGGGAGGCACTAAGTAAGGGGCATTAATTAGGGGCATTAATTGAGGGGGGAAATTGAGGGGGAGAATTTCTGAAACGGCGGCGGAGGCGAAACTTTTTTTATTCTAGGCGAACTCGCAAAAATGTATCGCGCATCGTTCGACCGGAAGCTGATTCTTTTCACGTCAGGGGAACAATTATGCAAAAAAATGTGTATGTGCATAGAATAACATTAAGGGGTACCAATTGAGGGGCAAAATTTCTGGATCAGCGGCGGCGGCCGCCACAAATTTTGCCCCTCAAATCCCCCCCTATTATTTGTGCATAAAATAACATTAAGGGGTACCAATTGAGGGGCAAAATTTCTGAATCGGCGGCGGCGGCGGCGGTGGCAAAACTTTTTTCATATTATAGAGAGTATAGTTTTTTATATTTGTATGGAGTAATTGAGGGGGAGTAATTGAGGGGGATTAATTGAGGGGGATTAATTGAGGGGGATTAATTGAGGGGGAAATTTTCTGAACCGGCGGCGGCGGCGGCGGCCAAACTTTTTTTATAATATAGAGAGATATAAATTTATTCTTAATAATAAGTAATATTTTCATAGATAAAATGGATTTAATTGTTGATATCCAGGGATTCAAGGGACAAAACGGCGAATTTATAATCAATGAGTTGGCCTACATTGATCCCAATGAGGCAGCAGCAGTAGCTCAACTAGCAACGTTTCAACCACCGCACTCTTGGTACGACTTGCCGAGTGACCTCAAGAGTACCAATATGTGGCTTAAATATTCTTTCCACGGGTTAAGATGAAACGATAGTGACCTTCCATATGACAAGGTAGCTGAAGTTTGCTCCAGCCTTCTCGACTTATCACCGAAACGTGATTGTTTGGGTAAAAGGTGTGCAGAAAACCGAGTGGCTGCAACCATATTTCCCGGACGTCCGTAACCTAGAAAATCTTGGCTGTCCATCCTTAAAGACATCAGGATTTCGAACTCCGGTGGTGTGTGCACATCACCTTAATGACTGGAAGGAGAATTGTGCAGTTCGCGTTTACGCAATAAACAAGTGGCTCCGTGCAATACGACAAGCTTTTATCTGCCCACTTGATTTCTTTGAGGAATATTATTCCTCATCTGATTCTGATACAACAACGTCAACCTTGGAAGAATAATTTATTATGTGAATATAATAATATATTCTTATAACTAATACATAAAAAATATAATAAGCATATATATCTATATATTGTTGCATTACTTTTACAGGATGGAGTCGCTAAACGCTGTGGCAAAAACTTCACCATTCCTGCAGATCAATTGTTATTTTTATAATTTTATACTGCGGCTCACACGACTATTTTACTTTCTAATGAAAATGAATTTTTAAAACTTAAATAATATATTTATCAAGATGCAGTTTTGTGTAAAAAATCAAAATCATTTCATATTCTTTTTAAAATTATTTTATTCAAATTTTATTTGATATTTGATAAAAGTGGATCCATCAACCTTGGAAAATGTATTTTTTGTTGATTTGTGCTTTTTAAAATGGGTAATAATAAACAAAATAAATTTTAAAACATTTCGTATTTTCAAGTTGTAGGTTTTTATAAAAATTCCAAAATCATTTTATATTCTTTTATACATTTATTTTATTCAAATTTTATTTTAATTTGATTAAATATTATTGTGTATACGCGTGGATGCACTACAAGTGTCACACTATAATTTTTAAAAAAAGAAAAAATCAAATAAGATCATCGTACGGAAATTTTACCTTTTTAAAAATAAAATTTTAAAACTTAAATAATTTTTGTCAAGTTTAAGGTTTTCATACAAAATTTCAAAATCATTTCATATTATTTTAAAAATTTATTTTATTCAAAATGTATTACACGTTTGATAAAGTGTATATATAATGATACACTTTATCAAACGTGTAATACATTTTGTACTAACTAATATTTATATCATATATATATATATATATATATATATAAATATTAGTTGGTTGATAATTATTATAATCAAGTGAAAAAAGTACAAATCGGTGAAACATTATTAGTTATTTTAAAAATACATTTTCATACATTTTTTTTTAAGTTTACACATATACTCAACAAACCGATGCGTTATTATTTTTTATGTCGCATTGAGCGTCTTAATGTCACTGCTGCTGGTGCCGGGGCTGGTGGCGGTGGCGATGGTGGTGGTGGTGATGGTGATGGTGACGGCGTTGCTGCTGATGACGATGCTGATGGTGTTGCTGGTAATGACAGCGTTGATGCTGGTGAAGGTGATCGGGGAGAATGCATCGTATTCAGACACGGACAGCTTTGTCGACTGCAGCTGCCGCATCTTCCTTGTTGGCAACGCCAGCATTTAGACCATAGGTCTACACCTGCGTGGATGTCATAACATCCATCGCAAACCGTACCTAACTTAACAGTACTATCATTTTCCTCTTGGCCTACTAAGCTCTCCAGACGGGCTATCTCGAACTCCATGTATAGCAGTTTAGTCGCATATTTTGCCTTTTCGGCTTCCTTTTGAGCGACGCGTGCTGCCAGATTCTTCACTATCTTTTCTTCCCTGTCGATCTCGATTGGTATCCACTCTATCGCTTCGAGTTTTTGAATCCCGAAGCAGTTCAGACTGCTTCGCACTGTATCCATGGTCTCCTTTAGTGAGCTGATTAAAGCTTCTTCACTGGCAATGTGGTGCTTTAATGCCAGCACCTCTTCATCTTTTCTTCTTATTGTTGTAAGAAGATGACGTGCTTTAGCGAAACACCTCCGAAGCTCTACGGGCAACACTGATGCCAAGTTATCTGGGAACGTGAGTCCCGTCTCAGAATGTCTTACTTGCTCGTTCGCCATCTTCGAGAAAACTGTGTGTCGAGCATAACCCACCCAGGGATTTATATATCCATTCTGAAGAGAAAGCGTCAGCCTAAGCACTGTAGACGCCCCTACCATCCCTGGAGGACTTGTTATAGTAATGCAAAAAAAAGCTGCATTGCCCACGCTCTCGGAGATGTTTAAAATTTCTCTCAAAGCATTGAGAAGGGTAGATTGTCGAGAAGAGTCCACTTAACGTCGGCACTTTCAGCTTATAAATAGCCGCTTATTTCAAGCCTATATAAAAAAATCTCAGCTGTTATAGGTATTCAGGTAATAAAAGGTAGGATATCCTCGACGCCTCTCGATAGTCAGTAATCAAGGTGGGGGGTGTCGTTTATCCTGTAGAAGTAGTGAGATGGTTAGGGTAAGAGATTTCTATTTTTGATTTTTTTTAAATACAGGGATTAGACGATATCCGAAGTATTATCAGCAGCAGCTTTGTCATGAATCTTCCGGTTTTGACAGCGCGTAACATAGATCCTCTAATAAATCAGGTTCGAGACGTAAGAATAATGTTTTTCAACTCGCCATCGAGTTTTACTTACATTTTACCAAAGAAGATGTAACATATTGTATAGATTATCGGGTTAAATGAGTGAGACTAGTGGAGTGTGGTGGATATTTATGTTTATTGTAACACTGTATTGGCCGTGAGGCGTCCGTCTCCGAAGGTGGCTGGTACTGTACTGTTTTGGGGGGTGGCTCGTGGGCCTGTACAGAGGGAGAGCGGAGAGGACGGTGGTGAGAACCATCTAGTGAGTAGCCCGACAGGCCTCGGGATAAGGCAAGCATATTTGAACTCCAACATCCCGCCCGCCCCATTCCGTGAACGGAATAAATGACGCTCGATGTGGGATTGATGTAGTGCCGCCCGCCGTAGGGGCGATAAGGCGCCGCCCGCCGTGGCTCAAACAGGCGTCAAGCTAGTCATTGACGAGGCTCCGTTTGATCCTGATGAAGAGATGATGCTGCAAACGCAAACGCGATTCCCGCATTCGCCCAGGTAGGCGCCTGTGACGTGGGGAAAACTCGATGAGAGAAAACCCACGCCGAGAACGGTAGCAGCACCGACGGTCCGTCGAGAGGGACTTGTGTTGTCGAGTGAGCAATCGTTAGACTCCGAAGGGCAATGATTGGGCTCCGGCTGGTATTCGTTGGGCTTCGTCTAGTCTAGATGGTGGGTTGGATTAGCTTCGTCGCGAGCCTGGTGCCGGCAGCTTAAGTGGAGATGTGGCCAGTCGCAGTGAAGAGACTGATCCGTGGATCTTGTCGTCGCCGCCCGCCATGAGGAGCTTGTAGGAGATCGTCGAAGAGGAGTGGAGAGCCGCCCACCATAGGGAGCTTGTGGGTGATGCAGTCGTCGAAGTCGGTTGGAGAGCCGCCCGCCGTGAGCGATTCCTTTGAGATGAGCGAGTCAGCCATCATATGTGGGCTTGCCATCGAGGTTGCGAGCAGCCTCGCGCTCTTTGGTCTTGTGAAGATTAAGGATCTGTGAAGAAAGGTTGAGCCCGAAGGCAGCTTCGGCAGTACCTTGTGTGATAGCGGAGTGAACATTAGCGTTTGTGTGAAACTTACGGAGCTGGTTGTGGCGGAAGAGAATGCGGTTGTGTGCTGCCGGCGGGAGATGATGTCTCTGGCTTGGCCACACCTATGGTGGATGCTGAGAAGGCGTAGATGCTGATATAGCTTAGGGAACCCGTCGACTGAGGATGGCTCGACGTGCATGGCGTGGAGACGCCTTCGATGTCCGATCGCGGCACCTGATGGGATGCTGCTCGTTGAGAGGGGCGCTGTTTGGTGTTGGCTACCGTGATGGTGCTCGTGCTTGGTGCAGCGAAACTCGTACTCGGGGCAGCTGTTGTGGTGGGGCTGCGGATTACTCGGGAGCTCGCCTGATTGCGTGAGCCTATGTCTTCTATAGCCTAGAGCATCAGGTGTCAGTGTGCCCCCTGGCTTGATAAGCTTCTTGGATGGGGCTCTCCGAGCGTTGAGCTGTATAAAGCCTGCAGAAAGAGATGATTAGAATTCGTTGACGGGTCGCATGAGCGACACCCTGTCACCGAGTTTTGCGAAAGCGCCAACTGGCTTTGCAATAGGTCTGACACCTCGGCTCCATGGCAGCAGGTGCTCCATGGGCAGCCATCTGGGCTATTTGTGAAAGAGTCAACTGGCTTTGCAATAGGTCTGGCACCCTCGGCTCCATGGCAGCAGGTGCTCCATGGAGAGCCGCCTGAGTGATTTGCGAAAGCGCCAACTGGCTTTGCAATAGGTCTGACACCCTCGGCTCCATGGCAGCAGGTGCTCCATGGAGAGCCGCCTGAGTGATTTGCGAAAGCGCCAACTGGCTTTGCAATAAGTCAGACACCCTCGGCTCCATGGAAGCAGGTGCTCCATGGGGAGCCGCCTGAGTGATTTGCCAAAGCGCCAACTGGCTTTGCAATAAGTCAGACACCCTCGACTCCATGGCAGCAGGTGCTCCATGGGTAGTCGCTTGAGTGATTTGCCAAAGCGCCAACTGGTTTTGCAACAAGTCAGACACCCTCGACTCCATGGCAGCAGGTGCTCCATGGGCAGTCGCTTGAGTGATTTGCCAAAGCGCCAACTGGTTTTGCAACAAGTCAGATACCCTTGGCTCTATGGCAGCAGGTGCTCCATGGGCAGCCGCTTGAGTGATTTGCCAAAGTACCAATTGTCCGCAGCGCTCGACGCGCATGGCGTGGAGACACTTTTGGCTCTATGGCTGCAGGTTCAGCGTAGGCTGCTACTGCTTCGATGGCAGCCGTCTGAGCTGTTGCTGAGGTGCCTTGTCGCTTTGCAACTTTCTGAAGTACTCGATACGTGTGGCGTGAAGGCGCCCTCGGCTCCATAGTAGCAGGCCCAGTATGAAGTCGCTCCTGCAACATCGCTTCTGCGGCGTGGGCTGCCGGATCCCGAAGCAGTTTGACGTGGACCTGATGAAATGGGCCCAGTGTGAAGTCGCTCTTGTGGCATGGGCTGCCGGAATATTTGGAGTCCTCCTGTGTAACAGTCTGTGGTGTGACGGAGATGCGGAGACGTAGCAGTCTGCGGTATGGTCGAGATGCACGGACGTGGCGTTCTGCGGTGTGATGGAGCTGCGGAGATGTGATGGTCTGCAACGTGATAGAGATGCGCAGAACTCCCGCCCGCCTCGTTCCATGAACGAAACTATATCGTGCACCCATTGAAAGTGTGGAAACCTGTAATGAAAAGTACCCGGAGGCAAATCGCGACAGACGCTTGCTGTCGAGAGAACGCATCGGAGAGTAAAAGGGTGCTCATACAGGGAAAGAATGAGAGTTCTGGTCGTTGCATGGTTAATGGATGGTGATATCAGTGACGATTCTATTCTGTAAGCATGTCGCGGCGTGCGCGTTGACGCGTGTGAAGCGGCTTCATGCGCAAATGCATGCTTGAGGGACCGTAGTACGTCGAAGGTATGCATAAGGTTCCTTGATGCCGGGCCAATTAGTGATCAGCTCGTTACAGTAGACTCTGGTGAAGGGTATGGCGAGCAAGACGAATCAACGCTCAAACTCTTAAAGCGTCGTGGCGAAGATAAGACTGCGTACGAGAGATGCTTGGTCAAAGTTTAAGATAAAGTTATTCTGACTTGGATTTCGGCCGTTGGAAGTGGTAAGTCGGTCACTCTCGAAAGCGATTGTATGTAGATGTCTGATAGGGATAAGTCTGATTTTTCTAGCCACGGACTAGTGAGAATGACGACAACGAAATGTGAATGATCGAGCTGCAATTCTGCATGCCTGTAATTCTAAGATGTGGCGAGGATAACGTATGAATGATCGAAACTGTAATTCTGCATGCCGTAAACAATTGTGCGACTGATTTTAGGGGCGCTTGGCAGAGCTCTTGAAATCATGCGACGTTTGAAGTAGTATGTTTCCAGACGAGGCGGGCTCGCGGAGTTCGTCGGTTCCCGTCGTGATCCAGGGAGATTCGCGGGGATCGCGGTGATTGGCTGGGCGGAAAGGCCGTGCTAGAACGCTGGAATCGCAGCCCGTAGCACGACACCAAGCTCTGGGCTGTCGAGAAGATAGAGGAGGCGTATTCGTGATCTTTGTTTGCCTTTCGTATGCTTTTGTCGTGAGCGACTACCGAGTTGCTTCATGTATTGTCGTTGTGCCAAAGGGCTATCTCGCGACATCCAGAACGTAGTGGGATGGCGGGAATTGAGAGGGTCGTGCGTGAATTCCTAGCAGAGTGGCTTGTGCGAAGGACAGAGTGCATGCGTGGAGATTGTACAGTTAGGACACGAGAGATGTGGTTGGCGAGAAGACGAAGTGTGCGCCAGGAGTCGGGCTATGATTGGCTTTGGGATTCTGCAGTGAGAGAGAGAGAGTAGTGGGAAACCGGTGTGTATTCACTTCAGTCGTCCACACACAACCCAACCCGAGGGGACTCAGCGGGCTGGGTTTGTTGAGTGATGTACAAGGTAAGGATGACCTAGGACAGCAAGTTTGCAGCGGTTGGTGCGGACGAGCTCGGCTGCGCGTGTGATGCGGATGCGAGTTAGAAGCTTTTCATGAAGTCGTAGCGAGATTCCGTAGACAACCGATTAGCCTCTACAGCTGCATGAGGCGCGTGGAGTTATAGAAAGAAGGTGCGTGTTTCTCTATCAGTGTAAGTCGAGCGAGGAATCGCGTCGGGACGCTCCGAAAGGGATGCTACATTTCGAAGCACGAGCATCTTGAAAGGGTTGACGCCGTAAGTTCCAGGTGTGCGCGGCGAGCTGCGGGGAAACTTTGTCGATTGTGGTGGAACAGCGCTGTGATGGATTGAATGGTGTCCACTTTGCAGATTTGGAGATTCCTCGAGGATCCGATAGCTACGCGCAGCGAAGGGTCGAGTAGGGCCATAAACTTAAGCCGTTTGGGTTGGACGAGACCGGCCGAAGGTTTCAGACTGCGTGCGGCAGGTATGCCGGGAGATGAGGCGGCCGAGCAGCTGGGCGAGAGGCGCAGCGAGGAGGTGGCAGCGTCGAGTGGCCGATCAGCTGGCCGAGGGCTACAGGGATGTAGCGCAGGTATGCGACGACGTTGCTGGACAGGCACACAACAACCGAACAGCTCAGCTGATTGAGGATCGGGCTTGGCGTGGTGGACTCCGCACGTCGCGGCTAAGATGGCGGAATCTGCGCGTCGTTTGGGCAGCGCGGCGTGCGATGCGCCGAAGATGACGCCGCGTGGAATGAGGATCAGGCTTAGCGTGGTAAACTCCGCGCGTCGCGGATGTGATGGCGGCGTATGCGCGTCTTTGAGGTAGCGTGGCATGGGATGCACCCAAGATGGCGCCGCGCATCTGCTTTTATGCGTGTCGGTGCATGCCGTCTGTGTACTTACTCCGAAAGGAAGGGGGGTCGGTGATGAAGGTCTAGAGGCTCCATGTCCAGTATGATGGCTCGGTGCACGTCGCGTGCAGATTTACTGCCGGCGCCAAAGACGGTCAGTGTTGTCGGCGTAGCACTAACCCTTATTGTTGCATGCGGGTGGTAGATCCGGCTCGAAGGACCATGTATAGATTATTGGGTTAAATGAGTGAGACGAGTGGAGTGTGATGGATATTTATGTTTATTGTAACACTGTATTGGCCGTGACGCGTCCGTCTCCGAAGGTGGCTGGTACTGTACTGTTTTGGGGGGTGGCTCGTGGGCCTGCACAGAGGGAGAGCGGAGAGGACGGTGGTGAGAACCATCTAGTGAGTAGCCCAAGAGGCCTCGGGATAAGGCGAGCATATTTGCCTCCAACACATATATAAAGTTGGGAGTAAAATTATGCGGTTTTATAGCTTGGGTTCCGCCTTGTATTTTTGCAAACAATTTATCGTATGATTTATAACAAACTTTCTCACCGACGTTAGAGAAATAAGCTATTGATCACATAAGATTTTAAAGAAGAAAAGCTTATTTACAAATTTTTTACATTTATACAAAATAACCATAAGGTATCGAATATGTACGAGAAATCAATTGACGTTTTTTAGCACTACTCTATATATTTTTGGATTATCGATAGGTTAGAACGTCGTTTTGTGTTGTTCTACCAATAAAACGATGTTCGACATTAAGGAGCTTCATACGTTACAACTAAATCATAAAGATTTTAATAAAATTGAAATATATTATTTGTTTATAACGAGCAAATGATTCCTAAATTTTTTTCAATATTTATTACCGATTAAACTCTGAAAATTGGTCCTTACGCGCGGGCTCTTATGGCCAAAGGGTAAAAAACAATTGACATAGGGTGCGATATATGGAAAACATAATGTTCAGTCACACAGAGTATACAGGGTGAGAGTTGAAGAATTTGAATCTTAATATCTTTTAAACTAAAAGGTTTCATAAGCTACAAAAAGAACCTAGCCGAAGTGATCAAAAGATCAATCTTTTCCTAAAATTTCAATTCAATTTAAACCTTTTTACTCCCGTAATCGTACGACATAAAAAAAAACATTTTTTTCAGTTTTTGATTTTTATCTCAAAAGCTAGTCGCCAAAATTGCTTAAAATTCTTATAACTAGTAGATATCGTTGTTTTTAATTGTCATGAATTTTTTCAAAACATTTAAACCTATTTAATTTTTGAGTTCTATATGTTTTAGAACGACAAACATTACCTTTTTATATTCAAAAAACAATGGAACGGATCAGTCAATCTAGAAAATCTTTGGGAAAAAGTAGACAAATTTATGTTCTTGTCAGAAATAATATTGTTGAATATTATTGTATAATAATATATTATTATAAAAAGCAAAAATATTGTTTTCAAAATAGAAAAATGGTTATAGTAGGCATAAATGGTCAGAATCAAAACAAAAAAGTGACCTAAAATCATAATTAGAAAAAAAATATACATGCCAGACAAATTTATTACGATCCGCCGCATGTTCCAAAACTAATGGCGGGTATAACGTACACCACAGTCGCACACGACACACACACCCCCACAGACCACACACACACAACGACACAGCACACACAACAGTACCACACACCACACAGCACACACACGCCTACGCCGCACGGACATTTTCTAAAAACGTATGTTTCGTACTCCAAGCACCTCCAAATGCGTTTCCACGAAGTATTAGCAAAACTGAAAATTTTACTATTACAAAGCTTCCTCTTGAGGAGGAAGCAATATATAGTTATATTTGTAAAATACTTAGAAAGTTGTACGCAAAATTCATTTGTTTATAACGTCTGAATGATTCCTAAATTTTTTCAATATTCATTACCGATTAAAATATGAAGATCTAAGCTCTGAAAATCGGTTCCTTACGCGCAGCTCTTATGTGCAAGGGTAAAGAAGCATTTGACAAAGGGTGCGAGATATGAAAAACATAGAAACTGTAATAAAAATATGTACTTACATTTGTAAAATACTTAGAAAGCTGTATGCAAAATTTTATCTGGGTCAGCGAATGAATTTCCGTGTAATGAACGAATGAAAGAAAACGTCAACAAAATGTCAAGCTTGTAGGCTGTGAACAGGGCTGCGTGGTGTAAGGAGCCATGCGCGGTGAGAGAGGGAAGACGCTCTCTCTTAATTTTCGTAATTCAAAGGTATACCTTTGACTTTACATGTATCAAAAGTTGGTCATTCAACCGTCCGCAAAGTCCGTTACGGTTTCTTACGCGATAAGAGTAAGATGAGCTTCCACCGAAGTATACGCAGCAACAACGTAGGTATTATACGACGATCAATTGTTCGGCTGAATTCACAATTTTTGTTGTAGTCAAGTTGCCTCACTGATCAAACTGATTAAACAGTTTCGCTACTGAACGTATTATCGAATTTTACTATCAAGCTCTATTGGGACTTTAAGTCCCAAGACCTGGTGGCCACTTCGCGAACTAACAGTAATGGCGTCTGTAAGGGTACAAGATTCAATGGTTTTAAATGGGAATCAAATAGTATTTTGCTTTTAAAGTAATTATATACTGTTTTATTTGTAATCTTTTTGTATAATTATCTTTCTAATCCGATTCTGAACTAGGTGAGATATATTACGAACTTCAAATTTTCGTCCAAATATAAAAAATCAGACCGCAAAAAAGAAGAACAATGTTAAAATTACACGAATATATTTATTTGAACTGTAGATAATCGATCTGACTTATCGAAACTATTCAAACTACAAAATAATTATTTTAATGATCTTAAATTGTTAAATATTTCATGATACATTTTATCAAAATTTACCTTTACATTTTACTTTTAATTTTAATTTAAAAAAAGTACAAAGAAGTGTAAATTACTTTAAACAGTTTTTATAATAAATGCTAATAATTGTTATAATGTCAAAAATGATTTGTGTATACATAACAGCATTATAATCATGAGATATACAAGTAGAACTTATAACGCACAAAATAATTTTAATTGAAATTGATACTTTCTGGTATTTAATCGGATATTTAATCCGTGACGATGGTGTAGTATTAGTGTAAGCTTCTCTCATTGCAATGACAACATTATCACAATGATTAGTAATTTTTTCACAACATTCCCATATAAACGCATAGTAACTTGTACCCTTACGATGCGGAAATGGCAGGAGCGTTGGAGTGAATGCCGCCATGCGAAATGGACGAAATCATTGATTAAGGAGGTAGGCCCGTGGGTAGGCAGAAGATGGGGGGAGGTCAATTTTTATCTCACCTAATTTCTTTCCGGACACGGCTACTTCAGGAGTTACCTGTCCGCGATGAACAAGGTAGCGACACCGGGTTGCAAATACTGCGGTGACGAACGGGACGACGTGAGACACACGTTTTTTGACTGCCCTCGGTGAGCTGATAGGCGTAGAATCTTAGAGGTGACGGTAGGGGCATTTACGCAGGACACGGTCGTGAAAACGATGCTTGCTAGCAAGCAGAATTCGGACGACATAAGGGCGTTCGTGGAGACGGTTCTCCGCACGAAAAATAGTGACGGGTGCTTAGCTGACTAGACGACGATAGATGACCGATAGGTCGTAACAAGACAGGCGACCCCCCGAAGGAATGCGAAAGCGGCTACCGGGGGGATTCTCACGGCCATATGAGAGGTGGAGTTTTAGTGGGTATGCCTGGCGTCTGTCCCGCGCCAGGAGAGTCCCACACACGGGGAGTCCCGCACGGCTCCTGCCATGGTGCATTAAGCATTTCTCCAACTCTCCGGATAAACAAAAAAAAAATAAATAAATAAATAAAAAAAAACTTGTACCCTTACGCCGGCCATATTGTTTTGGCGACACTAGTTCCCCTGAGCCGCCGTGGTAGTTTTCATTGCCAATATTAATACCCCTTTTCGCAATACTCTATCAAGTACGTAGCTTTACCAATTTCATTCGTACAATTTTAAACCAAACTGATTTTTGGTTTCTGCTTTTAAAAATTATGTTATAACGTCGATTTGCATTGTTCTACCAATAAAGAATTTTCGATATTAAGGAGTCTCTACGTTACAACCGCGGCCTACACCCCTAAAAGAGAGATTTGTCACCTTCCATAACCATACAGAAACGCACATTTGGCGGATTCAAAAGTATTATTAATATTAATTAATTAATTAATATTATTATTAGTATTAATGAACGCTCGCGACGACTTGAACGTATTCTGTCAGAAATCAACGATTGTACTTAAAGATTTATTAATGAGCACACTCGAAAAATTAACTGTCCACCACTACGAAAATGCAAACACTTGAGCAACTGTTAAAAATCTTATTTTTGAAGGTCATTCTATCAAAAGAAAAAGTTTTACGAAAATTCAGTACACAAAATTCTATATTTATGCAACATTATTTTGACATTGTTTTTCTAGAAATAATACTTCATAACCATATCTTTCACGATGAAACTTACAACAGATGTGGTTCAAACAATGCGTAAAAAATTTAAATAATTATATAAATACCATGTCAATACAATATTTACAGAAATAATAAAATTTATAATATTTTTGTACAAATAATAATAATAAATTTAAATAAATCTTGAAAAATTTCTGTAAAATTATCTATACTTTCTTTATTCTCTATCATTCAATCCTTTCACTTAAACATTCTCACAATAGACACTAAATTTTCCCCGAAGCACCCCTCACCACACATATTCTAACCAAAAAAAAAAAAAAAAAAATACACCTCTTGTACCCATCATCTATCCTCCTTGACATTTCTCAATCTTATGTCAACGGAATATTCTTACTCACCAGGCATAAGAAAGCTGTCACTGCAGTAGAAAGTAGCTGCAGCAAAAAAAAAACCGCTGCCAATTCTTTGGCACGTTGCTTCCTTCAACCTTATGTATCGCTTTAATATATAAATTGTTTTTACTTCATATATAATTCTATAAAGTTTTTATGCTTTTTCGTTTGATGGATAAAATTATTTCGAAATAATTATATTACATAATCAATGTGTCACGTCCGGCGAGTTTTAGGAAAATAAAAAATTTTTAAATATTTAGAAAAAACGTACGTGACGCTTTTCAGATATAGAAAATCGGAGATGCGGACCTGAAGAGAGAAAGCGAAGGACAAATAGCCCTATCGTAAATCTCTTGAGCTGCGCGCATCGACGAGAGGCATCAGCGGATGCATCATAATACCGATAATAAAGTTTCTCTGCGCATTCGTCATTAAAAGAGAAATTTCGGCGCGTCGGACCGAGCGTCATGTTTATGATGAGCAGCTGCGTTTGCTCAAGATATCGGCTGCGTCTCGGGCGAGCGGTCATTAAGATAGCCTAGGACAAAGGCTCGGACCTTTTTTTATTACAGGGAAAGTTTCGGGAATATGCACGCTTGCAGCTGTGTACCGGTCCTGGAATTTTCCGCTGTTTTCAATATAACATTATCAATTATTTGGCTAGAAATAGGAATTATTTGCATTAGAGTTTTTCACTACAAGCTGTTGTATAAACTATGCATTTTTCGATTTGCATAAGTTCGCTTTTAGCAACAGTTTTGGTGAGAAGGTTTTACGTAGATATGTTATATACTTAATATAGTATGTCTGCAGTGCATAATCAAATTTTAAAATAACAAACTAGCAGTGCAATTATTCATTAATTATTTTAGCACTAACTAGTATATTTTTCGATTTACAAGTTCGCTTTTGTGCATAATTGATGGATGGATTGAGTGCCTGTTGTAAACTTTACTTTTAATTACATTTAGTAGAACTGCAATAATCGGTCGTGTGAAGCTACGATTATTGTAAAATATATATATCATTTTGCAGAGTTATAATAATCGGGTCGGTGTGAAGCTACGATTGTTGTAACGATGCATTGCAATAAACCAGAGATATAACAAATTTATGATTTACGTTAATAATGATGGCTGTAGGCATGAAATGTATGTAGTTTTAATATGTATTTCATTTATTTATAAATCTTTTGATGTAACGCGCGTAAAAGCTTTATTAAATAATTTTAATATATGCTATTTAGTATCAATTTGTAAGGGAATTTCACAAGCATTAAAATATAATATTAATTATTTCTCCTTTACACTTTAGTAACCTTGATTAAAGATATAATCTAAATGCTGGGAAATTCTATGCAAATTTGGCGTGCGCGTCGAAGCATTAACTTCGAGAACCACGATCATAGAAGAGAGGGTAGGCGACCGAAGGGCTGACCAATGCTGCGCTAGGAGGAGAGATGCGAAAATTCGGCGTAAGTGAGGGAAAGCTCAGATATAACGGCTTTCTCATGGCTAATTTTCGGCATCTAGGCGGAACGAGACACCCAACAACATCAAGGAGGGATGACTCTGGCCCTACGTGCTGCAAAGCTCCACTCTCGATCTTCACCCGGTCCCGACTCTCAGTAAGCTCGGTAGATTTTTACCGCGCTTGGTACGCATCGAAGATTACGCGCTTCGTACGCAGGTTATATTTACGCGGAGCTTTTTTTTATATTTCGCGCTTGTACGCATGTTTTGGTTGTACGCGAATAGTTAGATGTAAAGTAAAAAAAAATAAATTACTTGTTTTTCCTAATCGTGATTAAAATTTTGTTTTTGACGTGACTCCCGATTCCTCAATTGTAAACTCTGTGTGAGTTCAACAGCAGCCAGCCAACAGCAGAAAAATTAAGTGGCATCTTATTTGGCTATTTCTATCTTTCCTAGAACTGCCTAAAATCATATCGTAGAGTAGACTTGACCGATTAACACGGGTCTTTTATCCCATCTTTCCTTTTAGAACTTAGATCCGACTAACCCCGGTCATTTTCTAAGAGTTTTCATTTCCTTTCATTTTTCTTTATTTTGCAAACACTCAAAGCACCCAGTATTGCACGAAAGTGCAGGCTAAAAGGTGTAGATTTTAAAATAGTGCAGTAGCATGTTGATGTTACAAATGCGTAATGAAAAATATTTTTGTACAATTTGGTTGCGATTAAAATTATATAATGATCAGGGCGGCATTTTGGGATATAAATAGTGATATTTGTATTATTGCAATCAGAGGGAAAAATTGGCTTTTCTAGCGAAGGTGATATTTTGATCAAAATATCCCTGTCGAAAAGCCATAACCCCCTTGTTGAAACACCGTACTTTTTATGATACTGCAATGAATAGACCTTTTTCACATGCAAAAGGAGTAGGAATTGTAGAACTCTTTGACGCATAGGCAATATTTTTCAAAAATTTTGCAAATTCAAAATTTTGAATTGCGTAGACGTCGATTAAAATTAAAGTATCTAAAGAATCCATTGCCGATAATCATGATTTAATAAACGAAAAGTTCAAATTTGTTCCGAAGATATAATGATATAGGATATGTTCGGGAAATATCTAAATCAACCAGTGATGCCGAAAAATCCCTATAAATATATCGCACATCGATTAACTGAAAATCTATTTTTAAGCGAATTAATAAGTAACAAAAACAGCAAAAACGAGTTAATATAGATTAAAATCCATTAATGGCAAACTGAGTATCGAAGCGATAACAGTGTTTCACTTATATAAGTATACAGTAAGAAAATAAACTTTGAAGCTTAATATCTATAAACTAACTGGTATCATAAAAACCCAAAGAAAGAGATAAGCGTGCTATACTAATGCTAATAACCTCCAAAATTTTAATATTGATTATTGCTTTTTACTTCCAGTATCGCATACGTAAAAAAACGACTTTCATAGTAATCAGTAAAACAAAATTTTTGTAAGCTCAATATTTGATATACTGAACTGGTTTTATTATAATAATCTCCATTATAGAAGGGATATTTTGTGCTATATTAATGCTACTTTATACTTTGCAAAATTGAACTTTGATTATTGCTCTTTTTACTTTCAGGTTATATCTGCGTCACGTAGAAAAACGATTTTTTTCAGTTTTTGATGTTTTTCTCAGGATCTGCCCCATGAAATGACTTAAAATTTAAGTGGTATATAGTTCTAATTACCTTCAATAATCATATATTTTTTAAGAATGATTCGCTATTTAGTTTTTGAGTTATAACGATTTAAAAAAATTGCACTGTATGGGTGTATAATAAAAGAACGACGAACGATAATATAAATTTTTCACGGTAAAAACATAGGCAATTTTATTCTCTTTTAGGTACATATTAAGCAATTTACTTTTATTAACTTTTCCGATAACTTTGTTGGCAAAAACTAAAATCTCAAAACTAAAAAATCACTATAAAAAAAACGCGTATATAAATTGTAAAAACGGACTTTCGTCCCACTATCTTCTAGCTAAAGCAAAGAAAATGAGACTTGGTGGGTTAAAATCACACTTCCCACATGTTTTTACACAAACTCAAAAAATTACTATTACAAGGCTTCCTTAGGAAGGAAGCAAAATTATACGACCATGCCATGTAGTGCTGAAAGCAACTATCCGTGATACGAGAGAAAAAGGTTCAGTGCAGTAAAAAAAAAAAAAAAAAACATCCCTAGATGCTAACCACCCTCGCAGGTAGTTACTACAGACTCTCGTGTAACCCGCAAGGCATTTTCACAATTTTTCGACGGGAGGATCATGAAAAACTAAAGACTCGCGACACTTTTCCGTATGCATGCACCTGAGATTTTCGTACATACCCTTCGTCTTCCACCACCACCACCCGCAGCATCATCATTGACACTTTCCTCCAATCACAAGTTAACGACTTGCTGAAAATTTCCCTCTGCTTAGAGGGGATGTTTTTTTTAAATAGGATTAGTATATGACTTCCTCCCTTTCACTGAGAGTGTCGGTGATCGCTACTATGGACGACGACGACGAGAAGGCAGGACTCGATCGGGATGTGATGTCGATTACAGCAGGCGGAGGTGACGGAGTCCTGAACTCGGTGTTCGTCAGGTCGATCAGTAGAGGTAATGCTATAAAAGTATATACAAATTAAGAATATATTAATTATTATTAATAATTATATTAATTCTTAAATTATTTTTAAAAATATTTACGAATGTCAAAATTGAATCCGTTATCCGTCACGTACACACACTAAAACAATGTTAAATTATTATTTATTTTTTCATTATATTATTATTCAAATTAGAATATACTTACGTAAAGCCAGATGGCGGTTGTACAACTCCTTCAAAAGAATTTTTCGGGTCTGTAGTGAACCCTGTTTTTACATATATCGCCGGCTAGCAGTGTAGCTGTATCACTGGTGAAAATATATTTCAGAGAATTCGCAATCTCACGAGTTGTTGCGGATCGCAGCTTTTTTAAAATATTATTTTTAAGATGCACTTTTCATCACCATTTTTTATTTGACCACTATACGAACGATTTAATTTATTTTTAACAATGTTGTTAGGCGTTATAACAACATTCACCGTACCTAATACAGCTTTACGCAGCGTTGCAAGCTCATCGCAAGACATTTTCACGATCCTTCTCGACGGGAGGATCGAGAAAACTGTGGACTCTCAACAGTTTTCCGTATAAAGGTATCTAAGATTTTTGTACGCACCCTTTACGCACTACCACATCCTCAAGCAACAGCATCGCCATAGGTACTTTCCTCCCATCACGTTAACTAGTCGCTGAAAATGTCCCTCCGTTTAGAGGGGATAATTTTTTTTTTTAAATAGTATTAGTACATCGCTCCGAGGCCTCATCAACCCCTCTTCGTCAGCCACAAAAAACTCGCCTCGAAGAAGCATCCCCTCCTCACACAGCTAGTAGCTGCAGAGGGTCGGCACCTAACGCACATTCGAAGGATTAAAAAGTGTTATACTGTGTATCCACGAACGTGCACGACGACTTGAACCTGTTATTTCAGAAATTAACGATTCTAAAGATTTGTTAATGGACGTGCTCGAAGATAGGTTAACTATGTATCACTACGCAAATTCAAACACCGAACAAACTGTTAAAAATCTTATTTTTGAGGAACGTCATTCTATCAAAGAAAAGCTTTTAAGTAAATTCAATCCACAAAATTCTGTATTTTTACAACATTATTTTGACATCGTTTTTCTAGAAATGATTGTTCTACACCACCATATTTTTCATGACGAAATTTATAATAGATTTTGTTTAAACAATGCGCAAAAAATCTAAATGTATAACATATATATATTTTATGATAAATAAATCTTGAAAAATGTCTTCAAAACAATCTCTCTTTTTTATTAACCGTTCCATCTTCCTCTTAAACTCACTCACAAGAAACACACAGAAAAATGCATCCTTACCATCACATATAAGCGAAAGTCGATGCAGCGAAAAAAAAACAGACGATCCTCGTACTATAGCGTCACATTTTCAAGACGCAAAACATACAGAGACACCGTCAGGTCAACGATAATCATCTTTACACCTGCGGCACCACTTCATGTAAGCGAAAGTCGGTGCAGCAAAAAAACTTGGTGCAGCAAAAGAAAAAACGATCCTCGTACTACAGGGTTACATTTCTAAGACGCAAAAAAAAATACGGAGACACCGCCAGGTCAACGCTAATCAAGGGGCGCAACAGCGCCGCACTGGCGAGTTCATCTTTACATCTGCACTGCCACCGGTATATACGCTTAAAAATATCACCCGCCTACAATGATATTTATTGCCCATTAAAGATAAGATCTCGACACGCGCTAGTCCCAAAGTCACCGCGACCCTTCGTTACCCCCACCATAGGACCCACACCTGCAACTGTGACGTCACTGGCGCCAGTAGGCCACGCCCCCTGCCTGCCTAGACTTGCCCCTCTCTACTCACGAAGCCCGTGGCAACGAAGCCTTCACGAGCGCGAAAGCGCAGGCTGGTGCTTTACCGACCTCGTCGAGGCGAGCCCAGCCAAGCGAGTGAGCAAGCAGGAGCGTATCGAGTGTGTGTGAGTGCGAGAGAGATGGAGCTTGCGTTGCAAAGCTGTGAAAGGCGCGTTGTTGCGCGGAGTAGAGATACTGTAAGCTTTGAATGAGAGAGAATAATAAAGAGACGGACAGTTCAAGTAGAAATTAAGTGTTGTTGTGATTCCAATTAACCCGGAATATCCCGATTTAGGGTGATCTGACGAGACCTCCTCCGGAATCGCAAGAAAATATGGAACGTTCTATATAAATAATAGTGTCGCGGATTCGGGGTCGAGGAGTCAACAGAACTAGTTTGCTTCTCGGGTTTTAGCCACGTCACACGATAGATCTACCCACGGGGTTTATTTAAACAATTTTTTTCAAATAAGAGAGCAGAAAATGCAGATTTTTATACCAATTTCTTATTTTGAGGGTGAATTTTGAGAGTGTAAGTGGGGCGGTGGTGAAACGCGACTACTTTTTCCTTAATCTACCATTTTGAAACTTTCTAATTCTGTTTCTTTTTTTTTATCCTATTGTTAAGAGGCGCTACTTAATTTAGTCCATACCAAGACAATATAAAATATAGTGGGATGTATAATTACAAAAAAACATTATTTCATTTAAACTTGGATTGCCTGGTTTAAGTGGGTTTGAACGCTTCGCTTTTATATATAATTAAAGATATAGTTCGCTTGCAGGAGATTTTAGTTTACCATAATTTATATTTTTTGATTTGAATCTCGCTATGTATGGAATACATAAGTTTAGGGGCTTGAGATACATTAGTAATAAAATATTGTATTTGCAACTCTTTGAGTATGGAGTAAGTAGATTTGGGATATGGAAATCTTGTAATTAATTTTCAGCTTTCTGGAATTTGTTGTTCGAACGGCGCAGTCACTGGCAATCCGAATATAGCTTCTTAGAGCTGGGGCTGGCTAACTTCGAGGGACAGAGCGGATTATTTAACCGCGGTGCCCCCTGAAGTTAGCCGTTGGGAGCCGATAAGAATAATCCTGATTCTACCACTGAGTGGATCATAGTTATATATGCATCTGAATATATAATTATGCAAATAAATATGCATATATGAAAAATAAAATTCTTATAAATAATTACAAAAATAAATTATAATTGTTATATAATTTGTATACTAATAATAGGTTATATTACCTGTATTTTAACATAGTAAATCCATATTTGTACCTACTTACCCATAGTGACTCTCCGTGTACTGTTTCGAGTATTTTGGCATTGTCCGTAGGATTCCATGTGACCACATGCTTTGATTGGGCTAAAATTTTTAGGAGCATGCTTCGTACACTTATATATTTTCCACATTTCCTTTCATAAAAGATTTTCTAAGCATTGAAATCAAAATCCCTCTATTCATACCAGAAGTACTAGTGTCCAAAGCATGTTCCTTAAATTTTAGCCCAATCAAACCAAGTGGTCACATGAAATCCTACGGACAGTGCCAAAGTACTTAAAACAGTATACGGAAAGTCACTATGGGTAAGTAGGTACTAATATGGATTTAATATGGTAAAAATACAGGTAATATAACCTTATATTAGTATAAAAACTATGTAACAATTGTAATTTATTTTTGTAATTATTTGTAAGTATTTTATTTTTCAGAGTTATTTTTCAGAGTTTAAAAGTGTCGTGTCGTCCCCTTAAGGTAGTATGGGTAGGAGATTGACGGTTTAGAAATTAATGAAATTTTGAATATCGGTATATTCTACTTTAACTAAGACTTAATTAAAATTTGGTGAAGGTTTGGAGCCTGGGAACAAAGTTATACACATTTCAATTACCTAAAATCTGCACATTTCACTTTAACTCGTAATTGCATAAAACTGACGGTTCAGAATTCATTAAAATTTTGCAGGGCGTTAATTTAAAATATGATGATTAGTTTAAGCCCTTTTAGGCAAAGATTCGGAGCCTGTAAAAGGAGTAATAAAGAAATAAAAGTCCAAAAATGTACAGTTAACCTCAAAAAAATGAGTCAAATCAGCTTCTGTCTGAAACTTCTTATAGATAATTACGGTAAATAAAATTATTTGATGAGAATGTTTAATCATTATTCAATGTCACTTAATTTATGCAACTTCTATTATTACGTGTATCTCGCGAATAAACAAAATATAAAAAGTGGACTTGTTTCGATTACCTTAGTCACCATAGTACTACCTTAAGGTACCCCTACGCAATACAAATATGTAATAAAAAAACTTAGAACGTGCATATAGTATTTCAAACTAAAACCTACTTATTTAAGATGCAATATTAATAAGACATACAAGTAATGGCATTCATTTATCAAAATTTCGTCAACATCTGAACAGTAGTTTTTATAAATTGCGTGATTGAAAATCTCGAGAACGTGGTTTCCCATAAGACTTCGTGTTAATCGCGTAAAAATAAAATAATTAATAACTTTTTACTGGATTGGTGTAGCTTTTTAAAAATTTATATGAGTGAGTTTGAAGTAAAAATATACTAGTGTGCAAAATTTCAGAATTTTCTGAATTCAAAATCGCTAGTATTCCCGTAAAAACAACTTTATTTTACATTTGTGTTAATCGAGAAGATTTCTTAAAATAATTATAGAAAAATAATTAAAAATAGAAATTTGGCAAGAAGGCGCCGCAACGCGACAAGTCTCCAGATAAATGTCCTGGTAATTTTGCATGTTGCAAACAAAAACCAGCGACAACAGCAGTTTATGTGATTTGTGATGAGGCGTATCATCTTAGCTGCCTTAAGCAAAAAAACTGCTGCCAATTCATTGGCACTTAGCTACCTCCAACGAAATTTATTGTTTCAATAAATAAAATATTATTTTGAAATACAGTATGTGAATGCTATTTTAATATTATCAGTATGACATAAATTCGTAGGGGGGGACTTTACGACATGCAACGACAACCCTATAATAGGAAGCCAAATTTTTTAGAAAAATCGGTTATTGTATTTCAGCTCTTTACTTAAGAACCGCTCAACGAGATCGTTTGAAATTTTAACAGCAGATATCTTTGTTTATGGTGAATCACCAAATAAAATTTTGAAGCATTTGACTACATTGTTTTAGAAAAAATTCAAACCTTGATATCTTAAGAACCATAGGGGTTTCAAAGTTGCGCATTGAACTTAGCCAAAACATATAAAATATCTACCTTTTTCCAAAATCTCAAGTGCAATAAGGCCTTTTTACACCCGTAATCGAGACTCAAAAAAAAAAACTCATTTATTTCAGTTTTCGATTTATTACTGAAAAAATAAGTAGTTAAGT
This sequence comes from Pteromalus puparum, assembly GCA_012977825.3. Taxonomy (NCBI): domain Eukaryota; kingdom Metazoa; phylum Arthropoda; class Insecta; order Hymenoptera; family Pteromalidae; genus Pteromalus; species Pteromalus puparum. The sequence goes on from CM053168.1 coordinate 39,259,970, forward strand.
CACTTGAAATTATAATGGAATATAGTTCGACACGTAACTCATCAACATAATTTTTTTCGTGAGGTTATGATGTTTAGTTTCAGAGATATGAATTTTTTTTTTTAAATCTCCTTTTTCATTTTATCTGCCGAACGGAGTAGTCAATCCCGAGGACCAAACAAGGAAATGTAGGTAATTTTATTATCCCTCAAATGCATTTTAGCTGAACTGCTTGTAATAATGGAATGATTAAAAAAAAACGAAAATAATGTTTTTCGAAAATCAAAAAATGGCCATAAAAAAAGTAATTGAATCAATTAAAATATAAATGTTTTTCCCGAATTCAGAATACAAAAATAGATATGCATGTCAAATTTGATTGATATTGACGGAGTAGTTTCAGAAATATCACGTTATACACACACACACACACACACACACACACACACACACACACACACACACACAGCACAAGCAGCACACACACCACACACGCACATATACTATCTATCCACCTATATTATATAGATCTAAGCGTGTATTTAAGCAAAATAATTCCCCTCCACCCCCTCCACGCCCCAGCCCCCTCCACCGCCCTCACAGCCCACCTCACCAGCCCCTCCATGTCACGCCTCACTTTTAACGTGAAATTGTTTCAATAATTTACGTTGATTTAGAAAGGTCAAATGCCCATCCACCACCCGTCCCCCCCACTCGCATTTCCCTTCATTGACACCGCCGCACTTCCCCCTCGCACCGGTCCCTCCACGGCCCCGTCCACTTCCATTGTCGCTGACATGTGATTTTAACGGAAAAGATCAATGTACTCTATTTGTTTACGCTTCATTGACAGTTTTCCACACCACCCAGGGTACTTTTTTTTTCTTTCCCCCCCCTTTTTCCAAAAAATTTGTTTTTTTCCTATGATATAA
>CM053168.1:39261824-39294081 GCA_012977825.3 Pteromalus puparum
AATGCGTGCTATGTAATAATGAATGATTAAAAAAAAACGAAAATAATGTTTTGTTCGAAAATCAAAAAAGGGCCATAAAAAAGTGTAATTGAATCAATTAAATTAAATGTTTTCCGAAATCAGAATACAAAAATAGATGATGCATGTCAAATTTGATTATTGACGGAAGTAGTTTCAGAATATCACGTTTATACACACACACACACACCACACACACACACACACACACACACACACACAAACACAAAACCCACACACCAAACACAACACACACACACGCCACTATATATATATCCACCTATATAATAGATCTAAGCGTTGATTTTAAGCAAAATTCCCCTCCACCCCCCTCCACCCCTCCCAGCCCCCTCCACCCCTCCAGCCCCCTCCACAGCCCCTCCATGTCCCTCACTTTTTAACGTTGAAATTGTTTCAAAATTTAACTGTTATTTAGAAGGGTCAAATCCCCTTCCACCCCCTCCAACCCCCCTCCATTTTCCCCTTCATTGACCCCTCCACTTCCCCTCACCGGCCCCTCCACCGGCCCTCCAACTTCATTGTCGCTGACATGATTAGTTTTCATCGTGTGAAAAAGATCAATGTACTCTATTTGTACGGCCTTATTTGACAGTTTTCCACAACCACCCAAGGGGTACTCCCCTTCCATTGTTCATGATATAATTGTCTATAAATAATTAAATGTAAGACAAAACGGGCGAAATTCTCTTGACAAAAAAAAAAAATTTTAAAAATTTTTTTTTTGAAATTAATTAAAGAGTTGGCGGTGTATATGATTAGTGAATGCGTAAAACACATGTAGAGGCGTGTTTTGCAAGATAATAAAAAAATACCCAAACTCACCAAAGGTGTAAAAAAAAAACGCGAATGATTGAGCCACTTCTTACAGCATTATTTGTATAAAACACAATAGCTACAAACAATTCCCACAGTTGTTAACAAATATAATAGGTTTTATATTTTACGATTTTCGAAATCGCACAACACTCAGTTTGATAAAGAGTTGAGAGAGGTGGAAAAATATGGAGTCGTAGAAAATGATATATGTCGTGGTTGATCCATGGATATCACGAAAGAAAAGAACAACCAAATATAGAATCAAAAAAACTTTATACAAAAACTTTTTATTAATTAAAAATTTCTTTCCAAACTATATTTTTTATTATTGATTCACCGGGTATCATTTTTGAATGTGTATATTGTGGGCTAGGGCTTTCTACATCGAGACAATGCGACATATAATTGACCATGAGAAAACAAGGGCCGTCTCAAATATATCCTATTGAATCAAAACTTGGCCTTGAGATTTATGATTGTAATGGCAAACGCTAATGTGATTGGAAATTGTTTTCGAAAAACGAGTAAAAGGAAAGGACGACGAATTTTCAGTATTTAGTGTTATTCTTGGTATGAAAACTTTTTGGCCTATATGTTCGCCGGTAAGTTATTTCTGCTTCGATGCTTTAATTATACAATGTAGTAATCTTTAAACGAGTGCCATGCATAAAAACATCTGTTATACTTAATTTCTAATCAACATAACTATTGCATTACTTTTAAATTTAGTTTATGTGGTGGTAAGGCCTCTCGAATTGCGTTTAACATATTGCAACTGAGATATTTTTAAAGAATTTTCTCCTTCAGTTTGAGTCTCTCCTGTATGCGTAGCATAATCTATACTAGAATATGTTTTGACTCACCATGTAATAATTTTAAAACTTATCATTTAGTTTTGATATCTTCATTGTGAGAGCTAGATTACACATATTGATTAGAAGCCTTCTAAATTTAAGTATTTTTTGTAAAATTCATTATCAAACATTAGTTAGTTTTCCTAATTTGGGGTATTTCAAATGTATTGATTTTGCCTTCTCCTACTTCTAGTAAAAAAAGAAGAAATTCTACATTGTTTGAACGCATATTTTTATTGAGTTTCAATATTTTAAAAGAGCGCCATAAAAATGAATATTTAATTGCTTTCCTCTACGATTGAGTTACGGACCCCGCTGTTTATTACTGCCCGTTAAAAATTTTGTCTGAAATCACCCCTAATACTATCAATTTGCCTGCAAAAGAATATCTACTACATAACATCCTCAAGGTACGATTGCAATAATTGCTAAAGTTTTTTAGGTATCATTGAAAGCTTCATGGCCAAAATTAAATCTGCCTCTCTTAATCGTTTTTTTGTCTGACTCTATTTTCAAAAAAGCCGCTTAATCTATTTTATTTTAAATCAAAAGGTATCTAAAAGTTCTGATTGACTTTTAAACCTTTAGGAATTAAAATAGATGCTATTTCAGTCCATGCCATTGACAAAACTTTTTTGTTTAATGACATGTAATAATAAATGATGTTTTGTATAAAAATGTTTTTTCCTGAACCTCCCGGACCATCAATAAATTAAATTTGTGTCTTGTTGTCAATTAACTCTTCAAAAAGTGACCTTTTGTAGTAGTTAATTGATTGACATACGTTTAAAGGTATCCAGCACTAAGCAAAACATGATCTGTAATGTTTCATTATTTTCAATAGTCATAATTTGGTTCTGGGTAAACTGAAATCTTTGCATGATCTTTCCTTCGTTTCTCTAATATAGTTTGATGTATGAGATAGAGCATTATTTTCTTTATTTGTTTTAAAATCTTCTTGTAAAAGAATTTTTAAAATTTATTCCAAATTGTATTAGCTTGTTATGTTTTCTGGCTAAAATAAACCATGCAAAAAAATTGCTTTAATGAAAATTTGGTAACATAATGTGACAAGCCGCTTCAAAAATAATAAAACATGTGAATTCATCTTCTATCAAGTCCATTGCCAATGCGCTTGCGTCTTTGTATGTTGATACGTTATACCATTTATGAATTTTTAAATCTTCAAATGAACTTGGACTCTTGCTTCGGTTCAATATTAATTTTAAAAAAATCGTTCAGTATCTTTTGGGCGATACGATATTAGAAGGACGAGCAATGGCTGCTAAAATTTACAATTTACGTGTCGTTTTATCAAGAGTGTATTTTCTATTAAAACCTATAATAGTTCTGGTATTTTGCAACGATATTTAAGTGTCTTTGGCAAAATATCAATTTTAATTCAATTCAAACCATGCTTGGCCTTAAAGTAGTTTCTTTTTGTTCAATGCTCTAATTCTTTGTTTCTTCATAAACTATGTGTTGTTTGATCTTTTGTCATGGGCAATCCTAAACGTTTACAGCTAGGACTTTGGCCACAATAGGATATCCTGAAGACGCCAAGGCCAGCTTCATTGGGCTTAAATATCTACCATCTACGTATTCAGTAGGTTCATCATGTTTTTAACTAGGGAGTTTGCTTCAATTAGAATTCAAGATTGTCAATTTTTTTACCTGCATAATGCTCGATCTCTCCTTATGAATATACTTTAATATATATTTATACTTTGAATTGATGCACAATATTCGACTTAATGTGACACTTATACCATTTTTATAGAAAGTTATTATACTGGAAACAACCATTCTGCTTATCGACTCGAATAATTCTTTTAAATTTTTTTCCACTCTGTAAGTATTGGTTTCGGGCAAGTTATTATCTCTCCTTCGATATTCAGGATAACCAATTTTCTTTAAAGAATGTGTATCGCGGAAAATGTTGAAATTTTCTTACAAATAGTTCATGCGCTTTTCAATGCAAGGAGATTATTTGGTCCATGATCTATATGTGGTCCATGTAACATGTGTCGTTAAATTACTAATTTTTGCAAATCTATATCCTAAATCGGAATTTCAGCCAGAAATATATTTAATCAATTACATGAGTGTCATTGAGTTTGTTTTTTTGGATTAGCTGGTAACGACTATATGTTCGTGTGCGGTAATCCCCTTTTGAAATTCATATCGTATAACGTAAGCTTACTTTTTCAAATATTCTTTTTTACTATATCATTCAAGTAAGGACATGATATTTTGTATAAAATAATCTTACTGTTAATATTTGGAATATCATTTGGAGAAGTTCCTTTTTGGAAAATGTTCTAAAACTCTTTTTAAACTCTAACCCATTTAGGATTACCGTTCATGCGTAATTAATAAATCAGGTTTTGTTTTTAGTTACTATTGTTCATAGCATATCTGATAATCTGATTGCATGTATCGAGCGCCTACCTATGTTATGTTGCGGGGTGTAAAATAAACAAATTTCCTAATCTTTTCTTTCTTTTCAAAATTTCGAGAATTCGATTTGCCGGCCTGAGTTGTAAACGTGGTCATATAAACCTTTGTAACATTCTATTCTAGTTGTTTTGATTACGGTTCGAAAGAAAATTTCATTTATTACTTTCTACCATTATTAACGTGCTTGTAAAAAAATCATGTTGTGTTAGTCTACCACTAAATAATATTGTGAGAAAAAGTTATGTACTTATGGGTCTATATTGAAAGTCTATAATTATACATATTGTAAAAGAGTCAAGTTATCTAAGCTTCGTTTGGTTTTGAATTAGAGGTAGATCTTCAATATTATAATCGTTTCTTTTAGAATCTGGTTTTTTATTGTATCCAATACTCCATCCCAAATCACCTGCATGGAAACATTAACGGAAAAACCTAAGGATCTACGTTGAATGTGACAATTTGTTCAAATAAATATTCTTATTGTTCACAATCAAGTTATTTTGGGATAGCACGCAAGATCATAGTTTTTAGGAGTTGATTTGGAGACAATAATAGCGCCACATTCTGCAGTTAATGGTTCATTATATCTGGTGTTTTTGTTTATCGGTTTTACGAATAAAAATAATTTGTAATTTGGTAAGTTTTGTATGTTAGATATTTGATTTAAACATTTAAAATCTTGGCGTATGGATTTCTATTTAAAATATTTGTTAAAATCTGGTAAATGTTGTTCAGTCAATTTCTCATTAGTTTAAGTCTTTTTTCTATAGAAGTTTGTCATCATAAATATAAAGTTGTCCACATATAGGTTCATTATTTATAGTATCAATGTAGATGGTGGTAGTTGTGACAAACTTGACCTTGAATTTTTAAATTATAAATAGCTCTCTGTTTTTCGTATTTTACATTGGCCACTAAAAGTTGCGAAGAGAATAATGATTGTAATATCTTATTAAGTGTCTGAAATGATTATCATTAAGTAAAGCTCTTGAGGTCTCTTGTTATATTTGCTTAAGGTTGATACCTAACTTTTCCGTTATGGCAACAAGTAGATTTACTTTTTTCCCTCGCCAATATACTGCTGAACACATTTTACATGTAAAATCATTTCTCCAAAATCTGAGAAATCTTTTACGGATATTTGTCCTGCTTTTTTAACTCTACAACGAATTTTAGTTTGAGATCTATGAGACTTAACTTTTTTATATGGAATATTTTCACTTAAATTATTTTCTAAAGCTTTTCTTTTCAGAATATTTGTTTTTTTATTAGGCGTTAAAATATGTGATGTTGAACTATCGTTATTAGATTCAAGAATGATGTCAAAATGACCAGAATCTTGTTCTCCACTTAGTAATAATTTTAATTCAGAAGGTTGAGAAATATTTCCAAAGGTAAAATTACTTTCAACATTATTTAAATATACTGTGACATAAACATTATATAGAGCGGAAAAACCTCTTATTTCAATCTCATTGCCATAAACAGAAAGTTGAAGTACATTCGTAAATTGAAATTTGGGGGTTGGCGAGCGGAGCGAGCAGGGGGGTACCCCCCCTAGTATATATATATATACGCACACACACACATATCCATACGGACATTTTCTAAAAACACGTAATTCGAACTTCTAACATCTAAAAACATGTTTCTATGAAGTTTTAGCGAAACTGAAAATGTTACTATTATAAAGCTTCCTCTAGGAGGAAGCAAAAGAGGAACTTCAAGTTCATCAGTGAGTTTGCTCGGAACACAGCGAGCGAAATATAACCTCAAAAATTGAAGAGAAAACATTGAGTGAGTCAGCATCACTTTTGATAGCCCAGATTGAATTCAAAAAATTAGAAGAATTTAGAAGTGAAATATATATCTAACACTCGTGAATTTACAAAAAATTTTTTGAAAGTGTACTACGGTAATACGAGTGAAACCCAACAAATTAATCTCAAACAAAAATTATTGTCAGAACTACTCTTTGCTCCTGATATGCGAGATTCAAAAGACGAGTTTCTTCTAATTATAAATTTAGAAGTGACCTTTTAGCTGAGGCTAGTAACAAGACTGAAGACCTGCTGGAAAATGATTCCTTTGAAGAAAGTGATTTTGAATTGCTGAAAACTGAGAACATGTTGTTGAAAAGGTTAGTAAGTGAACTGACGGAGAAAAATGACCTTCTGAAATAGATGTTACAAAACAGCAATAGCCAAACTGACAGCAAGTTTCTCGCGTACTCAGATGCATTGAAGTATCCAATACCAACCAAAAAAAGTTCCTAAAATAACTGTAAAGAAAAACAGTGATAGCAGTATTAACGTCATGTCTGTTTGAGTGTCTCACAGCTGTAAAAAACAACCAAACACAAAATATTTACGTCAACAATAACGAAGAAGTTATTATAAGCTGTCTTGACAATAGTGCGGAATTGGCAGAGACAGTTTTTAAAGTTTTTAAAGACAAGAATGAACTAAAAAATCCCAAGATCAAGATAGTAGGTATAACTTCACAAATATGGAAATTACGGATATCGAGAAGGACATTAATAAAAGGAACTTCAATCATTTTGAAAAACGCGGCCAAGCTCTGCACATGTACAAGAATAATCGTACCAGCTTGAGTACTGTCATTATGGAAGTCCTAGCTGAAATATAGAAGCATTTTCAAGAAAATAATAACAAAATTTATGTTGGATATCAGTAATGTAGAGCCTATGACTTGGTCAACGTGTGCCTATGTTTCAAGTGCGGTAGATTTGGACACAATGACAAAAAATGCCAAAACGAGATTCTGTGTTTGAAATGCTCTGGAAAGCATAATACTTGTGAGTGTGATAAAGATTATGCAAGATGCATAAACTGTCATTATAGCAATGCAAAATTTAAATCTAAGTTAGACGTAAAACATCACATTGATGAGTCAAAGCTGTGCAGTATTCTGAAAAAGAAAGTTGATGGATATATTGACTCTATCGATTACCCGATAAAACCGGCTTTACCGACACCTGAATCGATCTACTACCTGGAGTCAGCTAATAGACGTAGAGTACCTACAGATGGTAACAGTCCCGTAGCTAATGAACTGCAGGAAAATGACACTTCACGTAATAACGCACAGCACAACACCGCAACTAATAAACAACAAGAAAATGACACTACACGTAACAACGCACATCTCAATACCGCAGCTAATGAACAACAAGAAAATTACACTACACGTAACAAAACAAAGCAAGAAACAGAACTCAACCGGAGACCTTACACAAAACGGGATCAACAAAACTATTTGAAGCCGCATTCCTCTGCGTCGACACCAAGCAACAAGAGTGAACAAAACAAGATTAAGAAATAGGTAAACATGGATAATTTTGATTTTTTAGATAGGTTTAAAAATGAATCGATGCAAAAAGAAAGGATATGCGGAAATATAGGAAATTTTAACAAAGTTATAAACAATAAAAACGACTTTATCGTGCATATTAACATTCGAAGCATAAACGCGAATTTTGATAAACTCAAAAGTTTTAATAGAAGGTCTAACCATCAAACCAGCGATTGTGATATGTTCTAAAGCTTTTGAACAAGTCAATTATGAACTGTATCAACTGAATGGTCCTGATTATGAATACAAAACGTATTATAACGAAAGTAGGATGAACAGAAATAATGGCGTCATCGTTTTTGTCAATAACAATCTAGTACAAAATACCGAAATTGTTGAAGCAGGAAGAATTAAGATGATAAATACTAGGATAATTATAAATGATAAGAGCGTTCTTGAAATATTAGCATTGTATAGATCACATGGGATACCGAAAACGAAGTTTATACTAGACCTTAAAAAGTATTTAGTTTATAAGAAAAATATAAAGAATCACCTAGTGATTGGCAACCACCTAGTGATTTCAACATTGACCTGCTTGACTGTGATCACTATAGTCAAGATTTTCTGTGCAATTTTCTCTATAAAGGATATATTCCTGGTTTTGTTGTTATTTTAAAACCACCTATAGGTAGAGCTAAAGGATCATGTATCGACAATATTTTCATTAAATCACACAACAAAAACTCGTGCACATACAAGCTTACACTTGATATAACAGATCATTATCCAATATTTATTGTAGTAAATAATCCGAAAGCAGTAACTAAAGAGCCATATGCATTCTTAAACTACAAAAAATTAATAAATACTGCTGACTCTAGGAACTAGAATGAAATTTTGTCGATGACTGATCCAAATTTGGTTGGGGAGAAATTGTTAGACGATATCAAACTATGCGTAGAACTGGCGAAAGCAAAGAAAAGTTCAAAAAGGCACACTGGTAGGAAAAACTGGATTACTGATAGAATAATCAAGTCATGTAAAACAGAAGAATTTTTATATAATTTATGGCAACTAGATGTTCAGAATGAACAACTAAAAGCAGAGTATAAGACCTATGCTAACGTTTTGGATAAGGTTATTACCGATGCCAAAATAAAATAGGAACTAAATCTTATTCAAAAAATTCCAATAACCCAAAAAAACTTTGAGAAATAATAAATACGAAAATCGAGAAAGTTAAAAAATTAAATGATGCCATATCATCTAAAGATAAACGATCTAAAAATTACAGACAAATTTCAAATTGTACAAAACATGAATACTTTCTTTTGTGAAATAGGTAGGAATCTGAGTGCAAGCATTGTTAAACCAGTCAACACTGAACTTAAGCTGCCGACCATGAATCCTCTTTCGATTTTTTTAAAGCCAACAAGTAATGCGGAAATAATAAGCATAATCAATACGCTTAAACTGAAGAATGGGGAAGTCGTTAAGATAAATACAAAGACTTTAAAACTGCTGTGTAACCATATAGCAGGTCCTCTGACCCATACTTTCAACAAGTGTATTGAAAAAGCGATATGGCTGGATGCCCTAAAGTGGGCCGAAGTAGTGCCGGTCTATAAATCAGGCAAAAAAAATAAAATCACAAACTATCGACCTTTCTCTCTCATATCAAATGTTGCAAAATTTTTTGAACGAATTATTTATAATATAATACATGATTTTGTTGAACAGTGCAATATAATCTCAAAGCAACAATTTGGTTTCATGAGACGGATTGGCACAAAAGATGCTCTGAATTATATAACCAACGTACTATACATCAATGTTGATAAGAGTAAGCCTACGATAATAACGTTCCTAGACCTGGCAAAAGCGTTTGATATTGTGGATCACAGTATACTCCCTGCAAAACTATATCAAATTGGAATCAAGGGTCAAGCGTTGGATATTCTTTCCCGCTATCTAAATAATAGACACCAAGTAGTCAAAATAGATGGTATTGAGAGTAATAGTTTAGTAGTTAACACTGGTGTCCCTCAAGGAACGATTTTGGGACCGCTGCTTTTCATTCGATAAATTAACGATATATTAAAGGAGGTGCCTCCTGAGCCCATAATTTCGTACGCAGATGATACTGCTATAATAGCCTCTGGTAATGATTGGTTAGAAACCCAAGTTAGAATGAACAAGTTCTTATCTTTGATGAGAACTCTTGAGACTCTAGAAGAGAATAAACGGAACAAAGAAAGCGCACGCAAACGCGAGGTACCTTTATCGCACGCAGAGAGATCTCTCTTACCTAAAGGGCTGTCGTAGCCCGCGCAATCGCCGCAACCGCAAACGTCGTCGCCAGGAAGACGCTGAGTCGCCCGCTCGTCTGACAAATTAACCACCTGGAACTTACTCATGCCCTTTTACTCCCTTCCTCGATGTGCAAAGGACAAAGACGTGAAATGTGATGATGAAGAGAAGTAGTGACAGTCTTGACTGTAACGACACGGACAAGATCATCTGGACCTGGATGCACCTCAACGATTCGACCTAACGGCAATTTGGACGGGGGATAACGATCATCCTTGATGAGAACAAGCATACCTATACCAAAATTCTCGGTTGGATTCCTCCACTTTTCTCGCTGCTGCAAATGAGGGAGATATTCCGATGACCAACGATTCCAGAACTGATTGCGTATCCGCTGGAGCAGTTGATAACGACTCAAGAGATTCTGAGGTACGTCCGGCGAATTAGCATCTGGAATCAACGCTTAAGCACTCCCTGTCAAAAAATGAAACGGTGTCAACGCATGAAGGTCATCGATGTCAGATGTCAGAGCCCATAATGAACGAGAATTGAGACACGCTTCGATTTCGACAAGAACTATCGACAGCTCCTCGAACGTGAGAGTGTGTTCCCCTACGACCCGCGTCAGGCGATGCTTCACGGACTTCACACCGGCTTCCCACAAACCTCCGTACTGTGGAGCGCTAGGAGAAATGAAGACCCACTCTGTCCCATCGTTCGCAAGAACCGAAGCAACCCTTTTATAAAACTCTGACGCCCGTTGAAACATCGCCTTCAACTCGTTGTCTGCTCAATGGAAGTTAGTGTCGTTATCGCTGTAGAGCTTTCGACAAACTCCTCACCTACCAACAAAACGACGATACGCTCTGATGAAAGTAGCCGTCGTCAGATCGCTCACCAGCTCCAGATGTATCGCCCATGTGGAGAAGCAAACAAACACAACGATGTACCCTTTGTACGATTCATGTCCACGACCCTTGGTAGTGCGAACCTGAATGGGACCAGCGTAATCTAAACCTGAAATAGAAAACGGCCTACTAGCATGCACTCGATCGGCGGGGAGATCTCCCATTAACTGCTGAGCTGATTGAGGTTTGACCCGCTGACACGTCACGCACTTGTGAATCATGGACTATACCACCTGCTTTCTGCCTACAATCCAGACCTGCTGCATCAGGACGCTGGAAGTCAAAGTCGGTCCACCATGCAAAGAAAGTCGATGAGAATAATATATGAACAAGCGACTAAGAGCCGAATCCTGCGACAAAATCGGGGGATGCTTGCGATCGAAGGATAGGCTGGATTGAGATAGTCGACCTCCTACTCTTAAAACGTTATCTTTATCAATAAAAGGATTCAATTTGCTGAGCCGATTGCCCTTCGGCAGTCCCTTTCCAGCCTTTAAAGCTTCGAACTCGAATGCAAAACTGCTCGCTTGCGATAATCTAATGACAATGCAGCGAGCCTCCTCTAACTCCGACAAGGTATAAAAGTCGGGAAGCGGTTCCTGACCCCCCTTTCGCCTACGACGATTAAGAAAAGGACGTCTAGCAAATGCAACGAAGCGTGTTAAGCGGGGCAACGTGGAAAACATGTTCAGCAGCTCCGATTCTGCCGGCGCCTTCTTCGTGTGGAGAGCTCGTCGAGTCTCTGCTGGCTGTGGCCACTCGTTCGGAGGTTGTGAAAGCCAGCTAGGTCCATGCCACCACAGATTAATCCCTGCCAACTCTGCTACTCCAGAAACTCGAGTCGCCAGATCCGCAGGATTCTCCTCGTGGGTACGTGCGCCCACGTCGCCGACGGTAACTCCGTTTGGATATAGGACACCCTATTCGCTTCCAGTGGCAAGGATGTTTTCGGAGCCATGTGAGCACAATTTGACTGTCAGACTAAGCAAAAACCGGAGCCGCGCCGAGAAAATCGAGTTTCCTGACATGGCAAACGAGTTTGACGAGCAGCGTAGCCCCACAGAGTTCTAAGTTAGGAATACTGACGGTCTTTACTGGCGCAACCTTCGTCTTAGCAGCTAGAAGAGACACACCAAACGTGCCGTCTCCCTTGTCGACACGCAGATAGATAACCGCAGCATAAGCACGAGAAGATGCGTCAGAGAATCCGTGTACCTGATATGAACACTTGGAAATGACCCCTAACCACCTATCAATCGATAATGACGGCAGCTCGGACAGCGACTTACAACAAGCATCGCTCGCGGATTTCTTCAGGCAAGGGCGAGTCCCAATCGCACTTCTGGAAAGCTCGTCTGCGCCAGCGAAAGTGTCATCTACATACGTCTCGGATTTGAGACACTCAGCACCGAGAGGAAATCGAGAGCCCTCGTCTTCTACCAATTGCTGCAACGTGCGAATTGCCAAAAACGGAGCACAAGCAGTCTCATATGTGACCGTCGTCAAGCGATAATCGACAGGAGCAGAATCCGCAGAAGGAGCCCAAAGAATTCTCTGGAAGTCTTGGTCCTCACGCCGCACTTTAATCTGCCTAAACATCTTAACGATATCCGCTGTAAACGCAAAAGAATAACTATACCAATTAAGCAGAATCAACGCGAGGTCACTTTGAAGAGGAGCACCTGTAAACAAAAAATCATTTAGAAATCTACCATCTCGGGTTCGCCTCGAAGCGTCAAAAACAACCCTAAGCTTCTTGAATATCGAATCAAAATACTGCACAACCGGGTGATGTGGCAGGTACCAAGCACCTTCCTGCCGAGTCTCCGACTCTGGAACTCGAACCATGTGACCTAGGTCCTCGTACTCCTTCATAAAACTCCGATATGCATGAGTCGGCTCACGAGCAAAGCGACGATGCAAAGAATGGAGCGATCCAATAGCCATTTGCCGCGTCTCACCCGTCACCGAAGGTACCCCTGATTTCAACGGAAGGCGAACCTCGTATCGGCCCTGCGAATCACGAGTGTGAGTCTCCTTGAATAGACTCTCGCAGGTTCATTGTCTGGCTTTAATTTCTGATGGACGCAAGGCAGTTAATGATGCCAGAACTTGAAATCTGATACCGCATGTATCGAAGGCACTGCAATTACTGCAACGGTGTGGAGGAATTGCGTCTCGCCGCGGATCCTTTTCGCCTGCACCGAAAAATCCAACAGGTATTTGAGCACATGAGTGTCCAAGAGGATGTGCGAGAGTAGTTCGCCATGGAGTAAACAACGGCTCCGTCAGTCACGCTGAGCCAGCAGGCGCGCGCGCAGCCGGACAAGGCGAGTCGAGAAGCCGAAGTGCGCGTTCGGCGCGCACCACCGATGAAGGCAGGTCCGCGACGCGGAGCGCTGCAATCAGCGGCGCGAGTTTGCAGGCGGGCGAGGGCGCACCGCAGGAGCCATTAACGGGCGCGCGCGCGCGGAGTTTATCGGCTTATCTGGAGGGCTCGTGCGAAACGTTTACCGAGAGACAGATAGAGATGACGAGGCAGGGACGTGTCTCAGTGGCACACGTGGCATGTGGCAACCCCGAAATCGAGTTTGCCGTCGTGCGCCACAGAGAAGGGTAGCCGACGGCCGGTCTGTCTATTGTGCACAGTCATCTCGAGGCTGCTCTGTCACCGTCAAGGCGGGTTGTTTTCCCGGCCACCGTGAGCACACGGGGCTGAGAAAATAACTAAAGTCCCGCCGACGATTCCCCAGGTCGTGCGCACACGTCCTGGTGAAACACCAGCCAACTCCTGCCCGTGCGAAACCGACCACCCGCCGACCTCTCGAGATTCGCCTGGTCACTGTAAGCACACAGGACCAGGAGAAGAACGAGACGAGCGACCTCGATCCGTAGAGCCGTGCGCTCACGACTCCATGGACTCGAGGGAAACCTAACCTCCGAAAACCCGTCGTTAACCCGAACCCGTTTCACCGTCCGAAACTCCGATACCGCGTCCGTAAAACCGATAACCGCACCGAAACCACGTATCTCCGGCAACGTAGTGTTAATATACCGTAAACCGCTATAGATTAAGATAAACCGATTGTAAAGGCGAAATATTCTGAATAACCGCGATTTCGACTTCTGGAGACTAATAATTGAATTATCAACTTGTTAACATAATTACTAGAATATCTATTTTGTTATTAATTGCATAAACAAGTCTCTTCAATTAACCTTTCCCCTAACCAAATCCTGGCGTCCGGCCGACTACTCAACACACGGGGAAAGTCGAACCGTTACAAGGAAAACGCTTTAAGCCTGATCGAAGCAACTGCCCGTATACGTCCTAGAATAACATCGACCTTGTTGGATAGGAAAAATTCCAGATCTGCGAGAGTGAGCCCTGCAAACTGCTTGAGGTCGAGATTGTCAATGCTGTTGACTGGAAGCTGCGACGTTAAACGAGGTAGAATGAGTGCTTCTGTCGTGATCTGGAAGTTGGTGTCGACCCTAGACTTTAAAACGAGCTGTGTTATCGAACGCGCATTGCCCGCTGCGCTAGCGCCAAGCCCTGACAATGGCACGCAAGTGTGCTCCCTTTTGAGCCCTAACAGCTGTACAATAGACTCCGAAACGAATGAGGCCTCTGATCCTTGATCCAAAAGTGCTCGAACGAAGGTGTTGTTTCCGTTCGGACCTATAATCTGCACCTGCGCCGTAGCGAGAACGATCCTTCACTTCGGAAAGGAGACGCCCGCTGCATGCAAACTCACTACGAATTTTGAGTCTGAACTACCCGCCTTGGAAGTATCGGAATTTTGCTGCCCAGCTTGTGAATTACTCTGAAACTTAAGGTGCAAGAGCGTATGATGCTTACCCTGGCAGGTCGCACAACGTCCCGAAGAAGTACAAGCGTTGGCCCTGTGAGATCTGAGGCAGCTAAAATAGCGCTGCACGTTCTTGACTGTCGTATAACGCTCGTGCGGACTTTCGTCCCTAAGCTTAAAGCATTTCGACAGGGAATGCGTACCTTCACAAAAAGCGCAATCGGAACTTCCAGACGGACGAGAACAGCTAGCATGGAAAACCTTTCGAGCTTGAGGTCCCGATGTCGGCGCAGAGGCCGGTCTTTTCTCCGCCTTGCGTTCTGACGTTAGCATCTTAAGAGCTTGCGCTCTTCTCTCAAGGAACTTAACCAAATCGCAGAATTTCGGAAGCGTGCTGTTGGTGTCTCGTTCCGACCCATCGTCCTCCGGCACGATCTCCTGGTCCCTCTCGCTCAGTTCAGCCTCCCACAGCTTCCGTGACTTCGATCCAAGCGATCGGACAGTAAGAAAACAAGCCAAATATCCCAATGTTCAACTCCAAATTTCATGTTTTTCAACGCTCGAACGATTCTCTTAGCCTCATCGACCAACGCACGCATTTTAACAGCCGATTCTTTCCTCATCTGTGGAATCTCTAAGAAAGAAGTCAAGAGCTTGTTGATCATCAGCCTGGGGTTGTGATATCGATCGTTCAGCGCCTGCCAAATACCTGCATAATTAGCGTTGGTTGTCATCACATCCTTGATCAGCTCTGCGGCCCCATCAGTTAAGCATAGCTTAAGGTACTGCAACTTTGTGACGTCAGAGATTCCAGTACGATTATGAACAAGAGAACTGAAAAGATCGCTAAAACTAGCCCAATATGAGAACGTAGGTAAATTAATTTTCGGAAGCTGAACAACCTGCGAATCTGAGTCTGACTCCCCTATGCTATCATCAGCGTCAGGCTTGTCAAATGAACCCAGCAGTGTAAGAATATCATCGAGGGCCGTTTCATACACACCCTGAATGCGATCAAATCATGAATCGGCAATATAAGCATCTGTCTCAGCATCTTCCCTAACGACAATCTCAGAATGCGTACGCCTAGTCTCCGTCCAAATTTACCTTATAGCATCAAGTCGTGCCTGGACCATGCTTCTATTAAGCGAGTCACGCTGCTTAGCCATTACGCGAGTGCGAACACGTGGACACCTTCACCAACAGTCCTTAATACTAAGGCCTCGCGGCGCGCGCTCTATCACACACACACACACACACACACACACACACACACACACACACACACACACAAACACACACACACACACACACACACACACACACACACACACACACACACAACCCGGCGCACGCGGTCGCGAAAATTGCCGGTAAAACTACACTAATTCGCACGAACGCGAGGTGAACAGTACTCGCTCTGAAAAGAACGAAAGTACGATTCAACCTGTACAAATGCGCAAGAGAAATTACAATAATGAAGCTGAAGAAACTTGAGGATGATGCTGCACGAGCTAGTCGCTTAGCGGTTCTGTCAAGACAGAACACGTGTGGAAAAAAGAGCGCGGGCCCACGTCCCGAGCCGGCGGCGACACATCGACGCATGCGCGCACCGCGCAACGTCGTGAGAGAGAGCGTGTAGCGGCGCGAAATTCAAATCTTAAAATATACGGCTAGGTCAAATAACCCCTAAATAACGGCGTGAACATATAGAACAACCTTTCACCCTAGAATCAATGAAATTACATTATCATGATCTTAAAATAAAATATTCAGCATCAGATAGTGTTACTAGAAACAAAAGTATTATTGTACCTAAAACAAACAAAAGAATTAGCAATAAAAATAGCTATATGAAAGCAATCACTATTGCTTCCTCCTCAAGAGGAAGCTTTGTAATAGTAAAAGTTTCAGTTTTGCTAATACCTCGTAGAAACGCATTTGGAGGTGTTTGGAGTACGAATCACACGTTTTTAGAAAATGTCCGTGCGGATGGCTGTGTGTGTGTGTGTGTGTGTGTGTGTGTGTGTGAGTGTGTGTGTGTGTGTGTGTATGTACGTATACCGCCATAATTTTGGAACCATGCGACGGATCGTAATAAAATTTGACATGCATATATTTTTTCTAATTCTGAATTTAGGTCATTTTTTGTTTTATGATTCTGGCCATTTTATGGCCATATTATAGCCATTTTTCTATTTTAGAAAAAATATTTTTGCTTTTTTATAATGATATGTTTTATACAATATATTCAACAATAGTGTATCTAAAAGAACATAAATTTGTCTACTTTTTCCCGCAAGATTTTCTAGATTGACTGATCTGTTCATTTTTTATGATATAAAAGGTAATTTTTCGATAAACATATATAACTCAAAAAATAAATAGTTAAATGTTTTGAAAAAATTCATGACAATAAAAAACAACGATATCTACTAGTTGTAAAAATTTTAAGCAATTTTGGCGACTAGTTTTTGAGATAAAAATCAAAAACTAAAAAAAATGGTTTTTTTATGTCGTACGATTACGGGAGTAAAAAGGTTTAAATTGAGTTGAAATTTTAGGAAAAGATTGATCTTTTGATCACTTCGGCTAGGTTCTTTTTGTAGCTTATGAAACCTTTTAGTTTAAAAGATATTAAGATTCAAATTCTTCAACTCTCACCCTGTATACTCTGTGTGACTGAACATTATTATTTTTGTTAAACCATATAATTTGATAATTAAAGCTTAGTATATTTTGAGAGTTTTCATGGTTTTATAAAATGTCCGTGCAGATGGTTTTGTCTGTGTGTGTGCGTGCGTGCGTGCATGCGTGCGTACGTATACTGTCATAATTCTGGAACTACGTGATCGATCGTAATAAGATTGGACGTGCATATATGTTTTCTGATTCAAAGAATGAGTTGATTGTCCCATGTAATTAGCTTCCACTAGCAGAATAGGAGGAAACTAAGTGCCAATGACTTGGCAGCGGTTTTTTAATGCGCTCCCAAGTGATCTTGAAGCGTTAAATATGGAAAAATACTCGCAAAAGAAAATGATTAAAGATTGAATAAGGTGTAACTGTTAATGTTTAGAATTATAAACTTGTTATTGTTGCGCGTGCGCAACTAAATCTTGTTCCAAGAACTAATGTAAATGTTTATAAATAGTAGTATATAAATAGTTTTAATTTCTAATTACAAGTTTTTATATTGTACTATTTTGTAACCAGGCCTGCTAACAGTACCTACGTGTACCTCTGCAGGATTACAGGTATGAACCTAATACCTTGTAAATTTTTTGGAATAAACAAATAAATAAATAAATAATATATCGTGCAACTAGAAGGAAAAACAATGTATGCGTCTCGGGACGCCCGGCAGAAGTGATAACTTAAATTAATGTAAATGGAAAGTATTCTGTTTCGAACTTGGTTAACGATGAAAAATCGAATATTATTAGGGTATAATTGTATTTTGAAAATATCCGCTTTCACCCTATTCGCATTATTACGCACACTCGGAGTATATTTTCGGTACTGTTGGATTGATTTTTGAAGTGATAACTTCTTATGGGACGGTGAACCTACAATGTTTGTAACTTCTGGAATGCGTTAGATGGAATGCGTTAAATGGAATGTGTTACAGTGATATCTATAGGTCTACTGGTATAGGGCTCTTATAGACCTCGGTTCGGCAGCCCCCCTCTCCGCGCCCAAATCGAAATGTAGCTTTATTCCCTTTGGGCCCCCTCTATGCGCCCTGCAATAAGTATATAGCTCTACTCTTTTATGCGCTCACCACGGCATTATACTAGGTGCGTGCCCCACATAGCACGAAAGCTTGCCAACGAAAGTTTCAAGAAAGATTCCCACAGAAGCTTCCTGTAAGAACTTTAAAATTAAAAAAAATCTTTCTGGAATCTTACTTAGAAGTCTTACTTCAAAATCTTCCTGCAAGATTAACAGAAGATAACAACGATAGATTCCATTTATCATTTTTTGAAACATGACATAGAATCTTAAAAGAAGCTTTTAAAAAGCTTTCTTTGAAAGATTCCGTGCAATATTTCGTGAACCTTTCTCGAAAGATTTTCGTTAGCATTTCTAATAGCTAACCGTAATACAACATCGAAGGTTTCAGGAAGAATCACCGCAACCTCTCTGTAAGCTTCATATAAGATTAAAAAAATGTTCGACTCTGAACGTGACAGTTAATCTACCAAAAGCTTCCAGTAACCATTCAGGAAAGATTCCGTACAATATTTCTTAAACCTCTCCAGAAAGATTTCCGTTAGCATTTCTAATAGCTATCCATAATATTACATGGAAGGTTCCAGGAAAAGTCACGGCAATCTTTCTGTAAGCTTCATATAAAATTAAAAAAATTTTCAACTCTGAACGTGATAGTGAATCTTTCAAAAGCTTCTAGTAACCTTTCAGGAAAGATTTCGCGCAATATTTCTTGAACCTTTTCACAAAGATTCCCGTTCGCATTTCATATGTAATTCAGATTATTTATCTTCATGAAAGTTAATTCAAGCAGTAATTAGAATTTTGGTTACTTTATATATCATCATACATTATTATTATTTTTTGATTAATGTTTATTTATTATTAGTTTTAGTTTACGCGTTGAGGTAGCTAATATATCAGATCTGAACTTTTAAACATAACAGTTCTGTTTAGGTAAACGGATAGCATGTTTGACTACCACGCTGGTGATCCAGGTTCGATTCCCACCGCCGGTGAAAAATTTAATTTCATTTCTTTGTTACAGAATAATACAATATGAATAATAAATTAATAAAACTGAATAATAATAAGTTTAAAATGAATTAAATAAATAGAAAAATTAATTTTGATGCATCTGATACTACAAATTTTTTCTTAAACCTTCATAGAAGGTTACCTAAATTTTTCTAACAATACTGAAAGATATTGGAAGATTATTGGAATCTTCCAAAAGATTTCATTAATATTTCTAGAACCTTTCAGAAAACCTTCCAAAAAGTTTTTAAGTAATATTACAGTAATGTTGTTAGCAACCTTCCTGACAGTGATTTGAAGCGGACATTCTCAGCATCCAGGAAGATTCCATGGAATATTCTTGTAAGGTTCCTACACTTTCAAGGAAGCTTCCTGAAAGCTTTCAAAAAGCTTTCATGCTATGTGGGGCGTACGTGCGTGCGTGTCGTGTAAGCTGCGTAACTATAACTATATCTTTTAGTGTACGAAACCAGCGCCTCTACTGGATGCTTTTTAGGCACGACCGCGACACGGAAGTGCCTTATAGTTTCGTGTGCGAAAAATGTGTACCATGCGATATCTCGCACAATTTTCGACCGATCGGGCTGAAATTTTAGGAGAAGTCTCCTTTCGCAAAAGCCAAAAAACTATTTTTTTTATCCCGATCCTCTACGTCGTTTTGAAATGCGGGCACAATTTGTTTAGATTTTATGGATTTTTAGATGTATTTCCAATAAAAATTTTGGTGTTACACTTTGAGAGATGTTAGTCAATCGGGCTAAAAATTTGTGTGTGAACTCCTCTTATAATAGTAAGCTGACAGATCTATTTTGGGCTTGATCCTGCATGTATACGCAGAATGCGGTCACCTCCAAAAATCACTACAAACGGTTTTTTGGCTCTAACTCGAATTCTAAGAATTCTAAAAAAAAAAGTTAAATGGAAAAGTTGTAGATCTTTGAAAAATACAACTTTTTCCCATTAACATCAAATCATGAAAATGCTTATAACTCAAGTTTACAGCCCAAAATCGCCGTTTTACAGCTAAAAAAACAATTATTTGCCATAAAACTTTGCGGACATACGTTTTACATGAAAATGTTAAATATAAAAGTTGTAAACATTTTCAAAATACAACTTTTTACCGTGGCAAACATTATTTTTAACACTTTTTGACATACAACAACTCTAGAAACGATTTTTTAAACATCAAAACGCGCTATGTAAATCTTGGCTACGATAATTAATAATATTCTTCTGTTTCGAAATAATAATTTTCTCTTCAAAGTATAATTTCTTGCTGCAACTGCTTAGCATTGTTTCGTTTTATTTTGTACCTAAAAGAAAAAGAATAAAATTAAAACCAAAAAAACCTCTGCAACTAAATAATATTTAAAGTAAAACTATTTATGATCTGCATCTTAGAAGCACGGCATCTGCAAAAATATAAATTACATCAATTACATGAAATCATTCAAATTATATAGAAAATATTGTACCTGAAAGTTACACACTAACGAAGCTCCATTATTATCGATGATCAGGCATATGACCAATGCCATTGATCCTACTGCCCCTCATCCAGCAGACCATGATATCTCCAGTTACAGTATGATTTAAACACTAAAAAACAAAAGAAATCATATTAAAAACTCATATCAACAAACAATTATTCAACTCACTGATCTCATGTGATAAAAAAACTGATCCGTTAATAGTAGTAAGCAGTATTCCGGAGTCTTGATGAAGCTTTCTTCCAACTCCAACATTTTGATGGTTCAGATGCCGACACCAATATCTTTAGTCGTACTCCTGTGCATGCAGTGGTAGACTATGATGCCATAAATTCAGCATTACTCGTACACCTAGACATACAGGAAAATATGTTACAAACTTTTTTCGCATAATTTATATTTAAAAATAACAAACTTAGCAGTATATTGAGAATAATCACTGTTATGATACCCGTAAGCAATAAAAGATATCTATTTAGAAAACTTAGAACATGTATAAAGTATTTTAAATCAAAACCTATTAAAGATTCAATATTAATTAAACATACAGTACGAGTCATTGTAATTTTTGGATATTACCATGTAGAATAGTACAAACCCATCTCCAGAGCCGTATTAAAGGGGTTGAATTACCCAAGAACATCAATCAATACTCCCAGCAAGCACGAATCCAGCTCCAAGATCATCTCGACATGGTTTAAGCAGCCAGCTAAGCCAACCAGGACTGTCATAAAGTAAAAATACGGGTCCATGGTCAATTTCAGGTGGTTCAAGCAAATAATAACGTCTCAAGGACATCCAGAAAGTTCGAATATAGCTTGAAGATTGTTAGATCAGCCAGAAACACCAAGCAGCACGAGCAGATAATGTTGAAGTACCCAGAGACGCCAATCAGCACCACTGCAGACAGAGTAAATCTAGCTCCAAGGTCATCTTGATGTAGTGGCAGAAGTCAACAACCCAGCCTGCACTACTTAGATGGTATGAATCAGTTCCAGAGACACCTTGAGGGTTTTGAAGTAGCCAGCAACGCTAAGCTACACCATCCAGATAGTGCGAATCAGCACGATGGTAGTGCTTACATGGTCAAATTGGCGATAAATACTAAATTCTCTGTCCTCTGATACCAATGCCGTATAGCTATCAGTAGGAGACATCAGAATTACAACACAATGGTTCAACTCTAAAAACAGATCACACAATCACATAGTCACTGATTTCACTGCACATAACACAATAAATATCTGTTTTCAAAATAATGAACACAAGAACACAGCAATACTTTTTGTGGAACTGTGTGATGCTAAATCGTCACCTAGACAGCATTTGACAAGAAATATACATCAGCACAACAGTATAATCAGCAGGAGCAGCAGCAGGAGTAGTCACAAAAACAAAAGATAACCTTTAAACAAAAATTCAAGTTTCTTGTTGGAGCTACATGTTTTTCTATACTGTAGCACTCCTTGATGAACTGACACTCACACATTGCATCGTCAGTGCCATTATGGGTGCATCACTTTTAAATACTTTTTGCACCGTCTTACAAAGCATTAATCGCAAGCAGCTGATCCGCAAGCGGGATCGTGGTGAGCAGAGGTTGCTTGTAAACACATATAGGCTCCATAGTAGCACTTCTGTTCTGATTTTAAAACTACATATATCACTGCTGCATCGGAGTACTGGTGGGCATGGCGCGCGCGGAGCTCGAGCGCCGGGGGGTATGGCGAGCGTCGGCGGTCGTGCCTTATGCGCAAAACGCGAAGCGCGAACGTTTTGCGTGCCTTGCATCGCTAAGCGATGCAAGGTGGCAAGCCACATAGCGGCCAAAGGCCGCGTTGTGGCGCGCTAGTTTAAATACTGGGATACTCTCTAGTGGTCCTAATGCTACATTAAAACTGAAGATCAATGACAAACATATAAAATTATTAGAGAAACAATCTTAAGATGAAGATGAACTCATAATTTCGATCGTCAAAAAGACATACGAGCGTCATAATATTTTTATTAATAACCGACAACATAGGTTTTCCAAATTTTAGATTCATATTATTATGAAGCATATAAAAGATTCACATTTCTTTATATGTTAAATGCTACTTGCGGGACCTCAGTATTAAAAAAAAAAAATCAATCCAACAGTGCCGAAAATATACTCCAAGTGTGCGTAATAATGCGAATAGGGTGAAAGTGGATATTTTCAAAATACAATTATACCTTAATAATATTCGATTTTTCATCGTTAACCAAGTTCGAAACAGAATACTTTTCATTTACATTAATTTAAATTATTACATCTGCCGGGCGTCCCGAGACGTACACATTTTTTTTTAATACTGAGTTCCTGGAAGTAGCATTTAACATATAAAGGAATGTGAACATTTTATATGCTTCATAATAAAATTAGCAGAGCATCCATATAACAATATGAATCTAGAATTTGAAAAACCTATGCTGTCGGTTATTAATAAAAATATTATGATGCTCGTATGTCTTTTTGACGATCAAAATTATGAGATCGTTTTCATCTTAAGATTGTTCCTCTAATAATTTTATATATTTGTAATTGATCTTCAGTTTTAATTAAGCATTAGGACCACTATAGAGTATCCCAGTATTCAAAAAGCATCCAGTAGGGGCGCTGGTTTCGTACACTAAAAGATATAGTTATAGTTACGCAACATACACGACACGCACGCACGTACGCACGCATATGTATAACGTAGTGTTGAGCGCATAAAAGAGTATAGCTATATACTCTTTGCAGGGCGCATAGAGAGGGCCCGAAGAGAGTAAAGCTATATTTATATTTGGGCGCGGAGAGGGAGACTACCGAACGGAGGCCTATAAGAGCCCTATACCAGTATACCTATAGATATCACTGTAACACATTCCATTTAAAGCATTTCAGTTATTGCATTCCGGAAGTGACAAACATTGTAGGTTCACCGTCCCATAAGAAGTTATCACTTCAAAAATTTGTTTTTCTAGCGAGAATAATGTTTTAAGCACCTACAAAACATTAAACGAGTCTGAAAATGTCAGTCCTCCTTTTTTGCACTGTAAGGTTGCAAGAAATTGCAGCGTTCCAAGCAGCGCGAGTCCTGGACCGGGGTGGCGGCGGAGCGTCCCGAGGCCGAAAGCGTGAATGGTTTGAATATATACTTATGCGTGTGTGTGCTTTTTTTTTTGTTTTCTATATTCCCGAGCGAGAGCGGCGCCGAGCGCTACAGTAGGTACGAGCGAGAGAGAGAGAGAGAGAGAGTAGGAGTTGCGACGTTGCCAGATTCAGCTAAATACGAGAGGAAGGCAGAGCAGAGTCCTGGAGGATCCCAGTCAACGGCGAAGCAGCGGGGCCAGGAGAGGGCCGAAGAAACCTAGTTTTAAGTTGGTTTATCTATGTGAACGCGAAAAGCTAATTATTAAGTGTGTGAATGTAAGCATGTATAAACGCATTCGAAACGCGCGCGCTCGCGGGGCCTAGTAGGAGACACGGGGATTCGTGGATAGCGACGGCGCGAGCGAGCCAATTAGCGGCCTCCGTTTTCGCCGGCGCGGGCCGCGAGTTTGAACAAGGAGCTGCGCTCGCTCTCTTGCCTGCCAGCTCCGGTCCTGGACGGACGTGTCCATCAACGCTCGCCAAATAAAGGTCAGTTGGTTTTCTCCTTAAACATCTTCCTCGCGGTCAGGCGTGTCGTCGAAACTCCTGGTGGAGACGACTCGAACGGGTCTAGGGTTCTGAGAGAGTTTCGTGTTAGTGTCTCGGTTTTCTTTTGCGTTGTGTGTCGAGTTATAGATTCACGGTTTTCCGCGGGTTTATCTCTCGGTTGTCTAGTTCTGGCGTGAATCGGCTTATCTTTTGTGTGGCGAAAAACCTGGTTTATCTGGCTATCTGGTATTTGATTGCATAGGCCTGTCTTTGTGCAAGAAGCACAATTGATTTTGGTTAAAAGATCGGGAGATCGTGTTGTCCAGTGTGTCGTAGTCTAGCGTCGTTCAGTTCGGGGAAAGAGTTCGCAGAGAAGCGCATATTCGTGTAGTATAACAAAGCGGACGGCGCGTGCCAGCGGCGGTCTGGTGCAAGCGAGAGCGACAGCGGTCGCTCGTTGCAGGCAGAGCCGAGCGCAGCCGGTCAGATGCTCGTAGTATTCGTGGCTTAAACGGCTGTCCACCATCTCAGGTAGTAGAGGCACGGGCAGGGTTTAATTGGTACGCGAGGTGTGTCTGGGAAGGGTCGGCCACGTCTTGGCATTCCGGGTACAAGTAGTAACCTACGGGTGCAAGGCGCGAGCGCGGCGGGTGCATGTGTTAGAGTCGTCCGGGGATAGGCGCTGATCGTCACCCGATGCACGGATTCGGCCGGAGTGTCGCTCCTGGAGTAGGAGTGCCGGGGGATCCGTACGACCAGCGTGTATGAGTATTTGGGTGAATGTGTTCGGCTTCGGGACAAAAGTCGGCAGTTCTAGCGGTTTATCTTTACTGGTTTTGCTATATTCAGGTGTGTCTAAATAAATGAGTGATCTGTTCTGTAAAGGCGAAGTGAGATGTTAAATAAAGAAAACAGTCACAGCATAAACCGCCCGTGTCTGCATGATTTTCCCCTTTGTTCCACCTCACCTCCTGACTAAACCCACCCGCTCACAATATCACGAACCGACTGAGCTGCGGAAAATCTAGTGTCGCGATCGTGCAGGCGCATGAAAAAGACCTCGCGGTCTTGACGACAAGGTCGTCTGGCGCCCCTTTGTTAAAGAGAGCCTGCACTGTCGCCGAGCTGGTGTAAACGCGTGGCCAGCTCCGAGAATATCTAGCTGAGCAAGTCACAGTGTTTCTGTGTGTGAGTGTGTGTGCGTGTGTGTGTGTGTGTGTGTGTGTGTGTGTGTGTGTGTGTATACCCGCCATAATTTTGGAACCATGCGACGGATCGTACTAAAATTTGACATGCATATATTTTTTCTAATTCTGAATTTAGGTCATTTTTTGTTTTAAGATTTAGACTATTTTATGACCATTTATTGGCCATTTTTAGATTCTGAATTTAGGTCATTTTTTGTTTTAAGATTTAGACTATTTTATGACCATTTCATGGCCATTTTTAGATTTTTGAAAAAATATTTTTGCTTTTTATTATGATATGATTTATACAATATTTAAACATATTTAAATCAAAGAATGAGTTGATTGTCCCATGTAATTATCTTCCACTAGCAGAATAGGAGGAAGCTAAGTGCCAATGACTTGGCAGCGGTTTTTTTTAATTGTTTTAATAAACAAACTATAAAATTTTCAAAATTTCCACAATTAAATTTTTTGTTGAAATATTCAACATTTTTGAATTTTCATAATTTTTATAGTGCCTTTCTATCATCCTTTACTTGTTTCTTATCCGTTTCATGTCTGTCCTTTTCCTTTCTCATTTCCTCTAGTTTTTCTCTAAGAAGCATCAGGCTGCACAAACTTTTCAAAATTTTTGAAATCTTTCTCACGCCGCAGAGAAAAACTCCATTTTGTTCGTTTTTATGCGTAATCAGGGGCAGTTTTCAGGTTCGTATTACGAAATAGTTATATATATTCTGTAAAGAGTCCATCGCAGTGTATATGAAAGAAAAGCTTTATTGAAGTACAAAAAGCTAAATAATATGTATAAATGCAATTTTATTTTATTTTTTCAATACAATACCAAATTATGTAATATTTGTTATGTAAGATCGTAATTTCTCGTTTGTTTAAATTTAAATTAAGAAGCATATGATATTTGTTCACGAATTAAGTTAGGTAAAAAGCTGGAAGGGTTTTTTAATAAATAAATAATAAAATATTTAAGTTTTATGGATATATATATATATTGAGAAAACACACAAAAGCACCCTTACAAAAATATAAAATAATTCTATAAAATACGCAAGATAAAATAAAATCATAATTGTAAAAACGCAAAATTAAACTACGAAATAACCACGAAAACCGGATAGCTAAACTAACAAGGCAAGCTAACTAAGCGAAGGGCTAGAAGCGAATGACGACGTATCGACCACCCGCTCCCCTGCAGACCCGAGATCCCGAGCCGCCGAAAACTCAGGCCCGCTAAAACAAAGCGCTTTCCCGAATACTACCGAAGGGACTGGAAGCAGTGCGAACGCTCCTCTATACCTATATCTACGAGCGCAGTCACATTCCCCGTGCAAACGCTTCCCACCACTCGTCCATTTGGCCTGACAGTCACAGATCAGCCTAGCGGCTTCTCTGCACCGTGTTGATCTTCACAACTGCGGAGTAAAACTCCCTATGTGAGATCTGGCAGTCTAGGAGCGATTAAAAATCACTCCTAACCGTGTTGGCCTGACGCCACGAAAAGCACCACCAATTCGCGTTCATATGATTCAAATGGCTGGGAAACGTTTGCTGAACTATTGCAAAATGAATAAATATAAAATAAATGCAAAACGCGTCGCACTTGCATCTTTCCCTGACTACCCCTCAATACGTCCGGAACAATATTTTTGTGTCCATTTTTTAACCAAATTTACTTGAATTCAAATTCAAAGATGATAACATATTTTGGATACTATCTGCATAAAACAATAGTTAAAAGCCAATTCAAAGAAAACAAAGTGCCAAGAACTTGGCAGCAGTTATTTATTATTGTATTAATAATGTATTATTTACAAATTCCAGCAAGAAAGCAGCATGACAAGGATACCTGTAACCTGTCCAAATCTGTTTGGAAAAGAGCATAATGGTGAGCAATTTATCGGAGACGAAAACGAGACAAGAAGATCATTTGTGAATATAAGTTTGAGCGGCAAATCAATATATAATAAAAAAAGGTAATGTTTTATACACTTTAGTAATGTACCTGAATATGTGTTAATAACAATTGTTTGTAGGAAAAGTTTTCTAAAGTATTATAATACATGAATTTGTCAAGCAAGATGAGCGCAGCCGCCTCTAAACATAGTGATGTACTTTTTGTATTTTTATTTATCTATGTACACTAAGAGTAGTAGTATTTATATGCAAAGTATAGGTTCTGATGTGCACCCTTTAAACCCTTTAAGATAAACAAGTTGGTTGTTCGAAAGGTCCTTATTGCAATGTTATGAATATATAAAACCGCTGCCAACTTCATTAAAAGTATGATATCTTCAAGTGATGTAATGACTTCTATAAAAAAATCTTTTTAAAAGGTAAAATATTGGCAAGTAAAAGTTTCTTTACATAAGTCGTGATATCCCAAAAACAAACATAACTGATGTCAAGTAATTGTTTTTCATATTTTTCAGGTATATATGCATGCAGGTACATTATTTTATAAAATAAAATATTTTTTACTTCAATTCTTAGTTGATACAATAGTTTAGATTCATAAGTAAAATTCTAAATTACTCATCTTCCTTGGAATTTCCAAAAGTATATTTAATGATATACTTTTAATCCATAATTCAGAAGCTATTTAAATAATTAAAATCAATATAATATTGGAAATACGACTCAAGATTTTAATATTCTTTAAATTTGTCTAATAACTTCTGAACTATGGATTAAAACTATATTATTAAATATACTTTCGGAAATGCCAAGGAAGAAGAGTAATTTGAAATTTTACTTATGAATCCAAACTATTGTATCAAGTAAGAATTTAAGAAAAAAATATTTTATTTCATAAAATAATGTATCTGCATGCATATATCTTAAAAATATGAAAAACAATTACTTGTCATCAGTTATGTTTGTTTTTGGGATATCACGACTTTTGTAAAGAAACTTATACTCGCCAATATTTTACCTTTTAAAAAGGTTCTTTTTAAGAAGATTTCATCACTTTTATAGAGACTGTACATGTATTACATTATACGATATCAACAGTAAAAATATGCAATACTCAAGATAATACTCAGAGATAACGTTGATACCGTCCACCCTTGGCACCAGGTACCACGGAGACCGTTGCCATCGCAATATTTGTGTTTGGTGACACATAAAACCCCCGAGTAATGACTTTTGACTAATTATGTTAAAATTTTCCCTAAAACTCTAGAAGACGACGTTGGTGCTGTCCACACTGGGCACCAGGTACTTTAAAGACCGTTGCCGTCACGATATTCGTGTTTCGCGACCCCGAAAACCCCAGAGTAACAAATTTCAACTAATTTTGTTACAAATTTCCGTAAAACTCGAGGAGACGACGTTGGTACTGTCCACCCTGGGCACCAGGTACCTCGAAGACCATTGCCGTCGCGATATTTGTTTTCAGCGATCCCAAAAACCTTCGAGTAACAAGTTTCAACTAATTATGTTAAAAATTTCCATAAAACTCCATAAGACGACGTTGGTACTGTCCAGCCTGGGAACCAGGTATCTCGAAGACCGTTGCCCTTGCGATATTCGTCTTCAGCGACCCCGAAAACCTCCGAGTAACAATACTGGACTCATATCCATCAATATTTACCGAGTTGTAAATTTTTATTTATTTATTGTCTTTTCGAAATGCACTTCCAAAATGCATATTTTTTATGCAAAAATGCGATTTTTAAAATAATTGATGAATTTAATTTACAATGTTTGTAAATGCTCTCACTAATCGAACGCAAATAACCAAATCAACATTAGGTGCTGCTTAAAACATCGATGGTTCATTTTCTTTATTATTTTCTTGACTATTCAAATTTTTTCGCCGTGAATGACCGGAAGTCACGTGACCGGAAGGCTGAAAAATCTCAGAAGAGGAAAACCGTCCCAATGAAAAAACCGCTGCCAAGTCATTGGCACTTAGCTTCCTCCTATTCTGCTAGTGGAAGATAATTACATGGGACAATCAACTCATTCTTTGATTTAAATATTCGCTACTATTCGATACTAAAAGGATAGGTTAGGAAGACACTTGTAGGGGAGGGGTATCAGGGGAGTGGGGGTTAAGGTGGATATCAAAAGGATAGAGCTCCGTGAACTCCTAAAATAACTTACATATATCGTAATAAAAAAAATACCAGTAATTGCGGAATCATTAATAACGTTAACAACTGCAAGTTACAAAATTGCGGGTGGCTTCATTTTTTTGTGAAAAATAACATTTTTTACAAATTCATTGGCACGTAGCTTACTCCAACAAAATTTATTCCAATAAATAAGATATTGTTTTAAATTACAGTATGTGAATGCTATTTGAAATATTTCCAAGTTTAATTATTTTGCTGTACAAGCAATTTTTTTATTGTAAAAGATATAGAATAATTAGAAAGATCCGATCAAAATCTCTAAAATAGCGAATTTGCAGAATCTATCGTTTAATTTTGAAGATATATATACGTGTAGAAATCGTAAAAAGTTTAACATAAGCAAGGAATAAATATAAAACCAAAACTCTCAAACTCGCTACCCCACGCGTCATGAGTTTGAATGACAATAACATAAAAGGAATATTGACGAGTAGCGAACGAGTTACTATGGAAAAATGTGTGGCAATGAAAATAATAATCTTTAAAAAAAAGTGAATTGAAGGGTTTCGCGTAGTCTCTCCCATGCTCTTGCAGGAGCAACATTGCGCAGAAATTGGATTACGATGGATTTCCATCTTAACAGCATTTGTCTGCTAGTTCTCGGAGGAGCAGAGCATAGTTATTTTTTGGAAAAATCGATTTTTACATTTCAGCTCTTCACTTGAAAACTGCTCAACGACATCGTTTGAAATTCTAACAGCAGATAGCTTTGTTTAAGGTTAATCACCAAATAAAATTTTGAAGCATTTGACTACATTGTTTTAGAGATATGAGAAATCAAAAAATTTTCAAAAAAAAATTCAAACCTTGATATATTATGAACCGTAGGGTTTTTAAAGCTGCGCAATAAACTTAGCCAAAACATATACAGGTTGGACCATTTTAATCTACAATGGAAATATCTCAGAATCATGGTTGGATACAGAAAAATGTTTTATACAAAAGTTGTAGAGGTCAAAGGGGGTCAACTGTTGGTACCAACAAACTTGACCTTGAACTTGTTTTTGAAGGTTATTTCAAAGTCAAGTTCATTTTTATATAGGAACACCTATTTTTGATTCCGGATTTGAAAAGAGCGGAAAATTTTACGTTCAATATGATATTTTCATCAAGGTCAGAGGAGGTGATATGAAGGTGAAGGTTAAATTTAAGAAAATTATTAAATAATGGGTGTTAGGTCGGAATAACGGTTGGAAACATAAAAATGTTTTGAAAAAAGTTATCAAGGTTGAAGAGTATCATCTTCTGGTTGCAATAATTTAGTATTTTTTTTTATATTTTAGGCTAAATTTACCGACAATTAGACAAATGCTCAAGGTCTTTGATGTCTTTTGACCTTCAAATATTTATTATTAACATTTGAAGTGCACAGTAAAGTGGTCTTGACACGACCTTACCTTGACCTTGATTAGCATTTTCAACGCGCATTCTCTTATTTTTACCAAATCGGAGATCAAACGAAGTTGTCGTTTGAAAAATCACTTTGACCTTGACATAACCTTCAGAACCAAATTCAAGGTCAAGGTTATTGCAACCAGAAGATAATACTCTTCAAACATGATAACTTTTTTCAAAAACATTTTAATGTTTCCAACCGTTATTCCGACCTAACACCCATGATTTAACAATTTTCCTAAATTTAACCTTCATATGACCTCCCCTGACCTTGATAAAAATATCATTTTGAACGTAACATTTTCCGCTCTTTTCAAATCCGGAATCAATAATAGGTGTTCCTATTCAAAAAAATGAACTTGACCTTGAAATAATCTTCAAAAACAAGTTAAAGTTCAAGTTCGTTGGTACCAACAGTTGATCCCCTTTGACCTCTACATCTTTTGTCTAAAACATTTTTCTGTATCTAATCATGATTCTGAGATATTTCCCATTGTAGATTAAAATGGTCCACCCTATATATCTACCTTTACTCAAAATCTCAAGTGCGATAAGGCCTTTTTACGCCCGTAATCAAGGCACAAAAAATTCTTTTTTTTCAGTTTTTGATTTATTACTGAAAAAATAAGTAGTCAAAACACTTGAAATTTCAATGAAACATAGTTTGACACGTGACCCATCAACATGATTTTTTTCGTGAGGTTATGATGTTAGTTTCAGAGATATGAATTTAAAAAAACAAATTACCATTTTTATTTTTTTTTGCCGAACGGAGCGGTCGATCCCGAAGGCCAAACGGGAAAAAGTAGATAGTTTTATAATCTTTCAAATGTTTTTCAGCTGAATTATATAATAATGTCAGTAATTAAATAGTGTTTTCAAAAATCAAAAAATAGCCATAATAAAAAAAGTAATGAAAAACAATTTAAAATGACTGTTTTTCCCGAATTTAGAATCCAAAATTGGATATGCATGTCAAATTTGTTTGATATCGACGAAGTAGTTCCAGAAACATTACGGTATACACACACACACACACACACACACACACACACACACACACACACACACACACACACACACACACACACACACACACACCTC
>CM053168.1:39294105-39305288 GCA_012977825.3 Pteromalus puparum
ACACACACACACACACACACACACACACACACACACACACACACACACACACATACACACACACGTCCAGGGAGGAAGTTCGCTCCCTACGGGGGTTGGCATCCCCGGACTGCCCGAACAAGCAGGGCAGTACAAAGGTCGCCGCTTATGCCATTGTCAGTCTCCCGGGATAGGCTCTTAAGCCTGAGCATGGAGGGTACAGCTTGAAAACTGGGTTGCTGGCGCTCCCAGGCTGCCGGATAGTACAGTACAACAAACGACGGTGCCTTAAGGAACTACAGGACGAGGTGGAACAGGACCCTTGGGGTTGACCGTATGAAATAGTAATAAAAAAGATTTTAAAAAAGCTACGTGCCCCCTCCAAAACGTCTGGAACGACTACACCGGGTGGTGACCACACTTTTCCCCAGGCAACTGAAAGAGCCAAGTGTCATCAAAAGTGGTGTGAATGAAGAGGCCGTTTCGCCGATCACGATTAAGGAACTGTTAGCCGCCTGCAGAAGGGTAGGAAACAACAAGACTCCAGAGCTGGGTAGCATTCCTAATATTGCATTAAAGCATGCGATTTACGCTAATCCAGAGATTGTCGTAGACTTGTACAGTGCATGTTTAGAAGGGGGAACATTTCCTACAAACTGGAAGAAACAGCGACACGTACCTCTGCAAAAAGGAAAGAAGCTACCTGAAGAAATGTAAAGGTAGAGGAGTTTGCAGAAAATTCCCTTGTAGGGAATCTTCATTAAATCGTTCTCTCTCGCCACACTCTTTCTAGATGCACATACATTCTATCTCCCCTCTTCTTACCCTCACTCTTTTCATCACTTGCAAACATACATATTCATGACACATCTATTGTCTCTCTTATGCGCACGCATTCACACATCATTCAAATGAAAGGCCGGTGGTCCGTTACATAGTCCCCTCTTTAAATTTGTTATTTAGTAGCAAAAACAAATTCAAAGAAGCTCCCATTAAATGCCTGATTTAAATCTATTATTCTTGCTGACTTCATTCTTTGTTATTTTTACCATTCTTTTATTTATCATAGCATTTTGTACTAATTGAAAGCAAATATGAATAAATCTGTCTCAACTTACTTTACATATTATTTACAATCTTGTATCACATCTAATTATTATTTGCATTGCCGAATCTGATCTTACGTTATTTTTCATACTTTATTTCATACTTTCATACATTCCATACCACATTGCCTTAGGTGTATAGAAAATCATATAACACTGTTTTCCTTAACACAACAATTTTTTGTTTTCCTTTTACTTTAAAATTTATTTATTTTCTCATACTCTTAATCTTTTCTATATAATATAAAACAATCTGATTTTATTCACACTTTTTGCTCTCACTAGCGCAGCGGTACTTACACATGTTCTGAATGGATACACGTTAGACTCATAGACTTCACCCTCATGCCTAAAGCCAGTATACTTTTTGCTTTCCTCCGCAAGTAGAATTTGACAGAAGCAGCTTGTTAAATCTGGGCTTGTCATTATGGCAATTTCATCGCATATTTGAAAAAGTTCATCAACCTTCCGGGGGATTCATAATCTTTTTTAAAGTGCTCGTAGACTTTTCCCGTATCAGACAACGGCGTACAGATCCATCCTTTTATACTGGAGTAACGAGCGGGCTGATATGTTAAGTGTTTGATCCCCTTATAATATTTCACTTCGAAATTTTCTTTATCATGATACTTACAGTTTTTCTGTCATTTATAGACTTTTATCTTTGATCACTTTGACACTTACAGTTTTTCTGTCATTTATAGACTTTTATCTTTGATCTTTATTCGATATTTATAACCTTTCAAGAAACCAGGTTCGATTATTAATAGTATATTGCGTACCAAGGGCGTAAAGTGGGCTTTTTTAGGCCGAGTGTGGAGTTGCAGTACGAGTCAAGGCGAGTTAGCCCGAGCCGAAGGCGAGGGCGTTTACGAGCCGCAGACAAGTACTGCAACCACACGAGGCCAAAAAACCTACTTAGCCCTTGGTGCACACCATATTTTTTGTAACGCATGTACAGATTTTTGCGTTTTTCGTACCTATTAAGCGGGCGTAAAGTACCATTTTTCAATATCCTTGATTTTCTCTATAAAGTCATAACAATTCTCTACGTGTGAGGCAGGTTTTTTTATGATATTTTGTAAGGTTCTAAGGAAGCTTTTTGATAAAAAATACGTGGGTGAGACAATTGTTGAGATTATGGGGCGCAACGGAATGTCTTTCTTGTGGATTTTTGGTAGTCCATAGCATCTTGGTAGTAATGTGTCTGTTTAAGTGAATTTGGTTTTGTTCTATTTTCTGCCAAAGAAGCCGTTGTCATTCCAGTTATTAACAAATTGTTTTACCTTATTATGTATTTTTGGTAGTGGATTTTTTGCTATTACAGTGTATCTGTTCTTGTTGGATAGTTCTATCTTATTAATGTAGTCGGATCTATTCATCGCAACCGTGACGTTACCTTTGGCAGCTATGGTGAACATGATGTTTTTGTTGTTTTTGATAAAATCTTGTATTTCCTTTAATTTGTTATTAAATATCGTGTCCTCTATTTTTGTGTGTTTGGTTTTGTGTCTGTGCTGTGTGGTTATTTTGTATTAATGTGTTTTGTATGTTGTTGATTGTGTTTTCTGGTAAATTATTGCTAGATATCACGTTTTCTATGTTTTTTATACACTGTATGATATTTTATTCATTGAGTTCACTCTTTGTGTGAAGTTGTACATTAGTAGGTATTTCGGTGTCAGACAGATCCTCGTGAATATTGTTTAGTTTTTAGCGGTAGTGCGTGTCATTTAAGCCTTGTTTTACAAAAGGTTTTGAATTATATTTTATTTTAATTTAGTTGAAATGATAATTGAGAAACTTTATAGTAAATTTATTTAATTATTTAAAAGTTTTTGAGCTACGTGATGGTTACGTGTACAAAAGTGTACGATAGTGTACAAAAGTGTAGAAAAGTGTACAAATGTGTTTCAGAATTTGCGCTTTTAGAGCAATTTTATTGTCGAATTGCAACAGAAATGCACACTTTTATACACATGTGTACATTTTTATACATTTGTATACACTTATGTACATTTGTGTACACCTTTTTATTTTCGCTAGGGTACATAAAATTTCTTCTGATATTTCTGCTACTTCATTATCATTTTCGAATTTACTTGAATATAATCCATTGCCAACATTGAATAGCCATTTTTCTAAGCCAATGTCATTTTTATTGTGTTATGTCCTAAACTTATGATAGTTGTCACCGGACAGTAACTCTACGGGTTGTAAATCTTTATAAGTACGGGCAGAGACAAAGCTCGATACACAAAGCTTAGCGCCGTCGGTACCTGCCTACTTTCGCGATTCCTTTCTGGAAACGGCCTCCAGTAGACGCCGAGAAACTATTCTGATCTTAACGGGGAGAGCATGGCAATTGCTGAGCGAGGGATAGAGACTCTGCTCGGGCAGAGCTTCCGCGCACTTTACCGTAAATGAATCCTAGCTCGGGCAGAGCTTTCGCGTGGCGAACTTGTAAGAGAGACTGTTCTTTAGCCCGGCGGACGAGGGCCTTATATACTCGAAATCGCCCTCACCGATACCCTTTACGCACATAGGTAGTAGTGAACATTCGTGAATAGTACATCCAATCAGAGAGCTTAAACGCTGCATATTTCCTTCTATGGTCTCTCTAGGCTTGTTGTTGTAGGCATTTTTTAAAAGGCATTTCTTTGTGCTTGTAGCGACGATGGGTTTTTTCCCTCGCTCCCCTGTAGAGTGTATTTCCTCTTTTGTGGATAGAGTCGCCGCCGTTGACTTCGTATATCTATACACGAGTGCAAGTGGTCTAGGATTCCTATTTCTGCTCATTAATATGCCGTCTTCTTGTAACGACGACGAAATTCACGTATGCTCTCGTCTTCTTCTGCACTCACGACCTCGGTGTAGTCTTCTCATTGGTGTTGGGAGTGCACGTGCGCTTGCTGTTCGAACGCTTGCCTTCTCCTTCATAATATTCTCGTAGATTTTAAGACGAAGCCCTCCTACTGGTGACTAACTCAAGTACATACGCAGAGCGTACGTATATTTGCAGGTAAGTAAAGGAATTGGGTATCGATTTTATAACGTTTATTGATACGTCTTTACAGCTTGGAAACCCGACAGAGACTGTCTCGTTGCCAATGCAAGAGCCTTTTAAAAGGTCTGTAATTTTGTTTGTTTAGTCTTTCTTCCATTATTCTCCATGCGTGCTCGATGCGTGCTCCGCTGTAGGTCCTAACGTCCGAAAGCATAAACACCTTATTGTTGCAGGTCTCGAGAGCCGAGGCGATCGATACGGCATGTGGAAAGTGGTCGACAACAAGCGATGAATAAATAACTAATACTCCTCCATGCCCAAGATGAATGACGTCCTCGTCTTTTCTTATTTCGGTATGTTGTGGGCTCGTGTTTGGACTCCTCTTTTTACATTTATACTTAGAAATAATGAAAATCACTCCAATTATTAGAATTAGTATGACTATTATAAATGACGTTATTGACGTATGGAATTCGATTCCGAATTTTGTGAATTTTGGTGTCTCCATCATAGGTATTGCTTGTGTTTTTAGCGGTTCGATTCTCCGTTGGTGACCCTCGATGATTAATGGTTGAACTTCCGGTACTTTAAATTTTCCCAGATTGTCGTCCACTCTGTGTCCCTGTATCAGCAGATTGTTTCCTCTAATGATTTTCGTTCCAAAAAGTGTGACCTTGTATCTATTGTTCTCAACTTTTATTTGATAATTACTGGATACAAGTGTCAAATTTTTTAAGAGTGGATATGCCAATGCTAGAGATGAATCTGTTGAAATGATTATTGCCTTTGCGTCTTCTGCGAGGATTTGATAGCATATGTAGTCGCGTTGATAAATCAATTGACATCTCTTTGAAAATAATTGTATTATCGAGCCATCTAGCTTCCATGATATAGTTACGATTTTCGTTTGATTATTTTGGTTAATTACAGCAAGTCTTTGAAAAAGGGAGAATTCGATGGAATTGAGGATGGGAATTTGTATGGTATAAATTATGGAATCATGGATAGTTACAACTGAGCCCTGAGCAAACCGACAGACTAACAAATTATGGTAATGTGATATTAACTCTTTTTGGGAATAAAATTCCAATAGATGTGTCTTTATGCTTAATATTTGTTCATGAGTTAATATTTATAAATTAAATTCTTCATTCATGAAAACAAATGACCTCTTTATCTTTCCCAGTAGATTTAAAAAATGTTGCTCCTGTACGATAAGAGTTACAACTGTTTCAATTGATTCAAATCGCGTATTTTGATCGTTAACAGTTTTCATAAGATTCCGTAAATTTTTGTTAATTATTTCAGTATTGCTATTTATGGTTCTACTAATTTGATTCATACAACTTATTGATCTATTCAAAACCGAAATATCCTCATTTTGTTGTTTTTCAAAATTTTCTAAATAATTATTGATTTTTTCTAAGCCATCTGAATCTGGATTACCAAATACATATTTGATCATTTTTCCTACTCCATTTATTAATTTCCTCTTTCTTCTTCCACCGAATAGTGCTATTTCCTGCAGTTCTTGATTAATTTCTTGACATAATAATTTTGCTTCCGTTAATAGACTTGAATTCTTGAGTTCCTTTCTTGAAGACAATATGGTGTAGTCAGTCAAAATTCTGCCATAGGTGCGTTTAATTGATGATGTGTTTATGAAGAAATGTATATAATGATAATTTTCTATAATTCTTCCAACTCCTTACTGGTAATCAAAGTGCGTCGCATCGGGGTTAATTTATTCACTTTTTACGGGTATCATCGAAATGGCCATTATCAATGCCATCCTCAGGATCCTCATCATTTTCCTGCAAAGAAGAAGTTTTTCTTAATATCTTTGCACTTCTTAGATTGTAACGACGTGGTTGTCCGTGCATATAACATTCCAATGAAAGACCTTGTTTTCTAATTAATAATTTTTGATAACGGGTTGCGATTTTATTTCGTTGCTGCTGATGGGTTTTAACGTATACTTCCCTATTTTCCAACTCATTGTTTGATTCATTAGGTAATTTTTGCTTTTCTTTCTGTCTTTTATATAATTCATCGTAAAACGGTAAAATTTCATTTTTCCGTATTTCATTACATTCTTCGATTATATCGACTCCGGGTTCGATGACATGTTTGTGCAGTTCTTCATACGGTCTATACAGTAAAGTAAACGGTGCAAAATTCATTGATGAATGAATGCTCTGATTATATATTAGGATTGCCGTAGTCATATGATTTTTTATTGCTTCCCGAGGATTTTTATCTACTAAAATACTTAATTTCTCCCTAAAAGTTGAATGTAATCTCTCTATTGGTCCATTTGACGTGTGTCTATTGATTGTAGTTTGATGATATTCGATTTTGTGTAGTCGACAAAATTCCTTAAATAGCGCTGAGTTAAATTCACTTCCATTATCTGTAGTAATTTTATCTGGGAAATTGTGATGCGATGCGAAATTCCTCAGTTTGTTTAATACTGTTATAGCATTCCCATCTGATAGATGATAGGCTTGAGTGTATTTAGAAAATATATAGATAATTGTTAGAAACCTTTCCTTTCCAACATGAAAAACGTCCATATGTATGTGCTGTAAGGGCCTATTAGCGATAATGGGTCCATACCTTCCTGTTTCAGAAGGCTTTCTCTCATATTTGTGTTCCAAGCATAGCTCGCATTGCTTAACTGCCGAGCCACTTGTACTCCGCTGAATAACAACGCGACAGTGTTATCTTAAATAAATAATTAACTAAATCATTTACTAGTAAATAATCACCAAGTGTTTTCGTAAATCACCCTGCTCCTGTATTCCTATCCAGAAATATTCAGTCGCAGCCGGAATTACACGAAATACACTTGTGTAATTTATTATCTCTATTTGTTTTCCCTTTTGTACATAACAAAAGGGTGGCGACCGTAACCAAGGGTATCAGAAACCTCAAACAGGCACATACAACACCGCGACACCCACGGATTATTCGCACGTAAATCCGTGCCTGCTTACATGGCGACCGTGACAGGGCGACACTGAGAGTCAAGTGTCGTACCCACACCAAAAATTACTGGTATAAATCGACTCAACAAACATACAAGTCAACGCGCCCGATAAAACCTTAACCAACGAAGGAAACTCAGGACCGCGGCGCAAAGGAAAACATTTTTTTTAAATGGCGGAATCTATTGAACCACAACAACCACCGGTTGGGCTAGACTCACCAAATCCAGCAATGGACCGAGAACGCCGACATCGACGTAGAGCAGAGTTGCTCGAAGCCAATCACGATGGTGAACACGAAAACCACTCAAACATCCAACAGGAAAACCGTCACGGAAGAGGACGCGGGGGAAGAAGACGCGTCTCCGCTATCATAGGAAACCAAGATGATAACCAGCTTGATTCCGAAGACGAAAATAAACAAGGACTCCAAATCAGACCCGACCCACCAGCCCACATCAACCACCCTGGAGACATGCCACGACAAAACGAACTCCTACTAGAGGAGATGCGACGACAGTTCAACTTAATGCTTCAAGAAGTAGATGACCGAAATCGAGAGCGAGATCGAGAGCATGAACGCCGAGACAACGAACTGCGTCGAACAATAGCACAGATGCAAAATGACATCGTACAATACGGTCGAGCTCCGAGAAACATCGCCGGCGCAAGAGATGAATTGGGAGACGATCACATCCGAGATTAACTCCAAAGAAACCTAGGCGGTCAAAATGACAACCGAAGAACGCTACGACTAATAAGAGAAACGTCAAGAATGAGTTCCCTCAAATTTGACGGAAATGTTGTAAAAACCAACCCACCAAAACTAATCCGAGCGTTCGAAGAATGCGCAACAGCAGAAGGACTCACCGAACGAGAAAAATTGACAACATTCTTCCAAATAATGAAGGGCGAAGCATTGTCCTGGATCGAAACTGTCGAGGCGGAAAACTATCAACAAATCAAACAAGAATTTTTGAACAAATACAAAAATACAACGAAAAATAGTAGACTATATATTAGATGGTCGCTATGATAACCAAAAGGAGACGAGCCTCGAAGGATACCTACGTAAATGGGCTGCGTTAGCTAGAAGTTTAGACCAACCCAGGGACGAAACATGGATCATTGAAAGACTAAAATTACACTTTGAAGAGCGGTTCCAAGACATATTTGAACTGAGGGAACGGCGAACTATTAATGAAGCCGCGGCGATACTAAGAATGGATAAACCAAACTTCGGGATCGACGAGTTAAAAAGACAAGGACATCACCACCAACTAAAACAAAACACCGAGGATAAAAACAAAGAAAGAAACTGTCAAACCGCAGAAGACAACAAATTTAAAGAACAACACAAAACCATGCAAAACAAATGGGCCCATCGCAGGCAAACGAGGAAACCATTCGAAAAACGAACAGGCTCACATGTACGAGCCCTACGAGAACATGACAGCACATCAGAAGAAAGCAGCGAGGAAGAATGGGAAAATCTACACTCTAGCGAAGAATGAACAGAGGAAACCTTAGACAAATCAGTACATAAACAAAATAATGACAGAATATAAAGACGTATTCAGCAATAAAACAGGTAAGATCAAAGGATATAAACACCACATTAAAATGCACAACAAACAACCGTTCAAAGGTTACCTATACCAGCCATCACAAGAAGAAAAAGCAGTAATTCGAACACAATTTAAAAAACTCGAAGAACAAGGGATCATTAAACGTGCCCCCACACAGTATATCAACCCACTAAGAATTGTAAAAAAGAAGAATGGGGAGATCAGACCATGCCTCGACGGAAGAAAAGCAAACAGCCAAATGGAGGCAGACCACGCGAGACCAATAACAATCGACGAGATATTAGCAAAAATAGACAACGCAAAATGGTTTACACAACTAGACATAAATAAAGCCTTCTGGACAATAGAATTAGACGAGGAAAGCCAACAATACACTGGTTTCATCTTTGAATCACAAACATACGTGTTCCTTAGACTACCATTTGGATTAAAAACATCCG
The DNA here is from genome assembly GCA_012977825.3 of Pteromalus puparum. Lineage (NCBI taxonomy): Eukaryota > Metazoa > Arthropoda > Insecta > Hymenoptera > Pteromalidae > Pteromalus > Pteromalus puparum. The sequence goes on from CM053168.1 coordinate 39,303,217, forward strand.
GAGCAGCATTCATCAGAGCCCTAGCCCAAGTACTTGGACAAGAGATTGAAAACCAAGTAATTATCTACCTAGATGACATACTAATTTTCGCAGAAAAATGGGAAGAAATGATACTCCGAGTAAGAAACGTCCTGAAAAAACTACGACAGGGAGGATTAACCGTAAACAAAGACAAATCAAGAATAGGAGTACAAGAGGTACTCTTTCTCGGACACATCATAAACGAACACAAAATCAAGATGACAAATGAAACGAAGAAAGCCATATTAGAATATCCCATACCAAAAAGCAAGAAACAACTACAAGGTTTCCTGGGTCTGGCAAATTGGGATAGAAAATTCATACCAAAGCTCTCAGAAAAAACAAGACCATTGGAAGTATTATTGCAAAAAGATAAAAAATTCTATTGGGGAGAAGAACAACAGAAAGCGATGTCAGAAATTAAACAAATGTTCCATGCTGCCCCTGAACTATACCTGATGCGGAAAGATGCGAGATTGGGAATTGAGGTCGACGCATCATGTATTGGATTAGGAGGATGCCTTTTCCAAATAATAGAAGCAGGAAAAGAACAAACAATCGGATATATAAGTCGAGCCCTGAAACCCGCAGAACAAAAATACACAGTAACAGAATTAGAGGGTCATCCAAACATGCAAACTAGCGAATAACAGAATTGCTCGATGGATCTTCCACATCCAACAATATGACATCGAATGGCAACACATCAAAGGTAAAGACAATATCAGAGCAGATACGTTATCAAGAATGCTACCAGGATGCAAGCAACCAGAGACAACAAAAAACGAAATAAAAATCAGAAACATACAAAACCTAGAAAACACATGGAAACATTGCAAAAATCAAATAAAAATCTTACAACTAACAGACAACTGGACAAATGGACTAATCAACCAAGCCACACCCCAAGAAAAAATGATTGACATCAATGGGATAACAAGAATACTAAGAAATGGCAAATACCTCATTCCCATACCAAATAAATTAGCACACACAATAGTCAAAACAAGCCACGAAACTATACTACATTTTAGAACAGAAAAACTATATGACTTCATAAAAAAATAACTTTATAATAAAAAACGCCTACAGTCTAGCAAAAGAAATATCCAGATCATGCAAACTATGCCAAGAAACAAAAAGCTACACACACCAGACAGAAGGAAAACAATATTTCAAATTACCAGACAACATCAGAGAAATAGTAGCAGTTGACCTATACGGCCCACTACCCACATCATCACTAGGAAAAAAATACATTATAGTATTGATGGACCTATTCTCAAAACTCACAATCCTAATACCAACAAAAAATATAGCAGCAACAACAATATGCAAACACATAAGAAAAATTTATCAAAATATACGGTGCACCAAATAACGTATCCGAATCATTCATGATACGCGATGGTTTGAAACAAGGTGACGGTCTCTCTACAGTACTCTTTAACTTAACGCTAGAATATGTTGTTAGAAAAATGCAGACTAGCGGGCTAGGTGTAACCCTTAACGGAAAAACACAAATTCTAGGGTATGCGGATGACTTGGACATACTAGGGGATAATGGTGCAGCGGTAGCGAGAAACGCGGAAATTCTCATAAAGGCGGCTGAGGACACGGGTTTAGAGGTGAGCGAATCGAAAACGAAATATATGATCATGGATAAATTGGGCATTTGCGAAGGTGAGGGTGATCTTAGAGTCGGAAATTATACTTTTGAAAAGGTTAGCGAATTCAGATATTTAGGCACAACCATAAATGATCGAAACGAAATTAAAGCCGAGATTAACAAGAGACTTCATTCGGGTAATGCTTGCTAGTACGCCGTGAATAGATTACTAAAATCAAAACTGCTGTCTAGAAATGTAAAAGTAAGGATTTATAGGACTATAATAATGCCGGTAATCCTGTACGGGTGCGAAACTTGGGCGCTTACTAAAGCGGAAGAAAACCGTTTTAGGGTGTTCGAAAATAAGGTTCTGCGAAAAATATACGGGCCAAAGAAAGATGAGGAAACCGGGGAGTGGAGGAAACTGCACAACGACGAGCTA